>JAJLZS010000004.1:600000-1098031 GCA_030572335.1 Petasospora nakhonratchasimensis
GCCTGGTCAATTTTGTTTCCCAATTTTAACGTTCTAACGATATGACGACACTCCTTTTTTCATTTCTTATGCGTATTTATGTGAAGTGACAATCCTATAACACACAAACCTGCTCTCGGTTGATTATGGCGTATATCTTTGTAGTTCGTAATTTAATCCCATAGATCGACCCCGGGATCTTATTGTGTGTGCCCGTACCGCCATGAAAAGAGTGCCTCGATATTCAGCCTTTAACATCAACACTTTATAAAGGACCGACTGGAGCTCAAAACAATCAAAAAACAGTAAGGAATTGGGGGAAACTCCTGCTAAAATTGCCACGTATACACAACCATGGTGGGCCCCTACGAGTCGACCACTTTTGGTCGCTCTCTATCGCTGCGAGTTGATGGCGGTGTCGGAGCCGTCTCCATCTCCCCCACAGGAAGGGACGTTGTCCTGGCGGGCCGTCGAGGCCTCTATGTCGTGGACCTCGACGACCCGTTCTCTCCACCCCGCTGGCTGAGGCACCTGACGAGCTGGGAGGTTGCAGACGTGCAATGGTCTCCACACGCCTCCATCAAACCCGCGTGGGTCATCTCCACGAGTAACCAGAAGGCCATTGTTTGGAACCTCGCAAGAAGCGGTGACAATGCCATTGAACACGTCCTCCACGGACACACCCGTGCCATCACAGATATCAACTTCCATCCGGACCACCCAGAAATTCTTGCCACCTGCTCTGTGGACTCACAGGTGCTGGTGTGGGATACCAGGCAGTCAAAGAGGCCAGTGTACACAGCAGCAGACTGGAGAGCCGGCGCTGCCCAGGTCAAGTGGAACTTCCAGAACGAGCACCTGTTAGCCTCTGCGCATGATAACTGCTTTTACGTGTGGGACACAAGAAACAACGCCAAACCGGTACATAAAGTCAAAGCACACGACCGTAAGATCAACGGTGTTGACTTCAGCAGGACTAAGGAAAATGAGATTGTATCATCTTCCAGTGATGGAACAGTCAAATTCTGGGATCTCTCAGTGAGCTCTAATACCCCTACAAGCATCATTACCACTGATTTCCCTGTATGGAGGGCAAGACACTTGCCATTTGGTCATGGATGTGCTATCATGCCTTTAAGAGGCGGTAACAATGCCATATACTTGGCCAACCACAAGGATTTGACCGGTGAGTCCAAATTGAGGCCGAGCTATGTGTTCAAGGGACACACTGATCGTGTTACTGACTTTTTGTGGCGTCAGAGGAATACTGGTTCCGGTATTGACGATAGAGAATTCCAATTAGTGACGTGGTCCAAGGATTGTGACTTGAGACTATGGAACATGAATGATGAGCTGTATGACAAGTTGGACTTCACTCGTGCAGTGAATGTTAACGACAGCCTACAACCTTATGAGTACAGAACATATAGAGAGGATCCTATTACTACGGATGAACACCAGTTGGCTTTAAAGAAAACTAAGGACATGTTTGTCTCTAGTCGTGGAGATCAAGCTAGGAACAGCACTGCTGAGCACCTCAACTGGCTTGCAGGTGTCAGAATGGGCCGTTCCGCCTTTGCACCTCCTATTGATCAAAATCCAAATGCTGCATTAGAGACACCGGATAATTTGGGTGAGGAAGTCTCTGTCGTGGGTCACAAGTTCCCAAAGGTGAGGTTCGAAAAGATTTCGGTTTCTACTGGTATCCTAGTGTTATCATTAAACGGACCGTGGGCCGCAGAAGGTGATGACCTGGTATTCTTGAGAGTTGAACTGGAGTTCCCAAAGTCGTACCCCCTTGAACCTGTGACATTTAGAATTGAGGAAAATAGAGATTTATCAAATGAGAAACGTCAAGACATTTTAAAGAATTTGAATGAGATCAGCAAGAAGTTTTCCGAAGTTGAAAAATTTGTACTAGAGGCCTTTCTGAGATTCTTGATGGGTGAAAAGATTGATTTGGACAATTTGAGACGTGGTGATGATGAAGACCAGATTTTGAACATTGCAGACATGGATGATGTTATTGGTTCTCTGCCCTCAACACAGCCATCTACTGACAATGATGATGACGATGATGATGACGATGATGATGATGAAGATGAAGATTTAATTCCTATAATTCATGGCAAGAAACACAAATTGGGTATGCAGAGAAGTACTCAATTTGACAGTACGCCTATTCCGAAAGGATGTGGTGCTACATGGACGAAGAAGGGACAGCTGGTATGTTTCTTCATTCCTAAGCAACAACCAAAAATTCCACAAAAGCAATCTATCATCACTTTTGAACAGCAAGGGTTTGATCTAAGCGATGACTCCCTAGCTGATGATTGGGCCGACGTGCTGGAGAGGGATGCCACTTCAAGGAAAGTTCCAGGAGTCTTTAGGATCCAGAATTTGAATAATCACAATTCCAACCACATTGCTACTTCTTCTAGACACACTGCTGAGTCTGTTACTGAGAAGTCTATACATTCACTTGCCCAAAATGGCACTATGAGCAATGTTGTTGCGATCTTTGACTTTACACACCTGATTCCGTCCAAACTGGAATTAGCATCTGAGTACCGAGTTCTCGGCGCCTCCCCGAGGGAATTGGCATTACATAACGCACAAGTGTGTGATTTGCATGGGTACACTGACCTGCGTGATGCTTGGAATGTGTTAGCGTTAGTGCTGAGAAAGGACTTCTACTGGGGCACGCACCCCTTTGGAAGAGTCTGGTTGGTGAAGGAAATGATGAGTTATTTTGAGAAGCTGGGCAATGTCCAGATGCTTGCCGTGATGAGCTGCATTTTGCACGTAGCATCCTCTGGTCCTGTTGAGTCCCAGGGTGACTATCTGCCTTCTCCAAAGCCACCGACGTCGCTGAGAAACCACAGGCTATCGTCTGTGAGCGAGCACACTGGGTCGAACTACTCTGAGTCGCACTACCGCCTCTCGACTTCAAGGAGCTCCTCAGTTGTGGGCGGTATGTCTGCGGTAAGCATCCAGCAGGAGAAGTGTGTGGATGTGAAGGTGGAGATGATGAACGTGACGAGCTTGGGGTACGGTGAGGAGTCATTCTCCATCACGCTTATCGACAACGACGATGACAGGTATTCCCGCTACCGGGCCGAGTACGCCAACATCCTGTACTCCTGGGGGCTTGTTCTGAGACGGGCAGAGGTTGTCAAGCTGAATAATGTGCTTGTGCTGCCTGTGACAGACGATTTCCAGGGCAGGGTCGCCTGGATCAACAGTGTTAAGAACTGTCCATACTGCGCCCAGAAGCTCACGAGACGCCTGTTTGCGTGCTCGGAGTGCAACCACGCTCTGCACGCGGCGTGTGCGGCCGATTGGTGGTCCCAGTCCACAGAGTGTGCCACTGGCTGTGGCTGTGAGTGTCTTACTCACCATCTCTGAACCTTTACTGCTCAATCTATATATGTCCACGTCGCTGAAGCGGCGACAAATCAGGAGTATTTCCGCATTCGGCCGTTTCCGCGCATTTCCGTAGCCTTCTGTTTTTTTTCTTTTTTATTTTCTGCCCCTCGAAAGCGCTTTTGTTTCATGTGTGGATTAGAAATTTGCGTGAAGCAGCCCACACAAGCGAGCCAACTGGCACCGTCTGGACGGGATCAGACGACCAGGAGGCCTCCGTAGTACCCTAACAGTGGCTCTTGCAAGCCCTGAGCAAAAAAACCGCGCCAATTGGCCCTCCTGGCGCCCTACAGAGGCCAGAATGCCACCCCAGAACACAAAAACACCCGCACACCAGACAAAACACCCGCACACCCACACACCCACACATACTCGAAAGGCTATCAAAAAAGCCCGCCCTCGCTATCTTTGTTGCCAGCGCTTTATCCTTTGCGAGCAGCCAGAACGGTGTGTTTCCTCGACTAGACGTGAAAGAAACAAGCAAAGAATGCAGACAATCAAGTGTGTGGTCGTCGGCGACGGTGCAGTCGGCAAGGTGCGTACTCTGGGCCCTTTTGCGGGGCGCCAGGGGGCCGTTGTGCGAGGCATAAACAAAGGCTGCCTCCAACGTCCCCTTGAGCATTCCTCCATCCCTCCACAGCGTGTATACTAACCCAAACAAGACGTGTCTTCTGATATCCTACACCACCAACAAGTTTCCAGCCGACTACGTGCCTACGGTGTTCGACAACTACGCGGTGACGGTGATGATTGGCGACGAGCCTTACACGTTTGGTCTGTTCGACACTGCTGGTCAGGAGGACTACGACAGACTGCGTCCTCTCAGCTACCCGTCTACCGACGTGTTCCTTGTGTGCTTCTCCATCACGTCGCCAGCGTCCTTTGAGAATGTGCGTGAGAAGTGGTTCCCAGAGATCCACCACCACGCCCCCGGCGTCCCGGCCATAATTGTCGGCACACAGATCGACTTGCGTGACGACCAGATCATCATCGAGAGACTCAAGAGACAGGGTGCCTCGCCTATCAAGCCCGAGGAGGGTGAGAGACTTGCGAAGCAGCTCGGCGCCGTCAAGTACGTTGAGTGCTCTGCCCTCACACAGAGAGGCCTCAAGAACGTCTTTGACGAGGCCATCGTCGCTGCCTTGGAGCCAGAGGCCGTCCAGACAAAGAGAAAGAAAAAATGTGTTATTCTATGATTTCACCCCCCTTTATTGAATATACATATCCATCCTCCCCCTCCCTCTACCCCCCTTGTTCAATATACCATTCCCTAGCGTCCCATTCCTACCTCTTTCCTCCCTCTTTCCTCTCACCACCTCCACCGCCCTTTCCATCTCTCTTCCTTTGCTTTTATCTTGTTCTTTTATACGGGCTTTTTACACCGGTCTTTGATCTGGGTCTTTTCTACTACACACACCCTTTTTTAAGTGCTTGAGTGCCTGCTCATCCCCCTACCCTTTCCAAGGTGTTGATGTTTTGTTGTTGTTTCAAGGAGAATGTACGGGACAGATTGACACCCACATAAGCTGACACAGACCACAAGGGGGCACCGCCCACTCAGCACTCTTTAGACTCTTTTGTATCGGTTCTAATGGCTTCCCTTTTTTTTTAAATACTCTGAAAAAAAAGAATAAAACCAAAATCCCTCTGGTACTCGTGTAGCCATTATCTGCTTGTAGCCCATTGCCTGTCTGTGTGGGCGCTGGGCTGGACACAGAGCGCAGAGTGTGTGTGGCGTAATCTACAGCACGCTGTCCATACTATCAGCGCCGCACCCCAGCGTAACTCACAGCACTAACTGGACCTGCCCGCGTTTTTCAGGAACGCGTCGAGTTTTTTTGCGGATGGAGTTTGAGTGAAGTGAACAACTTTGCTGGAAGCATTAGAGCACAGAGCAAAGCACAGTCCCAAGATGTCCCAGATGTTCGGTGCAGCACGCTCAGAGACGCTCTGTAAGTTGATGTTGCGGTGTTGTTTTGTGTCCTGCGGAGGGGTGGGCGCAGTGTGCGCAGCGAGAGCAGTACTAACGAAAGCAAACAGTCCTCGGTGGTGAGAAGGTCAGTGGCGAAGACATCCGCAACCAGAACGTGTTGGCGGCCCAGGCCGTGGCGAACGTCGTCAAGTCGTCGCTGGGCCCTGTGGGTCTTGACAAGATGCTTGTTGATGACATTGGTGACGTGGTTGTGACGAACGACGGCGCCACGATCCTCAGCCTGCTCGATGTCCAGCACCCTGCCGGTAAGATCCTTGTTGATCTCGCACAGCAGCAGGATAAAGAAGTTGGAGATGGTACGACCTCTGTCGTGATCATTGCATCGGAGCTGCTGAAGAGGGCCAACGAGCTTGTGAAGAACAAGATCCACCCTACCACAATCATTACAGGCTACAGACTCGCCCTCAGGGAGGCGCAGAGGTACATCAACGAGTGCCTCTCACAACCAGTCGAGGCCCTCGGTAAGGAAACAATCGTCAACATTGCAAAGACATCAATGTCCTCCAAGATCATTGGCGCAGACTCTGAATTCTTTTCACAGCTTGCCGTGGACGCCATGCTCGCTGTGCAGACACAGAACGGTAAAGGTGAAACTAAATACCCAGTCAAGGCCGTGAACATCCTCAAGGCCCACGGTAAGTCGTCCACCGAGTCCGTCCTTGTCAACGGCTACGCATTGAACTGCACCGTGGCCTCTCAAGCCATGCTCAAAAAGGTTACAGGAGCAAAGATTGCATGCTTGGATATCAACTTGCAAAAGGCCCGTATGGCCCTTGGTGTCCAGATCAACATTGACGATCCAGAGCAATTGGAGGAGATCCGTAAAAGAGAATACGGTATCGTCTTGGAGAGAATCAAAAAGATTATCGCTGCTGGCGCCAACGTGGTGCTCACTACAAAGGGTATTGATGACCTATGTCTCAAGGAGTTTGTCGAGGCTGGTGTTATGGCCGTCAGACGTTGCAAGAAGGAGGACCTGAGAAGAATTGCTAGAGCCACAGGTGCCTCTTTCATTAGCAGCATGTCCAACTTGGACGGTGATGAGACATTTGAGACAAGTTACTTGGGTTACGCTGAAGAGGTTGTGCAGGAACGCATCTCGGACGATGAGTGCATCTTGGTCAAGGGCACAAAGGCGCACTCCTCTGCATCCATCATTCTGAGAGGACCAAACGACTACACATTGGACGAGATGGAGAGATCGTTGCACGACTCTCTCTCGGTCATTAAGAGAACATTGGAGAGTGGCAACGTTGTGCCAGGTGGTGGTGCCGTTGAGACTGCGTTGAACATCTACTTGGAGAACTTTGCCACCACTGTTGGCTCGCGTGAGCAGCTAGCCATTGCTGAGTTTGCCAATGCACTCTTGGTGATCCCAAAGACATTGGCTTCTAACGCTGCCAAGGATGCCTCTGATCTCATTGCCAAGTTGAGATCCTACCACAGTGCTGCCCAGAGCGCAGTCCCAGAAGACACAAAACGCAAGGGATACAAGAACTACGGTCTTGACCTCATCAAGGGCAAGATTGTTGACGAGACCAAGCAGGGTGTTTTGGAGCCAACAATGTCCAAGATCAAGTCGCTCAAGTCTGCGTTGGAGGCCTGTATTGCCATTCTCAGAATTGACACGATGATCACGGTGGACCCAGAACAGCCGAAGGAGGATGACCACCACGACCATTGAGTGTATAGTTTAGTCTAACGGGATTCGCTGTGAAAAGCATTGTAGGTTGGGGCGCTGTGTGTGTATGTGTGTAGAAAGGAAGAGGCAAAAAAATGCAAAAAAATAATGATTTCGCCCAGGATCGAACTGGGGACGTTCTGCGTGTTAAGCAGATGCCATAACCAACTAGACCACGAAACCATTTTGGATATCTACGTTCTCTGACAGTTCAATACACTCTGCACAGTAGTGTGTGTTTACCGATATTCGCGACAAAGAAGGATCCTTTTGCACAAAACCGGGCACATGCTAATCGGACGCCACGTATTTTTGGAGCATCTAAGGTTTCGGGTCGTGTTGAGGGTGGAGAAAATGGCCCTTATTGGTGGTTGGAACGAGCTCTTTCTACCTATGTAATTTTCACGCTGTTTGAACAGTGTTGGTGCGCCACAAAACGACTTCCGGTCCCGAGACAAAACTTTGCATGTGAAAAATTACCAAAAAAAAGTCCCGGCCGAAAAAGGTGAATCATCGCTCATGTTCGTACAACAAAACATATAAATTTTAAAGATCCACGTTTTCTCTCCCTTCTTCTGAAGTATTGGCGCTGAAACAGAGCAAAACGAAACGCAACGAGAAATGAGGATCAGCCAGAAGCTCGAGAAGGCACACCGCGAGTCGGAGAAGCCAACGTTCTCCTTCGAGTTCTTTGTTCCTAAGACCTCGCAAGGTGTCCAGAACCTGTACGACAGAATGGATAGAATGTACAATCTGAACCCGGAGTTCATCGACGTGACGTGGAACGCAGGTGGCCGTCTGTCCAACCTCACGACAGACATTGTGTCTACTGCCCAGTCGGTGCTGGGCCTGGAAACGTGCATGCACCTAACTTGCACCAACATGCCTGTTGAGCTCATCGACAAGGCCCTCAAAGACGCCTACGATTCCGGCTGCCAGAATATCCTTGCGCTCAGAGGTGACCCTCCGATCGAGGGTGGCGAGTGGACCGCTGTTGAGGGTGGCTTCACCCATGCCAAGGACCTCGTCAAGTACATCAGAGAAAAGTACGGCGACCACTTTGACATTGGTGTCGCTGCTTATCCAGAGGGACACCCAGAGGACCCAGACGCAGACAAGCTTATCGACTTCTTGAAAGAGAAGTGCGATCTTGGTGCGGACTTCATCATCACACAGATGTTCTACGACTCCCAGAACTTTATCGACTGGTGCCACAAGGTTAGAGCCAAGGGTATCACGATCCCAATCATCCCAGGTATCATGCCAATTAGCTCCTACGCCGCTTTCAAGAGAAGAGCTACGTGGTGTGAGATAAACATCCCAAAGCACTTTGAAACTACCTTGCAGGCCGTCAAGGATGACGACCAGCTTGTCAGACAGAAGGGAACAGATCTCATGGCTGAATTGTGCCAGCAGCTTCTCGATGCAGGCGTTGTCAAACACTTGCATTTCTACACCATGAATTTGGAAAAATCCTCCATCATGATCTTGGAGAAGCTTCAGTTGATCACCGCCACAAACTCTGACCACTTGCCTTGGAGAAAATCCTTAAACCCAAACAGAACTAAGGAATCCGTCAGACCAATTTTTTGGAAGAACAGAAAGTACTCCTATATCACAAGAACACAAGACTGGGATGAGTTCCCTAACGGAAGATGGGGAGATGCAAACTCCGCAGCCTTTGGTGATGTTGAGTTGTTCACATCTGGCCTGTTGCGTCAGTCACCAAAGAGAGCCATAGAGCTCTGGGGTGAACCAAAGAGCTCTGAGGAACTCGTTGACTTGGTTGTCCGCTACTTGGAAGGCAAGCTTTCTTCCTTGCCTTGGTCAGACACTCCAATCACATCCGAGATTGATTCTATCAAGCAACAGTTGATCGCCCTTAATAAAAAGGGTATCTTGACTATCAATTCTCAGCCCCGTGTTAATGGTGTCCCTTCCGATGACAAAATGTATGGCTGGGGTCCAAAGAACGGTTTCGTTTACCAAAAGCAGTACTTGGAGTTCTTGGTTCCAAAGTCAAAATTGGCTAAGCTCGTGGAGAAGATCCAGGAGATCAACAAGCCATATAACACAAATGTAAACTACAAGGATAACTACAACATTTTGACGTTCTTTGCTATTGACAACTCAGACGACTTGACATCCAACACAAAGGATGACTCTGCAAATGCTGTCACATGGGGTATCTTCCCGGGCCAGGAGGTTCTCCAGCCAACTATTGTCGAAAAAGTTTCTTTCCTTGCTTGGAAGGATGAAGTATTTAGAATTGCTGAGGAATGGAGTGGCATCTATGAAGAAGGCTCCCCAGCTAAGAATGTGATCAAAGCAATTGTCAATGACTACGCTTTGGTTAACATTGTCGATAATGACTTCATTGGAAAGGACAAGATTTTCACCCTATTTGAGACATTGTGATGTCTCTACAGAACTTCTTTCATCAAAAGAAATATTAAGTTCCCTCCACATTCAACATTCGCATTTACACAAACAAACACATCACCACAACAAGGAACTTTGTTACACATAGCCTTGATGGTTTTGGCTCTCACGGTTCTTTAGTATATTGACGTGATCTTTTCAACGTTTCAACCCACTTTTTTTTTCAATTCCTCTGAGAGATATTCAACAAAATTCTCAAAACAACATACGCATCAAGACCCTTCTCGTATGCTTGCATTTCCCCCTTTCTTTTACTCAAAACAAAAACTACTTTTCATGACGACACACAACAATTCAACAGATGCTGTTCTTTTATGGTTCCTTATATTGCTCTATTGAGTCAACTGCTTGGAACCTTCATGATTTGATGACATCAACTGTTTCATATATATATATATGTATATAGATATACTTTGGACCTTTCCAACTTCAACCGTTTTAGGGATTCCATTGTGCTATTTTTTTTCTTTTAATGATCATATAACCAAATAGAAAATGTTATGTATATTGCTTTAAAGTTGCTATAAGAATCCAGAAGAAATGAAGAATGTCTTCAAGTGAAGATAATTCCACCGTCAACAACAAGAGACTGGCCTGTAACGTAGTCTGATTTCTCAGATCCCAAGAATGAAACTAAATTAGCAACATCCTGGGGTTCTGAGCCACGACCTAGAGCAATTCCCTCGCAGTACTTCTTGACGGTGGCACCCTTTGGAGCACCAGAGTACTCACCCATCTTCTCATCGATCAAGTCCCACATTGGCGTAAGAACAATACCTGGGCAGTAAGAGTTGACAGTAATCTTTCTTGAAGCCAATTCCTTTGCAGCTGCTTGGGTCAGACCTCTAACAGCAAACTTTGAAGCGGAATAAGCACCAAGCATTTCAAAGGCTTCATGAGCAACAATGGAACAGGCCGAGATGATCTTACCACCTTGGCCCAACTGCTCAAACTTCTTCGCAGAGGCCTGGATACCCCACAAAACACCACCAATGTTAATGGCGTTTAACTTCAGCAACTCTTCCTCGGTCACTTCGGTTAATGGTTTAACTTGGGCGATACCAGCGTTATTAACGATTGTATTGAATCCGCCAAGCTGCTTGTGTGTCTGCTCAACAGCGTTGAAGATGTCATCTCTCTTTCCAGAGTCGGCCTGAATGAAGATAGACTTGTTACCAAGCTTCTTGATTTCCTCAACAGTCTCCATGGCAGCGTCCTTTTGCACAGCCAAATCTGTGATAGCCACTTGATAGCCATCACGGGCCAATTGAATTGCAATAGCCTTTCCAATACCTCTGGAAGCACCAGTGACGAGGGCAGTTCTTGGAGACATTTTCAGTGTGTTGTATGTAAAAAAGTTGAATTCAACTAAATCAATTGGGTGCCATTATAGTTAGTAGGGGTGGAAATACCAGGAGGTACCAGCATTGTCTGTATTTATAGTTGGGTCATGTGGTGTTAACAATACCGATTTGCCCTCAGTAGGGTACCTTGTGTCCTCATCTTACACGGAATGTGGGGTTCCAAGTCCCGTCATTGGTTACAAATGCGGTATTACCGCTCCAAGAACTTCAGTACCAGTTATGAGATGATTGTTAAATGGTCATTTATAGTAACAAAAGAGCGTCCGTGGAGAGACACAAAGGCACACAGAGATGATACACCCACAAATTCTCGGCTACACTGCACTTTGCGGAAAAGTGTGCTGTAAAAGAACGGAACCTGGAACAAAAGAAGAAAAGAAACCTGCGTGGTTAATGAATGGAGAGATCCGTCTAAATTTTCTTCAATTCTGTCTCTAGTCAATCAGGTTTTGCTACACTACCGTGGACCCATTGAGTATCTATTCTTGACACATTCGTTAGACCTATTGTAAACATGTAACTGACCCGGCAACGAACAACCATCCAGAAGTACTTAATACGCAAAAGAATCTCGCTTTAAAGCTGCATAATCAGGGAACTCGGAGACCGAGAGACCTCAAACATTTTATGTTTGAGAAAACAGTGTGTGGGGGGAAATACCCCCTATTTGTTGTCCATTATCTGTTTATCCCAGCTTACAAGATTCTCCACTTTCTAGCACGGTCAGTCTATAGGGAAAGAAGGGTTTGTACCTTCAAATTCGGATAACCAACATTGTACGAAGAAGACACAAAGATGTGTATTACCGAATTCGAAATCGACACCCGTACATGATGTGCCACATATAGCTGTTAGGACGACTACAATTGCTGTCAGCAAGCCGATGAATATTATGGCTGGTGAAAGTTGAATTAATTAATTTTTTTTCGCCCTATATCCATTGCTATCCATGTCTAATGATGGAACTACTGCCTGAGCTCAATTCCCTAATTGTTTTATAATTTATTCCCCCTCCCGCACGCCCCCCGGCGTATCGTACCCTCGGCCCATACAAATACATCATGCGTAGATCTCATCTGACACTGGCATCCCTTTTTACCTACTAGCGCTGGACTATGCTGGAAATCACTTCAAATTCAAGTTCTAAGTATTACTATCCAGTAAATTAGTGTTTCTCAGAGTTTTTATAACGCAATTGTGAATTTTAAAAGTAATTTAAATGGAGCTCTTTTATGTTTTCATGAGAAACCAAAGTAACACATTTCAAATTTCATTGTTCAATTGTAATTCAGAATATTTATTTAATATAATTCTAATTTATAAATAAATAAAAAATAACAGAATGGCTCCAATTGAGTCACATCTACTGCATACCACTCAACTATTACAAAAGCAATATAAATGGATGCATTATATGTTATTTCCATTTATAAAGTAGTATTTTGTTGAGCCCAGAGATAGTGGTGCATGGGTTAATTTTGACGTCATTACAATACCGAAATGTATACAGAAGCTACAAAGAGAGTGATAAATAAAAATACATAGGATAGCAAATAAGTTCTGAATATTGATAATAATAATAATAAGTTATTGATTGCTGTCAAGTGATTCTCCTGATTCACTTGTCAACAATGTAACCAATGTCATAAGCAGTCATTGGTTTTTGGTCCAAAAGATGCTTGATTTCAGAGGACTTGAAGTTCTCGCCCTGTGTGCTCCAATCAAACAACATATCCATACTGGCCCCAACTCCAGGGATGTCATCAATTGAAGTATCCGAATCAGCCGTGTTATCTGCACTCTGGAAACCAGCTGTAGGCAGTGGAAGATGGTCAAGAGCAGCAGCAGCGTTAGCGTGAGAATGAGCTAGGCCATTTGTGTAGCTATTGCTGAAAATAGATGACACATTGGAAGAATCAGAACCAGTACTACTACTGTGTCTCCCATCAGGACCATCTCTGAATAGGGTGCTGGTGGATTGAGCAGAAGAAACAACTGTGTAATCATTTTGGTTTGATTCAACAAGCAAATCTGATTGGGTGTGAGACTGATCGTCCAAAACCTGGTAATCCAATTCCGGATCAACAATAGAAAACACTTGCTTGATGTAGACAACAAGGTCCTTGAACAAAACAAAGTTTTCTGGGTATCTGTTCTTGATAACTTTCAGTGTCTGTACAATCAGTTTAGGAGCGTCATTAAGCAGAGCCGAGCCATTCTTGTTGAATTCCTGAGAGAGCTTTACAATGCTCAACATGGAAATGAGAGAGAATTTTAGGAAATTGATCGGCACCAAATGGAATTCAAAGTTGTTTAAATTGTTTAGTTCACGCTTACGATCCAAAAGAATGATGTAAGCCAAGTACTCACGAGCCAAAGAGCAGATGACGTAGCATGACTGGCCATTGAGCAATGACCCTCTGTTGAAAGCAGTGTTCAAATGAATGGACATTCGCAAAGTGAGATAGAACATATTGAGTTGGATCTTAATGATATCATCTCTGGAGAAGAATGAGCTCTTTGATCTTTTGGCCTTTTTGTGCAAACGGCGTTCCGAGCTCTCAGCTGACAACTTACTAAAGAAGGTGTTGAGTTCGAGATCTTTTCTCCAATTGACAAGTATCTGATCAATGTCTTTCAACTTCTGTGGATCTTCGCCAATAGAGATCAAGTTTATATTTTCAAATTTTTGCAAGATGTCAATCAAGAACAGCGTATTTTTAAGATTCTGGTTAGCATTCAAAATGGTAACGAGCTTTGGAACGTGGAAACGATCAAAGAAGCCAACCTGTGGCAATCCAAAAAAAATTGAAGAGATGGTGGACAAGATGTAGAAACTCCAGTACAGTTTGAGTCTGACTGCATAGTATCTAAATTTCTGTTCCTTTGAAGGAATTGTATGTGTGTTGATCTGCTTCAAATTGTTGTAGTTCAAATGTAAACCCAAACTTAGGACTCCTGCATGTGCTATGCTTGTCAAGTTGATGACAGTGTTTTTGTAGCAGTTTTTGTTGTGGAACAAGTACAGGGAGAGTAGCAACGCCTGGAACTTTTGGACTGAAATGTTGACAGAGAGGTTCAGAGAGATGATAAGTTTGTGAATTTCATGGATACTGAATATGGAGCAGTTTAGTTGGATGATAAGGACTAACGTGGATATGAACACTAAGCGGTCTTCCTGGGAGATGCCTATAGGTTCAGTTTGTGTGAGGAGTTGACCCAAGTTCTCTGTCTTGTTGTCAATAGAAGCAAAGACAGTCTTGTAAAACTTGAAGAAGGTGACCTCATCTAAAATCGGGATCAAGTTGAGGTGTTCAAAGTGGTTTGAGATTAAGAGGTCCAAATTTGTCTTCGAAGGGAATCTCGAGAGGAACTTTGTTGAGATGAATTCATGGAGGCTTGAGGTCTCAATGTCTGGATAGTGCAGCTCTTCCACCGGATCAAGGTCGAAGCTTGCAACGACATTATCAAAGAGGACGTTGAGGCAGTTGAGGCCGACATAGTTTTCATTATCGATAAAGTTGTCGTATCTGAAAAAGTTTTCCGAGAGGCCTTCGAACCGTTCATCCTCGTCGTGGTGGTGCGAGCACGAGTCACTTCTTGGGATGGAGACGATGGACTCTCTCTTGACGGAAATTGGCTCTGGGTCTGTGCCTATGATGTCTGAAGTGGAGATAATCATGGATGGTGTTTCCCCGGAGGTTGCTGAAGCAGAGGAGGCAGATGGAGGTGGGCTAAGGCTCTGGGCCGGGAACTGTGCCTGGTCTGAGCCGTTGGCCAGAGGCCGTGCGAGGCCCTGGGTATGGCTGCTGAACTGCTTCTTGAGCAGCTCCATTTCGGTGATGAGTCGAGCGTTTTCATTTTGCAGGTTGATAAGATTCTTCTCGAGGTTTTCCGTGTATCCGCGTGGGAATGCTCTTCTCGTGAGCTTGTCGCTTGTCTGGCAGTTGTAGCCAATGTTGAGGCAGTTTGTGCAGCTGGGGATTTTACCGTCGCACTTGATCTTCTTGATGCGGCACCGGTCACAAGCCTGCGACGTTCTGGTGAGGCCTCCGTTGCCGGACGACTTGATGAGTTTTGTGAGGTCAGTTTGCTCTGTAGCCTTGTGGTCGTCTTTGGCTGGCATTTGGGGAGGGCGTTGCTCTTCTGCCGTGGCGAGCTGGGAAGAAGAGGAACGAAGAGGGAAGAAAAAAGAGGAAAAGAGGCCACTGGGGCGTATATGGATGTGTGGACGGCTACGTCTTTCCAAGCAGGCTGTTCGCTCCTCCCCACGCGGGCACCTGCCCCCGAACAGCGTACGCCCTCTCATATATATACCTGATCTCTTGATCCCGGGGTAGCCCGTGGAAGCCGCAAGGCAGTGTTCTGCGGGTGACTCCACAAATTCGGCTGGGGCCAACAGACGTTAACACCACGATGCAGCACATGCTGCCTATAATCTGACTCTTCCGGATCTTTGATTGGCCCTCGAAAACGTCATTTGCCGTCGTGCTGCACGCCACACGGTTTGGAGTCTGTGCTTCTATATCCAGGGCGTGTTACCTGGCCTGGGGTAGCCTGTGAACGGAGGTAGAGGGGTGGACAGGGGTGGAGGGGTGCCCCGGGGAAGGATATGTCCACGCCTGGTGGCCCTTGTGCTGGACTCAGTGTCGTGGCGCTCCACAACAACAGCCGGTATGTGTGTGTGTGTGTGTGCTGTCTACAGCACTCTGTGCAGGTGCAGGGTGACTTTTCCAGCTGCTTTAGGGCTTCTTCCCCAGAGTCCTTTATTGTAGCTGGGGGACACATGTGACTACGCGGATGTCGGCTTACCCCAGAATCCCCAGGAACCATGATTCCACCTGGAATGGCTAGATCAGCTCGCCTCTCGTGTATATACCAACGCTGTTTCATTGCTCCTGTGCAACATCAAACGCACACACTCTGAAACAGCACAAGACTGGTCCCGGTGCGGAAGCAGCCATACCCGAAGCAAGTGTGACCAGTGGGCCCCCTTGGAAAAAATGCCAGCAGACCAGGCTATAAGCGCATTTTCCGTTGCCCCGACTGGCTCCTGTCTACACAAGTCTGTGCTCTAAATTATAGCCGTGATACATGTCTATGGAGGTGCCTATGTGCCAGAGCCGTCTCATCCTTCATGTGCGTTCTTTGTAGTTGCATGCCTTCGTGGTCGTATGTCCTTACCCAGTGCCCCCACTTTAAGTTAAAATTTCACACGATTTCCCCAGACTTTGCACCACTTTGTGCACTTGAGGGGGGGTACTGTGAAGCGAGCCGGGGTTGTTCGCTGCGCAGGACGTCCCTAGAGACATAATACCTAGAGACAGATAACGGCCTTTCTCTGAACCACGACCATCCAGCTTGGAGTTTCCAGCACGAGGATCGATGCACTAGCATCCCCAAAGGGCGTGTTAGAAGCAAAAAAGAAAGAAGTAGAGGCTCTGCCCCTTCTGTGTCGTTTCCCTCGGTCCGGAGACATGGCTCCTTTCCCTGTTATGTCGTGCGTGGTGTAGCTCTAAGTAGATAGATACAAACATAGCTCCATTTGCAGCCTGAGTCATAGTTTACAAGGGCAGTTGCCCAGGGTAGCTTCCCATTCTACGCCCCGATATTCCTCCACTGGGAATGTGGGTAACACATTAGCCCCAGGGTATATGGGGCCCGGAGATCACGTGACACAAAACGAATATTTCCTATTTAGCGAGTTTTTTATTTGGCGTGGTTGAGCTTCTTTTCGCAAAGCACACGCGTTTCGCGTCGTGTTGTGTAGCATAAAGGAAGCTTTAGACGTGATAAACGGGAGTGGTGAAGACAGAGACTCCTCTATATATCCACGTATATGCCATGTCACGGCCGTTTGCAGACATAAAGTTCTGCTCAACATCCATCTCCAGCGAGCTACGAGTATGTTCAAAACAGGGCCTCTGTGCGTATTAAACACTGGATACTAACAAGACACAGTCTTCCATTGCGGGCAAGATCAAAGCGATGGGTGGCGTGCACTCCAGCAACCTGATGTCCGATGTCACAGTGCTCATTGTGGGTGACAGAAACACAGAAAAGTTCAGGTTCTCGGTGAGAAGTAGATCAGACGTTAAGTTCATCGGACCAGACGTAATTGACGTAATACACTCCAAGTGGATTAAGAATCAGGATAAAGACGATCCCGATGCATTGAGTTTGGATCGGTACACATTGCAGATATTTGAGGGCTTCAAGATATGCCTGTCGAGAATAAACACGGATGAGCACTTTGATGTAAAGGACAAATTCGACCTGGTCAAGTTAATCCAGGATAATGGTGGCGAAGTGTCCGACTCGTTGACACAAACAAGCACGCTCGTAATAACCAATGAAAAATCCGGGAAACGATATCAGTCTGCCAAAAAATGGGGAATACCAAGTGTGCATCCGTTGTGGATAATCCACTCTCTAAAGAGAAAAGCTTCCTTGGATACAGACTACTACAACATTGACAAAGCTGACCAGATTGGCGAGGGCTCTTGTCTTGTATGGGATGACCTCAGTAGAAAGAGAAAACGCAAAAGGGTCATCCCAGATGAAGAGGACCAGATAAAGAAGAATCCAGAAATTTGGAAATCTATCATGGATGACGCAAAAAAGCAGGCCTCATTCTTTAAAAGACAGGATGATGCTTGGGATGAATCACAACAAAATGACTATGATAATGACAATGCAGAGGAGTCTGATGAACAACAGACAAAAAAAAAGAAACATCTCAGTTTCATCAATATGGAGAAAACAGATTCAAAGCTGTTTTATGGAAAAACGTTCAGAATTGAGTACTTTGATCTGAACAAGACCATGACACTGCGTAAAACAATCCAGTCACACAGTGGTACAATAGTGGAGAATAATGATACTGCTCCCGCATTCATAATTGTTCCATCATCATTCCCGACAACTGAATTACCATCCCATTTCTTTGACTTCCCAGAGACCGAGGTTTTAACCGAATTTTTCATTGAGAGATGCTTGCACTATAGACAGTTGAGATTGGATACATGGGGTAAACCTTTTTATCTGCCTTTGTATGAAACAACCCAGAATTTGAACATTTGCATTACTGGATTTACAGGGATTGAGTTGCTGCATGTCACGAAGATGATTGAACTTGCAGGGTTCCAATTACATCAGTATTTAAATGGTGACAGAGATATCCTTATTGTTAACTACGACATGTTGAGGTCTAAGGCCGGTGAACACTTAACAAAGAAGTACCCAAGTCTCTTCAACGATGCATTCAAAGCAACAGTTCCACAAACAAGCATTGCTTCCACAAAGAAGAAGTTAGAGTTTGCTAGAAAACATTCAATCCCAATCCTTACGATTACTTTCATATTCGACTCATTCAACAGCGGATTTGTGTTCAATGTTAATGGCCGTGATAGTTGTATCCATTGTCCCAAACTTGCAGATTTGAAGCCACATCTTCGTGAATTGACACTCAGTTATTCAGAGAGACGTACAACCTTGCAAAAAACAGATTCTTCGTCATCTTTACCAAAGCTGCCCTCTCCCATTAGAAATAAGCGCAATGACAGACGGGGAAGACTTGTTGGAAGAGCACCAGTTTCACAGCTTGATAAAATTGGGATTGCCACAACAGAAGTGCATAACGATGTGGACGAAGAATCAAGTGTTCAGTCTACACAAATTGGATATGGAGGTACCCAGCTGACTGATAAGTTACGCAGCCTTTTGAACAAGGAGGATGACACAGTCACCAACATTCCAAACACGAAGCCTTCTACCCCTCCTGTGTATCAGGCAACAAGAAAGAGGACCAGACAGGGATACAGAGAAATGGCCAACATTTTAGACGACAATTAATAGATTTAATGAAATGCATTTATATAAGTTAAGAGAAAATGAACTAAATATAGTAAAGTTCCTAATGAGGATATTTATGAGTTTTTTCCTACGAGAAGGAGCGAAGGAGTGTAAACGACAAACAAACGTCGAGCACAAATGCTATGAAGTCCATTATAAACAAAACTGAAAATAAACACCACAGGGGATCATAAAACAACAATGTCAAAGAGTCAGGACTATATCACAAGAGTGAGGTATCAGAATGACCTACCACCTCCACTTCTCCCACCCAAACTCTTAAAGTACGATGGAAAGAAAGAAGAAGAGGTAGGTTCATCCAGTTTACTTTCATCTCTTTTCCGCAAAGAGAATGTCAACAACCTCATCCCAATAGACAACGACTTTGGTCTTCCGATTGATGTTGTCTCTATTCCAACTCTTTTTGATACACAGACTAGCTCTGCTGTCAACACAAAGCTTCACCCAGCTGACCGTGCCCTTCTCAGAGATCCACAGGTGGAAAGAACCGTAAAGAACCAACCAGCGGTTTCCTTCTTGAGAAGAACCGAATATCTTGGAAGTAACAAGTCAAATTCAGTATCTTCAGCACAAGTATCAAGATCACAAACTCCTTCTTTCAACGCAGAGGATGACAGCCCAGCATCACAACTGCGTTCTGTTGAGGCTACGTTTGAGAGTTCAACAAAGACTCTCACCGACCCATCCATACTCAGACATCCATTAAAGAAAAACCTCAAGGCCAAAAAGGTTTGGTCCTTGCTTCCAGATATTTCCAGAATGGACCAGAAGTTTGATGTTCTCAGAATTTCATCCACAAGTGTTCAGGGTATAACAGATTTGGAATATAGAACAGCCATTTACAGAAAGATGAGACTTGCAGATGTGGATTGGATTTCATTATACACTACAGATGAGGATTCTGCAAAGAGTGTAAAGAGATCATTTGATGACTTGAACGAGAACATTCCGAAAGAAGTTACAGAAGAGGGTGAACGATTCAAGTTCATCAAGAGAAGTGACTATGATTTGAAGACAATTCACCTCTCAGATGACTTAGAAGAGATCGCTCTTAGATTTGACCAGGAGAATGATATTGTGTATTATAACCCTATCTCCAATAAGTCAGAGCTCAAGAGACGTAAGATCCAGGAATCACATAGAGAGCTTCTAGAGACTACAGACTTGGATGAAATTGATGTCCGGATTAGAGAGCCAACAGTCGACGAGTTGAACACAAGAAACAGTTTGAGACATCAGCATGACAGTGTCACTTATGAGGCTTTAGAGTTCAAGGATGACAGTGAAGAGCCAGATGACCTCGAGAACCTCAGACAGAGCACATAGACTGAGAGTTTGACATATGCTGTAAAACAGTAACAATAATCACAACAGCTGAAACTCCCAGAGAGATTGTAACATATGTATAATTTCAAACCAAAAATATAAAGGTCCACAAATTTGACGTTTGATTAAAGATGTAGTTATAGTACGTTCTTTCATACACTTCTCATAGCCTTCATTATTAGTGCCCTTACCAGATGTTATGAGCACTAGTGCGAGATGACCTTTAAAAAAATTTCCAGGGCTCTTTTTATTAATACACAAGAAAATACTAAAAGAGTTTTGTTCTATTAACACAAGCTAAAGATATCTTCCATAATGATGTACACTTGTAATACCTGCTCATTGCAGTTCCCTCTCCCAGAAGACCAGAGAGTTCACATGAAGTCTGAGTGGCACAGATATAACCTCAAGAGAAGAGTTGCAGGTTTGCCTGCTATTGAAGAGACTCTTTTTAACGAGAAGGTCCAGAAGATGCGTGTTGAGGATGAAGAAGAGAAGAAGGAAATTGTCACAAAAGAGAAACAGATCACTAAGAAAGAAATGAGAAGAAGAGAGAAGGAGGCGCTTCTTGAGAAGAAGAAGCAGTTGTTGGAGATTGCTAGACAGAATATGCTGAAGTCTATGCAAGATGGCGAGGCTGTTCCATCTAGCTTGACCGAAGTTGAGGCCGAGACCGAGGTTGAGCAAGTCACTGATAGTGTGAATGAGTTGACTGTTGAGGAGCAAAAGACTGAAATTAATACTGAAGAACCAACAAAAGAACTCACAGAGGAAGAGGAGATTGAGAAGATGGTGCAAGACAAGCTTAAGAACAAGGTCGAGATTGCCCCAGAGGTGTGCCTGTTCTGTAACAAGAAGTACCCATACTTTGAAGCTTGTTGTACTCATATGTACAAGAAACACGGTTTCTACATCCCAGAGCAGAAGTATCTCACAGATAAGGAAGGTCTTGTGAAATACATGGCCGAGAAGATTGGTGTTGGTAACGTTTGTATTGTCTGCAACTACGAGTTTAGATCTTTGGAAGCTGTGAGAGCACATATGATTTCTAAGAAGCACTCCAGAATTCCATATGAGAGTGAAAACGAGAAATTGGAGATTTCGGAGTTTTACGACTTCACTTCCACTTACCAGGATCTTGATGGAAGTGCTGCGGCTGATGAAGACGACAACGATGATGAATGGGAAGATGAGGGTTCTATTGTTGGATCAGATGAAGATGAGAGTGAAGATGAGACTCTCCCACAACAAATCTCTTACAACGATGGTGTGGAATTGCACTTGCCTACTGGTGTTAAGATTGGCCATCGTGCTCTTGCAAGATACTACCGCCAGAATTTGAAGCCAGAGACCGTCTTAACTGAAGGCCAGGGTACCATCATTGCAGCAGAATCTAGACATCTTGTTGCAGTCTATGACAGACAGGCATTGTTGGAGAAGAAGAGAATCTGGAAGAATGAGAAGCACCACCAGGACAGAGACGACAGAAGAGCTGCCAAGTTTGTCAACAATCAACCATACTACAGAGACCAGCTTTTGCAGTGATGTTGGTACTGAGAATAATCTGTACATTCCTTGCATAGTTTTCTTTCTGGGTTCTGAGGGTCTTCTGTTCATATGTTCCCCTTATATTTTGTTTTGTTTTGTTTTGGAGTTAATGGTTTTGTGTTTCTTCCTATCCACGGTAATACGTACTTCTTTTCCCTTTAGTACGACTTTGATGAAGATTCAAGAATTGCATGATGTATACACATTTTTGGTACTGATATATTGGGATCTAAATTTTGGAGTGTTTTTTTTAATGTTGTGTGAAGAGCCTGTAGCCTACCGTAAGTAATTAGAGAGAAAGAAAGGAAAACGTGTGGTTCAGCGCGAATGTCAACAAACCATGTTAGCCCGAGCCGCGTAGACCTGAGTAGAGAGAGGCACGAGAGACTCTGAATACGACAATTTTCATCTCATTGGACCAATCATGTGGCTTCCACGCTCCATTGTGCTACTAGTTCTTCATCTGGCAAGCGTTTTGCTATTTTGCAAGGGTTTTTTCCCTTCAAAAGTTGTCCTTGAAGGCTATGGCGAGTTCTTAGATGGTGCGTTTGAACCTCAGTTCAACAAGGCAGTTATCATGGTCGTCGATGCTCTACGAAGTGACTTTGTATTCTCTGACAAATCATCAATGTCCTTTGTTCAGAGTCTACTCCGTGATGGCTCTGCATTGGGTTACACTGCATTTTCAAACCCACCAACAGTGACACTACCAAGACTCAAGGGAATCACAACAGGTTCCACACCAAACTTCTTGGATGCTGTCCTTAATGTCGTTGAAGAGGATACATCATCCACACTAGCTAACCAGGACAGTTGGTTGAAGCAGTTGAAACTTTTTGGGAAAAGAATTCATATGTTTGGAGACGATACATGGATCAAACTTTTCCCAGGTGTCTTCGATGAGCATGACGGTACAAGCAGTTTCTTTGTTTCCGATTTTACTGAGGTTGATAACAATGTAACTCGTCATTTAGATGTGGAATTAGCAGAACAAAAGTGGGACTGCTTAATTCTCCATTACCTGGGGCTTGATCACATTGGTCATAGAGGTGGCCCAGAGTCACCATTTATGGCAGGGAAGCAGAAGGAAATGGATAATATTGTTGAAAGAGTGTATAACTCATTGAGCGATGACACTGTTTTAATTGTTCTTGGAGACCATGGTATGAATGAGATTGGTAATCATGGTGGTTCCTCTGCTGGTGAAACATCTGCTGCTCTTGTGTTTGCATCTACAAAGTTCAAGACTTTGAACAACAAAGCAAAGTCTCCTTTACCTTACAACGAAGACTACAGCTATTATAGAAAGATCCAACAAATTGATTTGGTTCCTACTCTCTGCTCACTACTTCATATTCCAGCACCAAAGAACAGCTTGGGAGTTTTGATTAGAGAGTTCCTCCCGTTATGGCCAACCAGCCAAAGAAAAGCTGTCATTAATGAAAACTTGCTCCACTACCATAACTTCAAACACTCTGATATCTCTTCTGATTATAGTGAAGATTCCATATATGACTTCCTGTTGGATTCACAGTCAGATCTTACTAGATCCGCTACTAACTATGACCTGGATTCTATCCGCATTGCACTAGCAATGATTTCTGTTGTATGCCTTATCAATCTTATTATCTCAAACTTTGAGTTTGGTTTACATTCTTTTGTCATTGTGGGTTTGACACTAATGTACGGCTCGTCCGTATTTGGAAGCAGTTTGATTGAAGAGGAGCACCAGATTTGGTGGTGGATTTGTACTTTCCTCTGTGTTGTCCTTGTATACAAGAAGCCCCTCAATCTTGTATTGATTTTGGTACTCCTTAGGTTTGTTCGTGGATGGAATAACAGTGGTCAGAAGTTTGTTGGAGATACAATGGTTGAGTATCTTGATGGTAATATTTTTTTGAAGTGGGTTCTATTCTTCATTACATTGTCCACTTACACATTTGGGGTTTCTAATGGTGGTCTCTCAAGTATCCATCCAATGATTTCATTTGTGGGATCTTTCACTTTATCCGTTTCATTGTTCACTTACAAATTACTGTTTGCCATTGCTGATGGAGAGCCTATTCCAAAACAACTGATTCAGTTCGTAGCTTATACTATGTCTTTGCTGAACAAGGATAGGGCTCAAGACTGTTTGGTGGAACTTGCAAGAATTATATTTATAAATATTGCTGGTTTGCTTGTTTTGAGAGTTGGTTTAAGATTAATCAAGAATGAGAAATTCTGGTTTGCTACTGACATTCATAATCTTATCACAACATTATTAATTATGCAGTCTTCTACTAATAACTGTGGCATTTTCTTAGTGCTTCTTGGTCTCAGAAATCAGCTTGGGAATGTGTTTGAATCCCTCGCAGTTCGAAACAGAGGCCTGAAGGCTGCATATTTGACATTTGTGCTGATTGCACTCCAGAACTTCACCTTCTTTAGCTTTGGGCAGACCAATTCATTGAATACAGTTGACCTTTCAAATTCATATAATGGTGTTACCAGTTACAATATAATTGCCGTTGGTTTATTGACCTTCTTGACAAACTTTGCGGGTCCGATTTACTGGACCTTTGGGGCCTTGCCAATCATGTTTGAAGGCGGAGTGAAGTTCTCCAAATGGGACACAATGAGGGCGAGATGGATTACCAACTTAGTATTCTACTCTTTAACAGGTCTTCTTACTCTGGTAAGTTGCTATACTCAGAGATATCATCTTTTCATCTGGACCGTGTTTAGTCCAAAAGTTCTTTACACATTGGTTTGGAACTTCTGGATCAATGCTTTCTTAGAGTTTATTCTGCTTATTGTGGTTGCTCTACTTTAGAAATAGTTTTATTTAAAAAGGTAAATAAATTCTAGATACCAAAGACAATAAGTGATTCAACTTCTAGACAATCAAGCTCCCTTGATTCAAATCTAGATCGGAGAAATATGTGAGAGCACCTGTAGATGATAGAGGTCAAGTCTGGAAGAGGTGTCCAGGTGTTTTTGTTGTCAGTCGCGGGCTGAAAAGTTTGAGATTCGGCGGTGATGGGGGAAGGAAGGCTATGAAGTAGACCAGTGAAATAGACAATAACACACACTTATATCTACGATGCTCTCATTTACCAGAACCATAATAGGCCCTTATGTTGCCAGAAGAACACTTTTCACATCTGTGGTGCTACGGAACGCTTCCGAGGCCGTGCCCAAGGCAGCTGCTATCAAGTCGTCGTGTGAGCCCGGCACACCCCTCAACCTTAAGATCAAGAAGTCCGGTGTCGAGCCAGTAGCTCTCGAGGATAGCGAGTATCCAGAGTGGCTCTGGACTGTTCTTGATGCCAATGCTCAACAGGCAAAGCTTGACACAGACCCAGCTAAGAAGGCCAAGAAGGAGATGAGAGCCAGAAACAAGAAACAAATCAAGCTCAACAACTTCATGGCCCAGATGAAATAAGGACCACAGATTATAAAATATTGGTTGCCCTGTATATACGTGAATATGGAATTAATTATTGTTTTCAGCAATATATTGCATTGTAGAGTTCTCTCTTCATAGAGCTAAATGGAGGGCACTCGTGTTCAACGGTTAGTCGCGCCCTCTTGGCTCTAAGGAAAAAAAATGAGCACCTGACAACCAAAACGTAAACAATACTCGTCTTTTAGAACACGTAGACTCCACTGGAATCTATTCTAGGAGCTGCAACTGCATACCAGAACACAATGGGATTTCTTGAGAACCTCAACCAGCAGGAGATTTTTAAGCGTTTCTCTGCCACTGCAGTTGGTGGGGAAACAAACATCCGTCACTCGAAGATTGTCGTCAGAAGCTCTGATGAGATCTTCTTTGCCCACAATTCCACTATTAGATGTACTAAAATTGCCCATTCACAGACCTACAAGCTTCTGGATGTATCTGGAATTAATTTCGAAATTCAGGGCTTAAAGATCAATAGCTCTGGAACACTGCTGGCTATATATAACGAGCATAACATCATCGTTTCTACACTCCCATCAACAAACTTTATGAAAACGTCAGATTCACTCCTCAGAGAGAAATCATTCAAGATTGGATCATCTATATTTGAGTCCCAATCAATTCAGGAGATTGTATGGAACAGCACAGGCCGTTTTGACTCTAACCTTGTTGTTCTGTCCTCTGATGGATTTGTTCGGGCTTTTGATCTGAGTTCTTCTTCTGATGTCCCTGAGAGCTCATATAACCTTACAGCTCCCCCGCACAACCAAGTGGGCTTGCTTACCAACTTCATCGCTAACCCTGTGTCCATGACATTTGGTTCATCAGGAACTTTGGCTAGTGCATTAACATTATACATCTTGAACAGTGACGGTGACGTCTATTCAATTTATCCATTCATGCCCAAGACTTTTGTTGCATCCAAGGATTCGGTTGAAGATCTGCTTAACGAGACAGTCCTTCTCACTAATGATATACTTGAAACTTCTAACATTGGACTCAAGAAGCAAGTGATCCGCCAACTTAAATTCGTCAAGTCGCTTTGGAAGAAGATTGCTACTGCGTCAATTGAGATCAGAGACTCAAATGAATTCTGTGTTTTAAGGCCGGATGTCAGAGATAGTTTCTGTATCCAAGGACCATTTGCAATGAGACCTTACCCAGAATCCTTATATGATGACTCAGCTCTCACCATTACATCTATTCCATGTGGATCAATCTCCCTTCTTGGTGTTACTTATGCTACTAGCGGATTTGCCATCCTTTTACAGGATCCACGTCACTTAATGAAGTTCCAAGAAGCAGACAGCCAAGACTACTTTGCATCAAGTGAGTTTGATAATGAGAGTGGCGCTGATGATTTCCTTTCACTGTCGGTTCTCGATTTCAAGTCTTCCACTAAGGCCGTCCCATCCAAGATGACTAGTGTTGGTCAAACAACTCTCCTCCAAAGAGGCAGCGATATATTTGAGCTCAGTTTTAGTAAGTGCATTTCTTTCTTCAAAGAAGCACTCGATAATGGCAACATTGAGAATCTGTTAGAGTCAGACTTCGCCTCCACCGACATCCGTCAACTGAAAACATTGGCCAAAGGTGAAGTTTACGAGGGAGCATTCTGCCTAGAAAATGAATTTGGCGAAGCAGTTAGATGTATCACGACTAGTCAATCATTTGATGTTTACGAAACTTCTGAGAAATCACTTAAGAGGGTACAGATGGCAGAGGACAATGGCACTGTATTGGAGACAATCCCGGGAGCCAGTTTAGGTGCACCATACTTAGAGATTGAGCAACTTGTGAAGCAGGTGAAAAACGCCAAGATAACCCCACCATCTAACACATCTACTCCTTTGACAGCAGACGAGAATTCTCTTCGTGGGGTCAGCAACGTCTCTTCTCAAGTGATTAAACAGTTGATTACGTTTCATAAACTGGGTCTTGCATTAAATTACAGAGTTGTCAACCAGAAGACAGAACTTGAAAGACAACTTGACACTACATATGATCTTATAAAAAGATTTGAGTCTGTAAACCAGAAGAATACCGACTGTTCTGAGAAGCTCTCATCATCTATTAAGAGGCAGGATACAATCACGAAGCGCTTACAGGCCTTAGCAGACAGACTTCAGAACGGTACAGATACACCATTGAGTCTTTCCGAGAAAACTTGGTTTAAAGAGATTCAAAAGCTTGTTGTGAGCTTCAACAAGTCAGCGAAACAGAACATGGTTCTGAAGGAGCAGCTGCGTTTTATCAAGACCGAAATTGATTCTAAGGCGACAGCAGCATCAAAGGTCAGCATTGATGCGAGTCAATGGGATGCTATTAACCAGATCATGAAGGAAGGTCGCGAGATAGTGCAGAAGACTTCGGAAACATTGGACCAGAACTTGGAGGAGCTTAGAGAGCGCATAGCAGATGCTAAAATCTAGCACACAAAAAGAGACAGGTAGTAATGAAAATGGTACAATAATTCCGTGTATAAAGTCGTAGAAAGTATAGAGGACGAAGGCAGAGCAGAGAAAAAGCGCGTGTATAGTTCAGAAATCAGTAACACGTCCGTTAAAGGAGTAATCTCCATGTCTCAGAGGGTCCTGCTTTGGCCCACCGACCTCGCCCGTTTTGGGGTTGACATCGCCTTCGAACTCTGGGATGGTCTTGAAGTATTCTGGGGAGAAGCCGCCAATGTCGATACCAGACTTGCCCAGGTATGGGGCAGCTGTGGGATCGACCTCATCAGAGAAAGAGGCGTTGTACTCGTCTATAGCAGCCTGTGAATTGGCAATTTTCTGGAGCTGCTCAAACTCTTCCTGGTCCTCTTTTGGGAGTTTTGGTGGCCCGGCCTGGAAGGCAAAGTCGTTCTTCAAAGAGTACGAGCGTGTGAGGGTCTTTGGGAGAAGAAGCCTCATGCTGGCCATTCTTAAGCTGGATACTCCCGTGATTCTGAGCATTTTTCTGTGCCGGTCGGCGTTTCTGTGCTACAGCAGAGCGTTACAGAAGTAGTTTGGTGCTCTCGGGTGTATAATCTATATTTTGGCCTGCGACCATTCTAGTGCCTGGGCACACTTGCGATCGCCTATCTCATTGCGGCAGCCTGGGAACCCTTTGGTGCGCGCGCACACACAAAAAAATTTATAGGCTTTGGGAATTAGGCTGCTCACAAGTGGGAAGAAGAGCAACGGAAAGAAACACACAGACACAGACATCGGCCAAACTTGTGTAAAATGCCAGAAGCTGATGATATAAAGTCTGTGTTACCAAAGCTGGCGCCGGTAATTAGAGCGGCTACTGGTCTTGCTACTAATGACATTAACTTTTACAAGAGTTTGGACCAGGGCATCGCAGCTGCCAGTTCCCATTCATCAGCTAAAATATTGGAGCTTATTAACAGCTTGGTGTCTTCTGTGAACTCTAGCGAAGCTCATGAGATTGATGGAAATACCGTTAAGGAGTCCTGGGGCTCTGTGAGCAACATCCTCGACACGTTCCTTGAGAGATCTGACCTTGCCTTCGATGAGGTCAGAAGAGGGCGCACTGGTAAGGAATCCAACCAGCAATCATTCACGTACTTGGATGACTCAGACATCATGGCAGCTAACTCACAGGCTCCGAAGAGAATGGAAAAACCACAACTCAAGTTTACAACGGCAGTGGACAACTCAGAATCACATCCTTTCAAGCCTTTGTTGAGCTCCAAGCCACATGCCCTGGTCTCACTAAAGGATACAGTCCAATTAACAGAATCAGAGGACGAAAATCCAGCACACTACCCACAGCCTTATGAAACGGAGATCATGCAACAGGAGTATAATAGTTCTATTCTCCATACATCGACACCTATCGAATTCAAAGACTGGGAAACTACAGACGCTATCTGGGTGGACAACGTTAATACACTTGAGGAGATGATTAAAACTCTTAAAGGCGCTACAGAAATAGCTGTTGACCTTGAACACCACGATTACCGATCATACTATGGTATTGTGTGTTTGATGCAGATTAGTACCAGAGATCAAGACTGGCTCATCGACACACTTGCTTTGCGTGACAAGTTGCATACACTGAATGTTGTCTTTGCCGACCCGTCTGTCACTAAGGTCTTCCATGGTGCCTTTATGGATATTATTTGGCTTCAAAGAGACTTGGGTCTGTATGTGGTAAGTCTATTCGATACATACCACGCTTCTAAGCAGCTTGGCTTCCCGAAACACAGCTTGGCCTATCTCTTGGAGAGATTTGCCCACTTCAAGACTTCCAAAAAGTATCAGTTAGCGGATTGGAGAATTCGTCCATTGACGAAACCTATGAGAGCATATGCAAGATCTGATACACACTTTTTGTTATTCATTTATGACCAGTTGAAAAACATGCTCATTGAGTCACAGAAGTTGGAGAAGGTTCTCTATGAGTCCAGAAACGTAGCTGTAAGACGTTTTGAATATAGCACATATAGACCAAAAATCACACAAACAAACACATATTCCCCTATTGAAAAGGATGATCCTTGGAAGCGCTTGATCTACCAATTTAATCTTTCACCATCAAGGTCTAAACTTGTGGAGGAGCTTTACCACTGGAGAGACAGATTGGCCCGTGAAGAGGATGAATCACCAAGATATATTATGCCAAATCAATTGCTTGTCTCATTGGCATCCACTGCTCCAACCGATGCTGCTGGTGTTTTGGCCACAACTAACATCGTCACTGAGCACGTCCGTAAGAACTGTAAGGCCATTGCGAATCTCATATCTAAGACGCAGAAAGATACAGAAAGGGAAGATTTCCAGCTATACAACGATGCTACTGGCGAGTATAAGGTTCCTGAAGAGTTGACATTTGAACAAGTTCAAAGAGAAGAAGATCTATTCGAGCAGTTAGAATTGGATATAACGCACTCAAGGCAGATCTCAACAAGATCTAATGTTTTTGGTGTCGAGCAGCTAACACCAGCCAAAGTTTTCTCTCCAATTTCTTATAAAAATGTTCCCTCCAAGTTAAGCGACCGTAAAGAAATGATCATCAAGAAACTCGCAGTGGTGAATGTATCTTTGAATTTGGAACATGAAGATATACAGGACGATGGAGATGATATTGTTGTGCCAACAGCAGCAACTCCGTCAACCGATTCTCAACCAACAAGTACATTGGGAATGTTTGATGAAAGTGATGATGTTATTGTTTTAAAAAAGAAGATACAACATGTCAAGACCGAAAAAAAATACAAAAAAGAGAGTAGAGATGTGTTGGACTATTCATCTGCTCCTAAGGTGATGGTAGATGCTCCGTTAAGAAAAGCAGAAAGAAAGAGACCTTCAGATCATTTCGACCCATATTCACAAGAGTCAGAAGGTCCAAGACCAGCAAAGAAACAAAGTAAAATGCCTCAAGGTAAGTCGGTGTCATTCTCAACAAGAAAGAGAAAGTAATACTCCTATCAAGTTTTTTAGTTTATACTCTTACGTTTATATTGTTAAATTAAAAACGATATTCCTATTTCGAATTAAATATATTTCTTGAGTTCTCTCAATCTAACAACACTCTTCTCCAAGACTTCGTTGTCCTTACAAAGGGCGAAACGGAGGAGGTTCTCAGCAGCCTTCTCGTGCTCCTTGATGTAAAATTCGGTTGGTGGAATAGCAACAACTCCCAACTCATTGATCAACCAGTATGTCATTCTAAAGTCCTTGGCACGTTTCTGGAACTCTTCTGGAAACTCATAGTCATCTGGAATCTTCACCTTCGAGAAGTCAACCAAGAGGTAATAAGCACCTTCAGCAATGGTGTATGGTAGACCAAGTTCTTCCCAAATCTTCGTAAAAATTTCGTATTTTTTACGATATTCCTCACGTGTCTTTTCAAAATATCCATTCTCCTCAGAAGCCTCAAGAGAGGTAGCACAGGCCTCCTGTAATGGGGCTGGAGTAGAGAAACAAATTCTGGTATGAGCCAGAGAAGCATACTTGATTAGTTCAGGGTTACCGATAATCCAGCCGATTCTCCAACCAGTGGCAGCAAAAGATTTACCAGCAGAAAAGATAGTGAATGTTCTTTCATTAAACTCTGGCGACAAAGTTGCAATTCTTGGGAATTCCTCAGTGTAATAAAGGTTCTCATAAACTTCATCAGAAATGATCAAGATGTTGTGCTTAACAGCTAAATTACCGATCTTGGTAAGTTCATCTTTGGTAAATATTTTACCAATTGGGTTGTGTGGGGTGTTAAGCAGAATGAACTTCGTCTTGCTAGTAATGGCAGCCTCAAGCTCTTCAAAATCAATCGTCCATTCTTCACCCTTAACGTTGCGCTCAGACATAGCCGAAGGTGTGTGAAGAGGAACATACACAACCTTTCCGCCAGGAATCTCAATGTTGGAGATATATTGGTCAAAGAATGGCTCAAAAACAATGACCTCATCACCTTTCTCAAGGAAACCGGTTAAGATCGTCAAAAGGGCTTCGTTAGCACCTGTTGTAACCAATATCTCGTCAGTCGAAACATCTCTGCCATAACGCTTGCTGTAAGTCTTGGACAAAGCCTTCAAAAGTGATGGTTTACCCTTGGTATGGGCATATTGATTGTTTAAGGGGACATCCAAGGCATCTTTAACAGCCTGGATGGCAAAATCCGGTGGAGAGTATGAAAAGAACCCCTGGCCCAGGTTCAGGATTTCTCTATCACTTTTTGCAGCAGCAGCAGCAGCAGACTCATTAATCAAGGACCAGACGTCCTTTCCTGAAGAATTGAAGTACGGGTTGTGTGATGGAAGCTTGGTAGACATGGCTCGTGATAACCTGATTGGAGAAATCAACCTTCTGATCATATGTGGTGGTAGAAGGGAAAGTTGAAGATACATCATCCAACTTTCGGAATTTTTTCCATAATCGGTTATGTATGGTCCGCTTGTAAACTGTGGCTCCTCCGCCTTTTGGAACGGGGACCTCACAATAAGGAACATGAACATACACTGTTACTTCTATTCACGTGCCAAATCATTGTGGCGCGCTCCCACATCCTGCTAGAAGTACTCCTACTGGTAATGTTGGCGGTTCTATCCCTTGTACTGATAAGCAGGCCATGAAATAGCATATGTATTTAATAGCCAATTGCAGATTATTACCTAGAACCTACACCTCAAAAAATTATGCCGATGTAACCAATTGTGAGTCATATTCCTTATCAGTCAAGCACAAAAAAACTGAAATCCCAAATTTGAACAAAACACATCACATGTCAACAGTCTTACCGCCGCATTTGTTATATAGTACCTCTTCTACTGTCACCTAACAAAACGCGGCCCTTGTTTTAATGTATTTAACTCTGACGAACTTGAAAGCTCGCTCACTATAATACTAAAATTGAGTGATCAATAACTGCAAATGATCGCCTCAATACCAACGATTACAAAGGTGCCCTAATTGCCTCCATAACATCATAATACTCCGCGAGCGAACTAACAGTCTTCACGCAAACTCGCATACTTCCAGTGTAGTGAACCAAACTCAAAGTATTATCCGTTATTTTGCCTTGCACAAATTAAAACAGCCAGCTCCTTCCAAAAAAAACCCCAACCTGCCCTTAATAGCAATAACAATTCTTAAAGAGTTCTGTAAATAAAATCCAACGACATCTTAATGTAGTTCATCATCATAAATACAAAGCCACGACGCTGATCATTACAGAGCACAACTTTACCACTGTGATTAGTCTCTCAGATAATACGTTCGAAACCGTGATATTTCTCGAGAAAATTAATAGTCCAAACGTGTATCAAAGTAAACATGAAATCCCGGAAGCATGACACTTCATCATTTATAACTCACTATCTGAAACATCTGCCCTGACTGATACCGCTTCTCTCCTTATTGAACTAACTAAAATGAAGAAAAAAACGTTATCCTGCAAATCGCAAAACGTGAATATCTCAATTATTGTTGTGAGTCATGCAAAATCCGATATGCACTACAACTATAAAGAACGTGCAAAAAATAACTAACTTCTAGTTTAATCTGTAACCTCTGAACCCCTTAAAAACAAAACATAATATTTCAGCCATAGCAAAATCGTACAACATCACCAAAAAAGTCCGCACTATATTACAGACTGCTGTCTAACCACTATAACAAAAACTTTTTATGAACTACACTACTTCTCTATATGGGCTTTGCCTTGGATTGTAGTTCTGAACAATTAAAGCAACGTCTGGGCTTATGGGTCCTACTTACTACGGTTCTGATCTTCTTTTTTCCCATGTTTAAGTTAACTGAAACGGTTTTCTCTTTATAATAAATACGCGAACGCTAATTAATGCATTTCTATCAACTAGAAAGTTCTGTATTAATGTAATAGTGCGACTTATCTGGCTCAGTAAAGCGTTTTACTTTATGACGTGCAGTAATTTAAATGTTTAACAATACATAGTGCTTTGTTTTGAGTATCAATGATAGGTATAAGGAACAATTCTATCAGTTTGAAGCGGACTGATGCTGAGAGTAGTAATATATGTTTGTGATGACCTTAACTTTAACTCAGAGAAACAAACGTTTAAAAGATAATCAATCATAGGTTCAGTAAACTTTAATTCATTGGTTTTTTACAGTTTAACGCTAGCCTTTTACTGAAGATACAAGTTTTTCTCTTTGTATCAATTGTTGGAAGGACGTTGTGGAAAGAATGTATAAGTAGCAAATATTAGTGTTGTTTGTTTCACTTAAGAAACCTCGTTAGATTTACTTTTGATGATAGAGGGGTTAGATTTTCTCACTGAGGACCAATGACAGTGGAAATTGTTGGCAGCATATTGGGACTGTAGATATATATTGAATTGTATTGAAAATGGATTCCAATTATTTGGCTATTTAAGATGTTTATTTCAAATAGAGTTGTGTTGAGAGATTATACGGAACTAAAACAAGCTAAGATGAAACCGTATAAATTTTGTAAATATGATTGACCATTAAGAACTCATGCCTATTTGATCCTAAGAGAGTGCTGAAGGGAATATTCTTTGTTTGATTTAAATTGTTTTAAGTATATGATAATTAATACGAAAGAGAACTGGTGTGCGGCAGCCAGTTTTGGCCTTGGAACGGAAGAATGTTTTTTAATTTGCCAAAATTCAAATTGGCAGATGTACATGGTTTTAAACAAATAGAGGATAATTCAATCATAGTTATCTGTTTATATCTTTAATGTATTAATATCAGATTGCAAAACACACACTACTAACTTTTTGGCACATAGCCACAGGTTTTGTTCCCTGCTTGGTATCGCGATGTGATAATACACACAATTAATTAAGCTGTGGAGTGTTAGTGTGTCCTTACCGAATCATGTAGCTGTTGGACGCCCCAAACCTCTTCGGTGTCACTTCTACCACTTGTTTGTTCCTATTTCAAGTACACTTCCCAATTACTAGGAAGAGGCAATGATGAACGGGCTCCTTGTTCTGATCCTTCTTGGAAGGTTAGCATTGTCCCAGATTGACATTCAACTTCAAGCTAACTGGGAGAACCCGCCATTTGAGCTACGACTTCTGTGAGTTCCCACCCAAATTATATCCAACAATCAATGCTAACACCACCCACCCCAGGGAAACTGTAGCGTCTGAAAACGAGTCTTATTATATTTCGACAGTTTCAAAGATTGCCGGCTTTTCACTGGATGAAGATGAGGCAATTAACTATTCCAATGATGAGGAGCTGTACGAAGCGGTATTCGACAGCTTAACACCCATTGAGAGCTCATTGTATGACATTCCATTAGCCAACAAGTACTATAGTCCCCGTATTATTGCACACTACAAGTACTATACCGATTCCGTTCTTCCATATTTTGAGTCCCGACTTACAAGAAAGTGTGGAGAAATTCCAAAAGCGTGGCTCAAATTCAATGATGTGGTGTATTGTCACCCTGATGATGTATATGCTTTGATGACAGGTGACAATACAGAGAAAGATTCACTGCTTCAATTTGACAGAGTTATTGGCACAGAAGGCCCATTGTTATTCCTCTATGGTGATGTAAAATCAAAAGAATTTAAAAGCTTCATTTCAAATCTCTATGACGCCTCTTCTGCAGGCAAATTACGCTTTGTTTGGAGATATGTCCCGCAGAATATCTCAGACAGAGAGCTTCTCTCAGGTTACGGCGTTGATTTGACTTTAAAAAGAACAGATTACATTGTTATTGATGATAGAGATTCTAAGCATGATCACAATACTATCGAGTCAAGAGAGCACACTCCCTCCGGTTCTATTACTGATGTTTATGATGATGATATCAGAGCTATCAGTCAAGACGATATCAAAGACTTAGGTCTGAAAGTTTCAAGTTACGTTTTGTCACTACAAAATAGCACCAAGCAGCTTCAGTCATTAGTTGAAATTGTTGAAGAATTTCCCAAATATAGCTCCTATCTATTGGGTGAGGCTATCAACAATGAGCTAGTGCAGCAAATCACCTCGAATCAGAGATTTGGCATTTCATCAAAAACTCAAGGTTTATACCTCAATGGAAGAATGCTTGAAAACAATCAGCTTAGCATCTTTGACCTTTACAATGAGATAAAATCTGAGTTGACAGTAATTGAAACGTTGGGGGCTCATGGCCTCGACTGGGCTCGCTCTCGTGAAATTGTGAGCAAGTTCTGTCTTCTCTCGATGTATAAATCACGTTTCAGCAAAAACACAAGATATGATATCACCAATGTGTTCTCTTCATCTGATGATTCTGCTAATCCAGTAATCTTCTTGAACGATGTTGAGAACGATCCCATTTACCAATCATACAGTAATGATATCGAAACGTATATTGGGCGGTTTGGGTTTGGCCAGATCCCAGAAGTTAGATCTAATCTCCAGTCTTTGGTTTTTGCTATTGATTTATCGGATGAGGATCACATTAGAATTCTTAACAATGTGGTAAAATCTGTGTCTGCTAATGGAATTTCTCAAAGAATTGGTGTTATCCCACTACCACTCACTGAAGATGGAAGGTTGTTGGCAAATGAGGCCTATCACATTTACAAGACGGAAAGTGCTACAAAGGTTATCAGTTTCCTTAAAAATTATGAGAGCTCTCATAGTATTCCCAAGAATCCAACTGGGATCGACTATTCCACCAGTATTGTTGAACCGTTTATGTCGAAATTCGATGTTAATGAACCAACATTTGCTGTTAACGGTATCTTCCAAAGACTTGACAGTAACTGGGCCTACTCTCTCACTAAACAAGTAAGTGAAGATGTTAACTTCATCATTGGTATGGCATATCAAAAGAGTGCGGTTACATTTGCAGATGCAGAAAGACTTCTCTATGAAGATTCCCTATCCTTCAGAAACACACTTTTGTTCCCAACAGATAGATCCGATGCGAGTTACAATACCATATCACTTGGAGATCTTAAAAAGTTCCATGGGTTATCCCATGCTGTTGTTGAGTTCACAAATAAGAAAATGGGGAATAATCTGGCAACTCTCACGTTTGCTGGTAATTTTGGTTCTAAGTTTTCTCTTCTACAACTCCGTGAAATTCTGAAACTTTCTCTGGCTACAGATATTAACTTAAAAATAAGGCTGGTGCAAACCTCTGATGGTATCTCATTCTTGGGTAAGTTGAAGCAATCGCTTAATGATTCTACACAACATGCAATTGAAACTGTTGACGATATACTATCCGATAACCAATTTTCTGTTGACAACGTTCCGGTTTCCCCAGGTGTTGCTGAATGTCTTTTGTCTATGGGTTTATCCTCGGAATCATTCCTTTTGTTTAATGGTCGTTATATTGAGTTAAATGGTTCCCATATTGATTCTACAGTTTTAGGCTACTTTGTGGATCATGAAGTTGACCAAAGGTTAGCAGTCGTCCAAAGTCTCTTAGGACCAGAACTGGATGAATTAGATGAGACACATGACTGGTTTGAGTCTATTTCAAGTATTCTAACTACAATATACTACAGTGGAGACTCTGGAGCCGTTCCAAAATTTGATTTCAACATGCTGAATACTGACATTTCTATGTCCTTTGGTAACAAGAACAGGAGCATGGTTCATGTACTTCTTGTTGTTGATCCTGCTCAGGAAATGTCTCAAAAGCTTTTATCTCTTGCATCTGCCATTAAAGATCTGAATTTCATATCTATGGATATTCTCTTAACACCCGAGTTAGAAATGGAAGAAATCCAAATCAAGAGATTCTACAAAGGTAATTTCAAATCAACCGTTGAGTTTAAGAATGGTTATGTGTATGAGAAGCCATTTATCTCTTTCGTCAATACACCTGCAAAAACTCTATTTACGTTGGATATGGACGTCCCTTCATCATGGATCGTCATTCCGAAACAGAGTGTCTCTGACCTTGACAATGTTCTTCTCACACAGTCTGGACCGGTTACTGGCATCTATGAATTGGAAAATATAGTGATCGAAGGAAATGCGATGGACTTGTCTACCGAAGCTCCTCCTACAGGGCTAGCTGTTCAAATCCCGGGATCCGATACATATGTCATGACAAATTATGGTTATCTTCAGTTGAGGGCAAACCCTGGTTTGTGGGAATTCACAATCAAGGAGGGTAGATCTCATGATCTCTATACCTTGGTTAGCATTGACCCTGTTGTATCCACTGAAATTAAAGCAATAGATAGTAAAACCTTATCTGTTTTTAATCTCAATGGTCTTCATATTCAGCCAAAGTTCATGAAGAGAGCCGGTAAAGAATCTGAATCTTTAATCTCTGTTGATGTCGGAGAAGATGATGAAAATGAGATCATAAATGGAGAAAAGAAAAAAGGAATTTTGTCTTCCTGGTTCAGGAGTGATAAAAAAAAGAAACAAGCTGACATTAACATATTCACTGTTGCCTCGGGACATCTCTATGAGAGACTTTTAAGCATAATGACTGTTTCTGTCATGCGTCATACAAATCATACCGTAAAGTTTTGGCTAATTGATAACTACATGTCACCTTCCTTTAGAGAGTTCCTTCCCCATTTATCAAAGAAGTATGGATTTGAGTATGAGTTGATCAGTTATAAATGGCCATTATGGCTTAGAGATCAAAGAGAAAAACAAAGGACTATCTGGGGTTATAAGATTCTTTTCCTTGATGTTTTATTCCCTCAGGATCTTGATAAAGTTATTTTCGTTGATGCTGATCAAATCGTACGTGCTGATATGATGGAATTAGTAAATATGGATTTACAAGGAGCTCCATACGGATATACCCCTATGGGTGATTCAAGAAAAGAAATGGAAGGATTCCGTTTCTGGAAGCAAGGGTACTGGAAGAAATTCTTGGCCGACACTTACAAATATCATATCAGTGCCCTCTACGTGATTGATTTAAAGAAGTTCAGAAAGATTGCAGCTGGTGATAGGTTGAGACAGCATTATCAAGCGCTCTCTAGAGATCCTAGTTCTCTGTCTAACCTTGACCAAGACCTGCCAAATAATCTTCAACCGCAGCTAAAGATATTCTCTTTGCCACAAGATTGGCTATGGTGCGAGACCTGGTGTGATGATGCTAGTTTGAAGACTGCCAAAACGATTGATCTTTGTAACAATCCACTTACGAAAGAACCGAAGCTTGATCGGGCACGTCGCCAAATTCCAGAGTGGACGGTTTATGATGATGAGATCACGGCCTTGAGAGATGAGGTTCTTCAGCAACAGGATGTTGATGATGTAAACAAAGAAAACCACCAAACTCAAAGTGAGGTTGAGGATATCGTCTATATGGATGAAGAAGTCCACATGGAACACGATGAGTTGTGATCCACTTGTATATGTAAAATAAAATGCACTAAGCCATAAATATAAACTGTTGTACTGTCCTGTAAGAGCACCGCGTAAGAATGAGTCAGTCGCCTGCGCGCGGGTGTATTCGAATTTGTTTGATCGCAAAGCCCGATTGATTGATCGAGATCCCACAAAGAAAATACCTGGTACCACCACACTCATTGTTCAGAGTAGAAGGGCAAAAGTACATTCGAAAATTCCACTCTGTGAAATGTCGTCTATAAGTGTGTACCAGTATCGCATGTTAAGGTCATATACTTCTAAGGCCCTTTCACGGCAGGCTCATTGTCGCCTTGCATCCAGCTCAACTACTAGCAATGGTACAAGCACTGGAGCACCTACTTCAACTGTCTCAAAATGTGCGGTTACACCACCTAAAAGGGACAATTCAAAGCTGATATCTGATATACAGGATTCCATTGTTAAGGTCCCCTCTCCGAGAAAGTTAAAGAACTACCTGGATAACTATATTGTTGGCCAAGAGGCTGGCAAGCGAGTTATGTCTGTTGCAGTTTACAACCACTATTTGAGAATCAATGACAAAGCTCGTAGATTAGCCAAGAAAATTCAAGAAGAACAACAGAAAGAAGATGATAAGATGTACACTTTGAGTGATACTGTCAAGCCTGCGAACCAGTCGCCAGAACAGCTCATTTTCCGCTTAGATCAAGATGATAATGATCTTGAGCTGAGCAAGTCTAATATCCTTCTATTGGGGCCATCTGGGTCAGGTAAAACCTTGATTGCTAAAACACTTGCCAAAGTTCTTAATGTTCCATTTTCCATTACTGACTGTACACAGCTGACCCAAGCAGGATACATTGGAGAAGACGTAGAGCTCTGTATTGAGAGGCTTCTTGTCAACTCTGGGTACAACGTTGAGAAAGCCGAAAAGGGAATTGTTGTCTTAGATGAAGTGGACAAGTTATCAAAACCATCAATGGGCAATGGAACAAAGGATGTTGCAGGCGAAGGTGTGCAGCAGGCGCTCTTGAAACTTATTGAAGGCACTACTGTTCAAGTTCAAGTGAAAAAGCCGGTGAACACAGATAAGGACTCCCGGAATAACAACACAGTATCAAAGAAAAGCGAGACATACCACATTGATACCAGTAACATTCTATTTGTTCTAATGGGTGCGTTCGTTGGCTTGGATGGACATATCGTCAAAAGAGTGACGAAGGGAGACAAGGCCAAGCTGGTTGGAGACCAGTCTGATGACTTGGTCAAGCACGCTATCAAAAAGATTGACCTTGGGGAAGGACGAATCGTAAATTCTTTGGAATTAGTGACCCCCCAAGACTTAACATCTTTTGGTATGATTCCAGAGCTTGTGGGCCGTGTGCCAGTTGTGACAAGTTTGGATCAGCTAGATCAATCCAATCTGCTCTCGATTCTCACGGAGCCAAAAAACGCCTTGCTTATGCAGTACCAGTACATATTTGAGCAGTTTGGGGTGAAGCTGGTGATTACACAGGAGGCGCTGTTGAAGATCTCTGCCCTTGCGCTGAAAGAAGGCACAGGTGCTCGAGGACTCAGAGGAATCATGGAGAGGCTGCTGCTAGACATCAACTACGAATGCCCAGACTCCGGAATCCAGTTTGTCCTCGTGGATGCTGTCACTGTGGAGTCATTGAGCAGTGGTAAAGTGGTTGCACGTTACTATGGCCGTGGGGATTTGTTCAAGTTTGTTGATGATGTGACGGCGGAGGATGCTGAGCTAGGAAACCAAGTGAAAGCCGATTTGCAGATCACAACGAACAACAATCGCAGTGAACATCTCTCTGCTGCCCGTTGAGCGTAGCGACCTGTAAATACATGAGAAACGTCAATCAGACTAGATCACCAGCGTTTCCTGTAGGAGGGGCATGTTAAACATTCCCTAAACACTGGATTCCGTGTCGCTTCGACAGCGTGCCCTTGCTGTATTTAGATGTGTCTCTGCTTTCACAGTCTCTGCAGGCGTATCTATACTACAATACCCAAGACACATCCACACTCACAGACGGGGGAACACAATAGTGCACGTAGTCATCCATCCCCATTCCCCATCCGGCTCTCTCCCACGCTCACATCTCCAACCACCCGGCCTCCTGGATGACCTGTTATGCCATGCTATTCCAATTCTGAGCTGCCTACGCATCGACAATCTGCCTGTCTGCCTGAGAAACGGAGCAGAGCAGATCGAAGTGAGCTGTCTAATGCGGGGGCGCGGTACTCTTTTCCGGCGTTTTTTATGCGGCCCACGCATGGCATTGTCAGCTGTGTGTGTGACAGCGCGCACACCCTTTGCTGTGTGTGACAGCGCGCACACCCTTTGCTGTGTGTGCTGCACTCACACTCCGAATTGATATAACTTCAAATACAGCAAACATTACTGGAAATTCCCCATTCTTCCTCCCCTGCACCCCTTTCAATCAGAACTGCTATTAAAGTGCTGACGAGCGATTGCTGGTGGACGACAGTATACCCAGGAAGACTCAGAAGCGGCCGTCATGGATAGCGCCCGACACCATAAGAGCCACACGGGCTTCTTCCACCACAGGAAGCCCCGCTCACGACCCTCCACGGATCTGCCCTCCAAAGATACTGACGACGAAATCACAACTGATGCCTCGTCTGTCCACTCGAAGAGCTCAGAGAGTAACAGCAGGTCTCACTTTGTGTCCCACTTTGGGAGACACATGAAGATGACTCCGTTCGAGAGCAGCTCATCCAAAAGCAAAAACACCAGTTCCACAAACTCGAGCTACACAGATTCAGTCAAGGCAAGCTATCTGCGGGAGTGTGAGCGGTGGTACACCACGAGAAAGCTAAACAAACATGCAAAGAGCTCCGACTCCCTCATGTTCGCCAAAACGAGACTAGATGCCTTCCTACAGCTATACGACTCTCTGCTTCTGGGGAACTTGAAGAACTCGCCAGTCACCGATGAGAAAGTGGACCTCATCGGAGGATGGTCATGCCAGGCATTCTGCTATATGACCGGACTGCGACGTATGATGTCCTTTGATATCCTCTCAGATTTTGCTAATAACCAGCTCAAGAGAAATGAAAAACTGAAAGTGGCCAACCTCATAACCGACGACTTCACTACACAATGGTCGTGGCAGCTGGCAATTGATAACCCAGCGACAGACTTCTACTGCTACACACTAGGGCCCATCCTGTTTACGGCAATGCCAGAGTATCGCACCAACATCGGACCTTCAAACTACCATGTGATAAAAGGTAACTCTCTGTCAAACATTCCATTTTCAAAGAATACATTTTCCTCTGTAGTGTGCTATGATCTCTGGCTGCACCTGAAGGAAGATGAATGGGACGCAGTACTGTTGGAAATCATCAGGTTGCTATCCCCACACGGCAATCTCTGCCTCTTGCTGATGGACTTCACAATACTGAACTGCAAAAACGAAATCTACACCAGCTTCTTCCAAATGATTCAAGACGTTTTAAGGCGGGAGGGAATTGATCCCTTCCCGTGTAAAAGAATCCAAGCAAGGTTGACAAATGCGGGTTTTGCCCCATCAAGATACGCTTTCGTTTCATTGAAAAAGGGCATACCCGACAACCTGGGCAGTATGATGGAGTTCCTCCAAAACTTCTTTGAATATCTCATATTCGCCAGGGTTGCACAGCTATCCTTAACCAATGACGAGCTGGCGCAGTTCAAAGAGGTGAGACTGAAATACAATAATGATGTGAGAAACGGAGAACTCCTGGAAGACTTCGGCGACTCTTACTTTATGATTTTGACTTCTGAGAAGGAATAGTGACAATTGCATAAAACTACTGATAATATATGACTTTAAATTTCAAAACGAAACTTAAACCTACATTAAGTGTACATCCGTTATCCGAAAACCATGTGTGCTCTGTCTCTCCCTCCCTCGCTTTCTTATCAGTCGGATCTCTGTTCCCATATTTATGCCAGTATATACCCAGAACCAAACAAGACTTGAGTAAATCCCAGAACCCCTTATAGATCTGTCATTCTGTTACGGGCAAATCCTTAGAAAAAAAAGGGCCGCGCCATCGCCAAAAGTCGGCCAACTTAGAGAGAGAACCAGTCATTAAAGCGCAACTGCTGTATGCTTCTGGGAACTATCAGACGCCGTGTTCCACTCTCCCTCAGAAGAACAAGCACAGTTAGATACAGAACAATGTCTGAAACAACGCAGTGGACCGCCAAAAAGGTGAGTTTCGTACATCTATAATGCCCATTGCCGCCGGGTGCCGCCCAGTAATTTCACAGCTTTTCCTCAAGATCTCAAATACCCATCCGCCGCCACCGGCCGTTGGTGTGAAAAGAGAGCTCGGGTGCAGTGTTTGCAGTGTAGGCCTCGTTTTCTCAGGTTCTAGTGTTACTAACCGGTCAATATCCAGGTCCGTCAAACCTTTTTTGACTATTTCCAGGAACGTGGTCACACCTACGTTCCATCATCCTCTGTTATCCCATACGATGACCCAACTTTGTTGTTCGCCAACGCTGGTATGAACCAGTACAAGCCAATCTTCTTGGGTACTGTTGACCCTTCCTCGGACTTTTACAACTTGAAGAGATCTGTCAACTCCCAGAAGTGTATCAGAGCTGGTGGTAAGCACAATGACTTGGAGGATGTCGGTAGAGACTCATACCACCACACATTCTTTGAGATGTTGGGTAACTGGTCCTTTGGCGACTACTTCAAGGAGGATGCGATCCAATACTCCTGGGAACTATTGACTAAAGTCTACGGCTTGAACAAGGACAGACTTTACGTTACGTACTTCGGTGGTGACGAGGCCTCTGGTTTGGAACCAGATTTGGAGGCCAAGCGTCTTTGGGAGGCTGTTGGTGTCGACCCATCGCACATCTTGCCAGGTTCTGTCAAGGACAACTTCTGGGAGATGGGTGACCAAGGTCCATGTGGTCCATGTTCTGAGATCCACTACGATAGAATCGGTGGAAGAAATGCTTCTGCTTTAGTCAACGAAGATGATCCAAATGTTCTTGAAATCTGGAACAATGTGTTCATGCAGTTCAACAGAGAGTCGGACCGCTCATTGAAGCCATTGCCAGCTAAGCATATTGACACTGGTATGGGTTTCGAGAGATTGGTTTCCATCTTGCAAGATGTTACCTCCAACTACGACACTGACGTTTTCCAGCCTTTGTTCGAGAGAATCCAGGAGATCACCGGTGCACGTCCTTACACTGGTAAGTTTGGTGCTGAGGACACTGACGGTATTGATACCGCTTACAGAGTGTTAGCTGACCATGTCCGTACATTGACATTTGCTTTGGCTGATGGTGGTGTTCCAAACAACGAAGGTAGAGGTTATGTTCTTAGACGTATCTTAAGAAGAGGTGCTCGTTATGCTCGTAAATACTTTGGTTACCAAATTGGTGACTTTTTCTCCAAGTTGGCTCCAACTTTGATTGAGCAGGTTCAGGAAACTTTCCCAGAGGTTGCTAAGAACACAGCCATGACATTCGAGATTTTAAATGAGGAGGAGATCTCTTTTTCGAGAACATTGGATCGTGGTGAAAAGTTGTTCCAGGAGTATGCCTCTAAGGCTAAAGAGTCTACCAAGGTCTTGAGTGGTAAGGACGTTTGGAGATTATACGACACATATGGTTTCCCAGTTGACTTGACTCAGTTGATGGCTGAGGAAGCTGGTTTGGAAATTGACCAGGCTGGCTTCGAGAAGGCCAAGACTGAAAGTTACGAAGCTTCTAAAGCTGGTGGTAAATCTAAGAGCGCCTCCGTACTCAAATTGGATGTCCATGCTTTGGGTAAATTGGGTGAGGACGGTGTTCCAAAGACCGATGACCAGTTCAAGTATGCCACTGATGATGTTGAGGCCAAGATTTTGGTGATCCACGATGGTCAGAACTTTGTTGAGGAAATTACTGACCTCACCAAGGAGTATGGTATTATCTTGGACAAGACACCATTCTACGCTGAGCAGGGAGGTCAAGAGTATGACACTGGTAAGATCGTCATTGACGGTAAGTCCGAATTCAATGTTGAGAACTGTCAACAGTATGCTGGTTACGTCTTCCACACTGGTAGATTGGCTGAGGGTTCCCTGAAGGTTGGTGACACTGTCATTGCTGGCTTTGATGAATTGCGTCGTTGGCCAATCAGAAACAACCACACCAGTACACATCTTCTCAACTTGGCCTTGAGAAACGTTCTTGGTGACGACATCAATCAAAAGGGCTCTCTCGTTGCACCAGAGAAGTTAAGATTTGACTTCTCTCACAAGCAGGGTTTGACTTTGAACGAGGTTGAGAAGGTCGAGAAGATCTGCAGTGACCAGATCAAGCAATCCAAGTTGGTGTACTCTAAGGAGGTACCATTGGAGACTGCTAAGAGCATTTTCTCTGTTAGAGCCGTATTTGGTGAGACCTACCCAGATCCAGTTAGAGTTGTCTCCATCGGTGTCCCCGTTGAGGAATTGCTCAAGACTCCAGAAAACAATGAGTGGCATAATATTTCCATTGAGTTCTGTGGTGGTACACATGTTACTAAGACTAGTGACATTAAGGACTTTGTTATTACAGAGGAATCTGGTATTGCTAAAGGTATCAGACGTATTGTTGCTGTTACTGGTAACGAGGCTCATGAGGTCCAGAGAATTGCTCAAGAGTTTGGACACGATCTCAACAATGTTGGTGGTATGGAGTTCGGTCCATTGAAGGAGAAGAAGCTTAAGGAGTTGGGTGTCAAGCTCGGTCAGTTGAACATCTCCATCTTGACCAAGAATGATCTAAAGACTACATTTAATAAATTTGACAAGGAAGTCAAGGATGAGGTCAAGCTTCGCCAGAAAGCTGAGAGCAAGAAGACCCTGGACACTGTCAAAGAACACTTTGTTGCTAACACCAAGTCTGAGTTTTTGGTTGCCCACGTTGAGATCGGTGCTAACGCCAAGTCTATCACCGAGGCCATCAACTTCATCAAGAAAGAGAACCCAGAGAAGTCCATTTACCTCTTCACAGGTAACTCTGACAAGGTTGCTCACGGTTGTTACATTTCCAACTCTGCCATTGAAAAGGGTGTGAGTGCCTCCGATCTTGCTAAGCACGCTTCCACCTTCATTGGTGGTAAGGCAGGTGGTAAGGGTAACGTTGTCCAGGGTATGGGTGACAAGGTTGACGGTATTGACCAGGCTGTTAAGGATCTCCAGAAGCAGTTGGGAGAAAAGCTTACTATCTAAAGAAGCTAACTCCCCCTTCCTCCGTCTGCATTTTGTTTTGTTATGCATCTTCCCCTCATATGGGTCTAATATTTGTACCTAGCTATATGATATATGATCGTCTTGTTTTATAAATTTGAATCAAACTAAACTATCCTTGTAATTGTTGTGTCCGCCGGTGTTCCGAGGTGTCCGCTCGTCCTTCCTACAGCGTATGTGTCAAGCTTCCGCGGCCAAAAGAAAATTATACTATGAGTGTGCTTCTAAAAAATCTGGGGAAACGGCAGATGACAAGTAAACGGCGCCTGGATCTACGGGTTCGGGCTATAGGCAACGGGCCATAGGCAACGGAATTTAGAACATTTAGCAAATTTTCAGAATATTGCATTACCACGGGTATATAACTGAAGCGTAGTTCCTACCATTATAGGCGTGATTGTAGGTGTTTTTTGCCGTTTTGCTCTACCCATTAAGCTTCTTCATTCTCATAAAAATCGCCAGCACAATGCCACACCCTCACCCTGTGACGCTCACCGATCTACCAACTGAGGTTCTCCTTCATATCTCGACGTTTGTGGGAGAAAGCTCTCTCGCAATGAAACCACTTCTCCTTGTTTGTAGGGAATTCTACTATCTCTACAGAAGACTACTCTACCGCAAAATCTACGCTGTGGTCTCCTCGGACGAGTATTTCTCCACAGATTGTTCAGTTCAAAATATCAAGGATCGTTTGCAGTCATCAAAAATAAGAGCTGACTACTGTGGCAGAACCCTAATTACTAGTACAAGAACATTGGCCAAACTTTTGAACCTGCTTCTTACAAGGCCAGACTTGATGTCACTAGTAGAATCCTTCCATGTTAATGGGTTGAACTTTGATTCCACAGAGAGAAACGTTTCCAATGATGTGATCAACTATATGAAGAAATTAGAACAAAATGAATCCGAACTATCACTGGAAAAAACACCACACAACTTCTTCCTTCATAAATCCTCTCTTTATGACTTGTGTGATGCAATTTTTGAGACCTCAATTTCAGACTTTTTCCAGGACAGATTTAGTAATGTCAATATCCACAAGTGCACAGAAGTTCGCAAACACATCAACTCATCTCATGAGCTCGAGGAGTTCACCAAACAGGAAAACAAAGAATTGGTATTAATGACACTGAACAGTAGAGTAGTCAACATGATGCTATTCTGTCCCCATGGCCTTGATGGATTCCAGGGAGATGTTGGATTTGTTGAATGCGTCAATATGGCTAAGCAGGTGTTGGAAAAAGGTGTTTCTGGTGCTATGGGTGTGCTCAACTTCCAGAACATGATGAGCCAAAGCTCATTCAGACAGGCTGGGAGCCACGATAACGACCTAGTGTTCACCTCTCTCATGTCCTACCACCTCTCCTTCCCAAGAGCTTAACTCTATAATAGAAGTAAATGCGCATCTATGCAGTTGTGCTCATCATAGCTGAGGCTTTGTAGAAGATCACATCAAGAAATAAGCACCATGAGCATAACATATGTGAGAGTGTCCACCGCCTATCACCGCCTATCTGTGCAGTTTGCAGAACGGGTAATCTCCGTGGCCTGAAACAGCAGCACACCCGGACATATAACACCCAGACATCCTAGATAACACGCTCGGCAGGCTGCTCTCCAAAAATCTCGGCTGGTCAAGCATAATTGACCTTATATTCTAAGTATAGTTTAATAATTCAGGCTCAATGAGCTCAGGAACACAGTCAGTAGCACGAGTATATGCGGATGTGAATCTGCAGAAGCCTCAGTCGTGGTGGGACTACGAGGCTGTCTCCATTCTATGGCAGAGTCAACAGGACTACGAAATCGTCAAGAAGCTGGGGAGAGGAAAATACAGCGAGGTGTTCCAAGGTGTGAGCTTAAGCACCAAATCTAAGGTTGTCATCAAAGTTCTGAAACCTGTCAAACGAAAGAAGATCAAAAGAGAGATCAAGATTCTACAAAATCTGGTCGGAGGACCACACATCATCAACTTGATCGCCGTGGTGAGGGACCCAATGAGCAAGACCCCTGCATTAATTTCTGAGTACGTCAACAACACTGACTTTAGAACACTTTACCCGACCCTGACAGACTACGATATAAGATTCTACATGTATGATCTGCTCACAGCACTTGACCACTGTCATTCGCAAGGCATCATGCACAGAGATGTGAAGCCACACAATGTCATGATCGACCACTCCAAACGCCAATTGAGACTCATCGATTGGGGTCTTGCTGAATTTTACCACCCAGGGACTGAGTACAATGTACGTGTTGCTTCGAGATACTTTAAAGGTCCTGAGTTGCTTGTGGACTTCCGTTACTATGACTACTCATTAGACCTATGGTCCTTTGGTGCTATGCTTGCCAGTATTATTTTCAAAAGAGAACCATTTTTCCACGGTAAGTCAAACACAGACCAGTTAGTGCAAATTGTCCGTGTGCTTGGTACAGACGAATTGCAAAGCTATTTGGACAAATACTCCATCCAGCTTGGTCCAGAGTACGAAGACCTGGGCCAATATACACGTAGACCATGGTACAGATTTACCAATGAGTCTAATAAGCATTTAGTCAACGACGACTGCGTTGACTTTATTGGAAAGTTGTTAAAATACGACCACCAGGAGAGACTCACGGCCAAGGAAGCTCTTGAACACAAGTGGTTTGACATGGTAAGAGAAGAGAAAAGAAAGCTTGGTTAAAATGTTTAAAGTCTCTTTATTTCTTTTCTGGTCATATTTTGGTGATTGTTACACATGGAGAAAGGAGCTTGTTTCATTCATCCAATTTGATTATAATTTGGTAGAATATATATTATCATGAGTAGAGCAACAGCAGAAACTGATCTTCAGCCATATCATACACATATCTATGGGAATGTGAAAACAGCTGTATGATAAACCCAAACACCTTTATAAAACCTAAACGCCGCACACTTTTCTAGTGAATCTTTAAATTACCAATTTACGAGTAATAGATAAATTCAGTCTCTTTCCAGGAATTTTTTTGATTATATTGTTCCTATTTAGTTGTTTTATATTAGAATAATTTATGAAAACTTCAATTTTATGGAAAGTTTGTGGTTCTCTAGATTTGAATATCTAGAGAAATCCAAGATTATATATATTAAATGCAAATAATTTGAAAATGGTATAAAATTTTTACTTTTTGAATTTAGTGCCCTTAATTATAGAAATTATTCACTTTGAGTAGTTTTAGCAATTCAAGCAATTCTTTCATATGGATATTGAATCAGTTATTATAGTTAACACCATTCCATAGTCCCTGGTTCCTCAAAGAATATTCGCGTTTTCTATACAAGAAAAAAAATTGTGCCATCCTCATCGTGGCCTAGAAGATCACCTATCCAACCGTTAATTAAACAGAATACAGAAGGAGCAAAAGGCCTAAGAAGACAATGGTCAGACTTAAAGCGCGTTACATTCTTTTTGATATTCTTTATCCCCCGACCTCTATGCCGTTGCCGGGATATTCGGAGAAGACAGCTCTGCTTTCCTTACACAGCACGTCGCAGGGCGTCAACCTTCGATCAATGGTAGACCTGGTACGCAGCCATGTTCAATTATACTTTGGAGATCATGGTACTGGTGTTGTGGGTATGTCCCTGGTGATGAAATACTTTTCGGCTAAGACGTCTACGGGAATTATAAGGTGCACAAGGGACCACTATCAGCTTGTATGTGCTGCCTTGTCGATGATCAACAAAATTGGTGGAAAGGATGTGATTGTTAGAGTGGTGAGGGTAAGTGGTACTATTAAGAAGTGTGAGGAGGCTGCTGTTGAACGAAACAGACATCTAATGAGACTGATGAATAAGAATTACGATGCTGACGACGAAAAGGAAATCATGAACATCATTGAAGATGAAGAAGACACTGAGGATTGATTATAGAGCGTGGTCTTATACATTAGCACATATTAACGTTACGAATATTATGATTATTATTAATTACTAGACTCGTCTGTTTTACTCACTGTTTCTTTTGTCGTTTGACTTGTAGTCCATACTCAGACTCATCAGAATTCTGGGCTTGAGAAGTATTACTACCAGCTTTCTCAAAAACGACTGGACCCAAAGACTCAAATTTTTGTTCACCTGTAAGATCTTTCAACAAGCTATCAGAGTCTTGGCTGTTATTATTTCCGGATGATGTATAAATACTGTTCAAGGCCTGTTGAGTGAAAAGAGCTCTATCGTAGACTTGATCTTCACTGTTAGTCACCTGTGTGGACTTGGTAAAGAATCTAGAATCAAACTGGTTCTCCACAGATTTGGTGGCCTTTGCCAACCCTAATTGTGTTCTTTCAGAGATCTCTCTATCACCTAAGTCCTTGGCCCTGGATCTTATTCTTTGTTCTGTTCCCATTCTGGACATCCTTAAATCCTGTTTCGCTCTGCGTCTTCTTTCTTCTCTGTCCTCTGCTCTTCTTCTTTCATCATCGTTCACATAATGCGATGATTCAAGATCACGTCTCTCTTTCGTTATCTGGGCCTTTTCTCTGAGCCTTTGTTCGTTTTCCTTCAGTTTCTTCTCAGCTTCCATCTTCTTCAATGCGTGTCTGATCTTAATTTCATCTCTAACTTCCTTGTCAGCTTTATCTAATGAATCGGCCAAGTTTATGAAGTTCTTGTTAATCTCAGTACCCGTGTTAGAGGACGGATCTCTACCATCGACTGCAAGTCTTTTGTCCAATGCAATAGTGAATCCATTTGGGTTCTTCCAGTTGGAAATAGCTGGTGGAATGTACCACTGCTTCTGTTCCTCTGCACTGACTTTCTTTGTAGGAGCATGTAGGATTGGGGCAGGTGGGGATGGCGGTCTCTCAAGTTGCTTCTTTTGCTTGAACTTTGGTGGTGCCATAGGATCCTGCTCCACATCAACAATCTTAATAATTCTAGAACTCGTGGACTTATCATCAAGAATGTTTGAAGAAGTGTATCTGACGAACTCCGCTTTGGATTTGCCTTTCTTCAAACTACCGACTTTAGCTTGGAGCACAGCATCGAGGGCCTTCTGCGTTCTGTCTGTACATTCTTTCACTTCTTCTTCTGATGGCTTGGCCAGTGAAATGTTCCTTTGCCGTTGTCTCAACGGCTTGACATCATCTATTGAAGATTGAATGTTTCTGTCCCGGTTCTGTCCGTTTCTGATGAGTTGTGTATAGTCGTGTCTGGATGATGGTCTCTGAGCCACAGGGGCTACCACAACATGCTTCGCACTGTTATCTTCGCGTGCTGTTAGTGTGGATTCACCTTTTGCCTGTGCAAGGAACTGGCCAATAGAAAACATATATGCTTGAGTAACCAGCTTGCCAGTTGCCTGATGCTTATCACTAGACAGATTAAAAGTGTAGGTAGTAAGTAAGCTTTTTGCAGTTAGATACTCTCTTCGCGAATTCGTTCGATATCCTAGACATTTAGTGCTTATTGTAAGCTTCTCTAATTTCTACGAAAATAGGACCCCATTTAAATACTAATGACGTTAGTATGATGCTATTAAATGCTATTGAAGAATGTGGTTTATACAAGATGAATTTCATTTCTTTCGTCTTGCTAAAAGATTGGAAATAGCATCTGTCATTGGCAATTCTGGGCTCTTTGTCTTTTTTGTAGCAGCCACGGTGCTCTTTGAACCAGCTTTTGAGCCTCTTCCACGCGAAGGACGAGTAATTGGTTCTTCCTGTGCATCATTTTTTAGGGTATTATGAACAGTTCGATCCTCCTCTTGAGAAGAAATGACGACGCTTTCTCGGCGACTTCGTTGTGGCTTTTGATATTCGTAGTCATTGTCGTCGTCATCATAATCAAGAAGCTCAACATCAGAATCTGATCTAACGATTTCAACAGCTTTTTTTCGTTGTGTTGTCCTTCTTGGGGCCTGAGTCTTTTTAGGAAGCTCTTCCTCAGAGAAAACCTCCATATCTTCCATATCAGAGTCGACAACAAACTCATCCGATTTCTTCTTCCCCCTAGTAGTGGTCCTTTTAGTAGAGCTAGCAACAATTTTTGTTGGTTTCCTTACAGGAGCTCTCTTTTTAGGATCAGATGCAGGTGGTTTGTTAGAAGCTGTAGAAGACCTAGATTGGACCTTCGTGGTCTGCTTGTCCGGTGTTGACTCTCTCTCCATCTTAATTTTTTTCATGATAGTCTTAAAGTTGTCTTCCAAGTCAATGTTATCATTCACCAAGAATCCCTTCTCTTCATGCTCTAACTCCAAATCAACATAATCCTTAAGCGCAGACTTATCTCCCTTCTCCACAAACTTATTCACAGCTTCATTCATACCCTTTTCTGGTAACAAGTTCAATTCCATCTCTTTCAGATAATTGCTGATGAATGTTTCAATGTTTACGTCTTCAATAGTTGAATCCCTTACCGGAACATAATTGGATTTCTTATCCCTGGAGATACCAGTGAGACTTTCCTTCTTTCTATGGAATTGGACCACGGAGTTCGCATTGGCCAAGCGACCAACAAATCTGTTTGAAAATCTTCGTGGGTTCTCTACTTCATAACCACCAGAATAATCAACTCTGAGTCTAATCAAAGGCAATGGCATTTGCTCAGGGGGTATATCTGGGTTATCCGCTTCCCACTCGTCTTTAGCTTTTTTAATCAATTCTTCAACCTTGGATATCAAGAATTGAGTTACTTCAGTTTTGTAGGCGAGACCAGATCTCAACTCGCGTTCTGAGGAAAGTGCCAGCTCAAGCATTTGGAATGGTCTGACTGTATTCAGTTTGAAGGATTCTAGTGAATAATTACGATGGTTAATGTTGAGAACGAATACTTTCTTCTCAATGGCTTCACCTTGACAAAGCGAGGTCGCTACCGAAGAACCTGGTTGTAGAGTTTGGAATCCAGCATTGGGATTATTAACTGTGTATGGAATGCACTCATGCTCATGTCCCCAAATGACAAGATCCAGGAAGGATGGGAGAAAGTGCTCTGGTAAGTATGACGTGTTTGGTCTTCTGATATGATTCTGATGGACTGCCATGAGGTTGAACCACTCGTCTTTCAGTACGCTCGGTCTATGGAACTTCACCTTCTTCTCCTGGAAGCTTCGAAACAGCCGTTCATCTCTTACCGAGGCCATTCCATAAAGTGCGAGCTTCGTTATTCCTTTCTGTAGAAGGATTGGAGTTACGTTGATCTGGTCCGACTGGGTTACTCTTCCAAAATGATTTATCATACCAGATACACTTAACAGGTCCAATGGAGATAGAAGTCCATTGCCAGATGCATCATCATGATTACCTGATATGGCAAATACTGGAATAGAGATATTCAAGTTTGGATCCTCGTAATTGACACTGTTGAAGTTATCCTCAAAGACATCAGAAGGGTTACTGAGCAGCTCCAGCTCACACGGTCTATTACCAAAGCACATTCTCCTGAGAGTTTTCATAACATGGTACATAGACTTCTTTGTTGGCTTGTTAATGTGGAAGAGGTCTCCTGATTGAAGCACCATGTCAACGTCTTGCTCTTTAGCAATTCCCATAATTTCTTCAAATGTGATCCAGGAATCATCTCCTCGTACTGGGTCGCTCTCATTGTATCCGACGTGGTTATCCGTGGTAATCAACAGGCGAAGTGTGTCAGGACCTGGTTCAACATGTGGCACCTGTGACATTACGGCTCTTATACGTACAAATAAAAAGCTATTTTTAAAAGATTGAGTAAAAGAAGTCAGTAGTTATAGCTGTATAACGGAGGGACCATACTAAATGTTACACTCTAATACATCCGGACACCTCATCTTTGCCCCCCGCCCCCGAGTACAGGGTGCATCGACTAATTATTCAGTTTATGAGGAGCAAGCGTCACTACCATGGTATGTGAAGAACATTAAATTAAAACTACTTTTATACGTTTCAGATGAGCTCCGGCACACAGTCAGTAGCACGTGTATACGCGGATGTGAATCTGCAGAAGCCTCAGTCGTGGTGGGACTACGAGGCTGTCTCCATTCTATGGCAGAGTCAACAGGACTACGAAATCGTCAAGAAGCTGGGGAGAGGAAAATACAGCGAGGTGTTCCAAGGTGTGAGCTTAAGCACCAAATCTAAGGTTGTCATCAAAGTTCTGAAACCTGTCAAACGAAAGAAGATCAAAAGAGAGATCAAGATTCTACAAAATCTGGTCGGAGGACCACACATCATCAACTTGATCGCCGTGGTGAGGGACCCAATGAGCAAGACCCCTGCATTAATTTCTGAGTACGTCAACAACACTGACTTTAGAACACTTTACCCGACCCTGACAGACTACGATATAAGATTCTACATGTATGATCTGCTCACAGCACTTGACCACTGTCATTCGCAAGGCATCATGCACAGAGATGTGAAGCCACACAATGTCATGATCGACCACTCCAAACGCCAATTGAGACTCATCGATTGGGGTCTTGCTGAATTTTACCACCCAGGGACTGAGTACAATGTACGTGTTGCTTCGAGATACTTTAAAGGTCCTGAGTTGCTTGTGGACTTCCGTTACTATGACTACTCATTAGACCTATGGTCCTTTGGTGCTATGCTTGCCAGTATTATTTTCAAAAGAGAACCATTTTTCCACGGTAAGTCAAACACAGACCAGTTAGTGCAAATTGTCCGTGTGCTTGGTACAGACGAATTGCAAAGCTATTTGGACAAATACTCCATCCAGCTTGGTCCAGAGTACGAAGACCTGGGCCAATATACACGTAGACCATGGTACAGATTTACCAATGAGTCTAATAAGCATTTAGTCAACGACGACTGCGTTGACTTTATTGGAAAGTTGTTAAAATACGACCACCAGGAGAGACTCACGGCCAAGGAAGCTCTTGAACACAAGTGGTTTGACATGGTAAGAGAAGAGAAAAGAAAGCTTGGCTACAATGTTTAAAGTCTCTTTATTTCTCTTCTGACTAATTTGTTTGCTTTCTTTCTTTCTTTGTTTTACTTTTCAATTTCAAAAAAAAATAATAATATTAATATATATATATATATTGATGATTAATGTACCATATTAGTTTGTATAACCTGTATAAGATCAAAACAAGGATGGCTTGTTGATTATGAGCAAGCAGGACTTGATGAATAATCGCTCCTGTTTGTGGGGCAAGTTCTTGACGATCAACTTCAACTCATCAAGTTGGCGTGCTTCACAAAGAGGATCAAACCTGTTCTTGTTCACGTGAAAGTACTCATTATAAGCGTGTTTTGTAGTATTATCCAACTTGTTGGACTCTATGTAGCCTCGAAGGAGCTTGCAAACCAACACAGACGCGTCGTCACCGAACAGCTCTGTGATGCTTTCTGAGGGAACTCCACGGAGACAAAGCCTCGTTTCCCATAATTCTTTAGAGTTTTCAGACAACTCACTTATCTCACTCCTTAGGGAATCAGTGTCTATCGGGCAGCCTGGGTGGTTCTCAAGGAGCTCCAATGACGTTGCAGTAGGATTGGTAAGTGTGTTGATGTAGACGCGCAAGGAGGAGGCTCCCGATGCGTTCTTGCGCTTGATCAAGGCGAGTGCCTATACAGCAGCTTGGGTTAACTTCAGGTTCCTGGAGGTTAAAGAAGCATTATTTTGGTATTCTTCATACTGCAAGGATTTCAAACATTTATTGGTTGTTGGTTGTTGATTGTTGTTGGTTGTTTGGTTTATGGAGATGGTGTTCGTGTTTTTAGATTTACACAAAGAGTCAAATAATACATGTCTATATATACAAATATATACACACACACACACATATATATATATATATAACAACAAGAGATTCATTAGGCCTTATAATATCAAAAAGTAAGTTAAAAAAAAAAAGAAGCACAGATAGAAGGAAATGATCATGATCATACAACAGATAAGAATACAAACAACAAATCGAAACTGAAAACATCAAAATGATAAAGGGAGTAGAAAGGGAAGGCCGGAGGCGTAGCTGCTGCCTGCGGGTACATCGAGAATGCCAGTCACTGATCGTCCTCAAGATCGATGGAGAACTCGTCCTCAACCTCTAGCTTGACCTTCCTTTGTTCCTGCTCTTTCCCTGCACTGTGCTTCTTCTCGAGGTCGGCCAAGATATCCAAGAGCTCTGTGAGCCCATTAGCCTGCGCGTACTTTTTAGTCTCCCTGACCATGTTCTTCAAGTGAATATTCTCACTCTTGAAGCCGTTCACTTCCTTGGAATACTTTTGAATGTCCTCCTTCAGCTGGATCTGTGCCGCCTTCTTACGCTGGCGACACTTGCTCGCAGCAACACGGTTACGCTCCAGGAGACGTGCCTTCTTCCACGCTGCCGTACCGGGAATGGGACCAGCCTCAGGGTTGAAGATGATCTCATTGTTGTATATCAGCTTCTGGGTAGGGACGCCGTTAGAGTTTGTAGGTATTGTTCCTGGTGTTGACGAAGGGGTTGTTGCAGCTGGTGGTGGTATGATGGGCTGCTGTTGTGGCTGGGGTAGATGTTGTGGCTGGGGTAGATGCTGCCGCTGGACAGGCTGCTGTTGTACGAGAGGCTGTTGCTGGTTCGGTGGATGTAACACTTGACCCACTGAGATTGTTTCACGAGTCATCTGTGGGGTGAACACGCTGATATCGTCCTGGCCCTTTTCGCTCGAGTTGTGAGACTGGTCGCTGGAGAAGAAGTCATCGCTGTCGTGGTTGATAATTTGTCCAATTTGGCCGTTGGAGATGGAGATACGACGTCTTGGTTGGCCCTGTGGGTTCACCATCATGGCAGACTCAAATATCGGAGGGTTTGTGAGTGGGAAGTGAGACACATCGATGCCGTACGGCGCAAAGAATGGAGAAAGCAAGTCGTTGAAAAAGGTATTGTTTCCAGCGGTGCTGAGCGAGGGTTGATTATGTGGTTGCGGTTGGGGCTGTGGCTGTGATTGTGGTTGCTGCTGCTGCTGGAGATGGACGAGCTGGGGGTTGTTGAGGCTCATGGACGCCGTGTTGGCGGCCACTTGGGCCACGGACACCTGGAGAGGATCAACCATTGCATCTGGAGGAATCTGCTGTGGAAGTACAACCTCCTCCTTTGGCCCCACAGAGAGTATTCCGCCCGGCACTTGGCCCATGCCGAGCGGAATCTGCTGCTGCTGGAGTAACTGGTGCTGTTGCTGTTGGTGAAGCTGCTGGTGCACCTGGGACTGTGCCATGGCGAGCACCTGCTGTTGCTGTTCGAGCGTGAGGTCGCTCAGGTTTGTCATCCGGGTGCTCCCTGTGTGTGCGAGTGTGAGTTCTTGTGCTGCTTGTCTCGCTTCGGGGCGTCCTAGGCAGGGTGTAAGGCCTGTTGGTGCGTGTTCAGCCTCCGCGTTGATGAGTAATTCGTAGCAGGCTGCTTCGTGTGATGGCAACCTTTTGTGATGGAGGCTGGCGAGGGGGGCCCAATATGGGGTCGGCTCGCAGTGTATATCTATAGAATCAGCACGAGAACGTATTCTCAGAGCTGCAGTGTCCAAAGTGTGTGTTTTGTGTGTTTTATTCCTGCCTTTTACACTCTGGAGCGCTTCAAAAAAAATTCTGTACAAAACTACCCACCCAGCCTTGGTATTTCTCAAATTCTTTTTGCAGTTCATTATATTGTCTATTTCTACGGTGAACTTTTCCTGCCTATTTGCCAGCAGGCAACCCGCAGTCCCCGCAGCTCCGAACCCCCGGCGATCATCAGCCCATTTGGGTTTAGCCGCCATTACGAGCCGTAGTCAGCCTAGCAGGGCCTCCCCAACTGGTCAAGCTTTCTAGGTCGCGCTTGGGGGCCCTGCCAGGCTGGCCTCATAGGCCCACGTTTAGGCAGAGCGCAACCGCCGAGCGCCACACCGCGGCTTCCAAAAGACCACAGGAAGAGAAGGAGGAGAAGAAAACAAAAAAGAAAAAAAACCAGGGAGAAGCTTAGTAAGCACACCCAGACACCACGTACGGGGACACACGTCCCAAAAGGGATGTTTTGATTAGAGCACCGCGTAAATGGAGGAGATGAGATGGGGCAGGGGGAGAGAGGCCAGCGGAGATGGCGGCAATTGTGCTGGAAGACAACGACTCGACGGTGTCTCACGTGACGGTCCCGGTGACGGTGCCCGCGGACAAGTACCCTGTGGGGGAGTGTGCTGGGCTCCACGCGGTGATATCCACACAGCGGCTAGGGAGGCTCGTCAGCACGGCGCTTGCAAAGTGCGCAGAGGAGCTCGCAGCGCGCGGGCAAGGGGTCCTCGTGGACTACGACCTCATCATCGAGAGCGAGCGAGGCGTCACGGTGTTCGGGTACCCGCTGTTCTCGCACCAGCTGTTCCCGATGGACCCGCCCAAGCTCGCCACACCACAGGGCGCTGCCATCTCCTCGATCCAGCTGTACCCGTTGCCGTCCGACATGTGGCGCTGGGCGTGGGCCCAGTGGCACGTCGTGATGGACGCCGGTGACATGGACGACCAGGGCTGGTGCTACGCGTGGCGGTTCAAGGCCAGGAGTTGGCGAGGCAGGATGAAGACGGGCGTCGTCCGCAGGCGCGTGTGGATGAGGGTGAGATGGCGACCCGAGTAGCCTCTGGCGGGCGGCCCTCTGGCCACCCTGGCGAGTATGTATGTATATGGAGGGGGAGAATCAAAATAGGAATAGGGGTAATATACACATATATACACACGGCAAGGGGCGTCTCACGCGGCCAGCGTGTCGTAGTTGAGCTTGTAGTTCACGAGGTCCTGCAGCGACCACGTCTGCGCATCAAACTTCTTGTAGCTTCCGAGCTCGAAGCCTGGGCCCTGCTTGAGCGGGGCGCTGCCCACTCGGAGGTACCAGCACTTCTTGTCGAGGTCTGCTCGCCAGGCACGCTTCACGAGCTCCTTCTCGGCGATCTTGGTCTCGAACGGCGTCAGCGCGTAGTAGAAGGCGTAGAACAGCGTTCCATTGTCTAGGCTCGTGAAGATGGACTCGCTGCTGCCCGCCACTGACGGCGACCGCGATGGAGACGGCGACCCTGGCACCGACGACGCCCCCAGCTGGGCCAGCTGGCCCAGCTGCGGCCGCACCAGCGCCCAGATGTTCAGCGCCCTGTTCAGCTCCACACACGCGCTCAGCGAGGGCACAGCGGTGGCCGGAAGGAACTGGCGTGGCGGGCGGCACGACTCGGCCACAGACGACACCACACGGTCGTTTGTGCGGCGGGAGGCATAGTAAGAACACACAATGTCCTGGAGGCCCGGCGGCAGCAGAGACAGCTCTGGGTCAGTGCGGAAGACGGCCTCGTCTAGCGGGGCGCCCGAGTCATCGTCGTCGCCCGGCTCCTTTTGCGCGCCCAGCTCCTCCTCCTCCACACGCTTGTGCTCCTCGAGCCGCTTCAAAAGCGCGGGCGATGAGCCTGTGATGATGATCTGCTGGGGCTCTGTGTCCCTGAGCCCCAGGCTCTGTAGGCGGCGCTCGCGCTTTCTTTCGCGCTCGCGCTCTCTCTCCCTGTCTCGCTCGCGCTCGCGCTCCTCACGTTCAAGCTTCTCAGCATCACGTCTCTTGCGCTCGTCGTCTCTGCGCTGGCGGTCGGCCTCCCGCAGCCTGAGCTCTTCCTTCTGCTCCTGCTCGAGTCTTGCACGTTCCTGTTGCTCGTGCTCTCGCAGCTCGTGCTCTTGCAGCTCCTTTTCCCGCAGCTCGTGCTCCCTGCGCTCCCTCTCCCTCTTCTCGCCGTCCTCCACACCGGCGGCAAGCGCACTCCACTTGAGCTGCTCAGCAGGCAGACGGGCGGGCCGTAACGTGGAGACGGAGCCAATCAGCGTTGGAGACGCCACCGTCCCCGTGCTGGGTGCCACAGCCTTCTTGGCCTTGGGCGTGGATATCGTCTGAGGGCCCTGCGGACCCACAGGGCCCTGCGAGCCCTGCGATGAAGCAAGAGGCGTAGACTCCCTTGTCTGCTTTGCGGGGCTCGGCGAAACAGATACGTCGTCAATGAGGCCGAACCCTTCGGCAATCTCCTTCTGGACCTCAGCGTTCGACTCAAGGTCCAGAGACTCATACAGATACTCATTCTCCACAAAGTCATCGTCTCGGTTGTGCTGCAAAAAGTACTCGAGTTCCTCCTTTACCGGCTCCAGCTCTGTGTAGTCAAGCTCGTCGTTCTCCAAGAGTCTGAGCGCAAGCTCCAGCTGTTGCTGGTGCCAACGGTATCTTTGTTGCAGCTCCTTGAGCTCATCCTTCTCGATGTTAGCAGAGGCTGTCGCTTTCTTACCCTTCTTCGCCGACAGCTTCTCAATGTCAAAGTCAGCGGTTTGGTACTGTCTGTCAATCTCCTCGATAGACTCTTGAACAAACTGTATCGTCTCCATCTTTTCTCTTTCTTCCGGGTCCATGTCATCTTTACTTCTTAGAGACGTATTTGAGTAGGCCTTTACCTTGGAGCCCCTTTCCACAGCCTTGTACTGCTCCATAGCCACTTCTACTTTGCGTCTGTTCACTAACAGCGAGTCCTTATCCTTGACTTCACTGGAAGCCTGCCACACCTTAACCTGCTCACGCAGCTTTTGAAGCTTCTTGACTTCCTTCTTCAAGTCTGTCTCGATCTTCTCTCGCAGCGTCGGGTTCTCGGCCATTTCATGACGGTCATGGAGGGCGTCAAAGATCTCGAGACCCTCATTGATTTTCTTGAAGACTCGGTCAATCTCCTGTTGCAGTTTACGATGCGACATCCAGTATGGCTTCTCTTGCACGTTCTTTCTTTATGGTCACTGTGTGTGTATATGTGTCCTATACTCTCCATGGACTTGTGAAATATGTTGGGCAGTACAAGTTCCTTAATGTTAACACGTGAAAAATTGGAAAAAGGGCTTCCTGCAACAAATGGACTGAGCTTCCTGATTATGTCTCTTCGCTCTCTATTATGGAGAGACTTCCCATACAAAATTTTTTTTCTCCCTCGCGGACGTTTTTTTTTTTCCTTTATTCCTTGTCGCGGCCTCCTTTCAAGGCAAATATTGTTGGTGATGGAGTGTCATTTCATTCATTTGAGGATCAGTTCGGTTATTTGGTGACCCCATTAGGTAATATACCGTTGGAATTGAATAATTTGGTAGAAATACCAATTTTCCGGGTGTTTGTATCTTATTTAATGGTGTTATTGTTGTACTAGCTCGTGTATGTATGTGGGGAGAGGAGTCTGCTTCCTATGACGTAGTTGAGTTGACACAACCATCAAAACTTATATAAGATCAGAAAGTTGCTTCAGGCAATGGAGCTAGAAATTTTGTGCTTGGATTTCTATAAGAGACAGCTTTGGATATCAAATTAATTCTTGTGCTTGAGGCTTTGAATGGATCTGCAGCTCTAGATCTCAGAGAGAATCTCACAACATGAGTAGTGTGTACACCACACCAAGTATTAATACAAACAAGCTGAGTCCACCAAGAGCGCACAATGCAATTATACATGTTTGCGTAATCTCTTGCTTTACAATATTAATAGAATGTGCGATGAAGGTGGAAATAATCGATGGAATGGATACGTTCGAGGTTGTACTTGTGACCTCCAATGAGGTCGTCGACGTGAGTGAGACGTTCGGAATAGGATAACTTGTGGGGTATTGATCCAACGTTGAATTTTGAAGGGGTGGAGCAGAGAAGGAAGGCAAAACAGGAACATCAATAAAGATAATTCCTGTGATATTGTGTTCTTCAAAAAGATCAGCCAAAGAGGAAGTTACATTTGTGCGCACGGTGGCTATGAATTGATTCCAGTCGCCCGCCAAATCTGGCATGCTTGTGTTCTGTAACTGCAAAGTCGGGAACTTGATAGTGTATTCATCCGAGGCAATAGAGCTTGTTTGATTCGAATCTGAGAAAGAAGGTGAAACCACATTTTCAACAGAACTGGTAGTTTTTCCAACTCCAATTAAAATAATTCCAACGCTTGCGATTGTTACAACGATCAAAGGAAGCTTCAGTGTTAAATATTCAACGACCCAATATGTAGAGTACCAATGGCCAGAAAATTTCGCTAAAAAATCTGTAAAAATAGTGACAGATGGGGATTTCAAACGATGATGGATTGCATTAAAGTTTTCTTCTGTGGCCTCCCCACTTACCTCTTTCTCTACGCTGGATGGCTCTATAGATTGCAAATAAGACTCTTTCCTCAACTGTGCGGAGCACTGAAAATGGAAATGAACAAGAACGGCAATGAGAATGTATACGACCGCGATTGAACACCCAAGAATAATCAACACTGTCCTGAGCTGATCTGAATTTGTATTCCTGTCAGCAGATGTATTAGAACCTCCTTTAGAGTTAGAAGATGAGGAGGATTTTGTGGATGTTGAGTCATGGACAAGTGAGAGCGTCGTATCATTAGTGGGTGATGATTGTACAGAGTTGAGATCAACCGAGTATTCTTCCAATTCTTCAAGCGCAGCTTCAAAGATTGTATCAATGTCCTCTATGATTATTTTCTTCGAGTTATTTAAGGCCACCAGATTAGTGAAAGTATCAAAGGCCATGCCGCTCAGGAGAGTTTGAAAACCGTTGTTGATGTCAGTGGTGCTAATGCTTAGTTGATCAACATTGATACTGGATCCCACTGAAAGAGAGTCACTGATCTCCGATTGGATCGTTGATAGCTGTGAATTTTTCTCTGATAGTTGATTTAGGATTGTGCTGTTTAATGTATTAACCAGTCCAGTGATCTTGGACACGTACTGTAGCTGTACTTGATAGCAGTCCATGACAGCTTCGAGAGCACTCTCGAAGGAAGCGATCGTGGCATTTTTCCATGCTGAATATTCTGCAATCGTGTTGTTAATAGTGGATTCCAGAACAACTTGGTATACCTCCTCTTTATCTTTCAACAGGGCATATTGTAGGTGGCTGAATGGGTTCCATTCGGTCGTATTGAGAGCCAGCTGAGAGGAGTTCTTCAGCACCAGGCCCCCGCTGGCAGTATCAATATCGTTGCTCAGCTTTGACAAGCCAGTAAGACCATTGAGGGTAGACCTGTAGCCGAGTAGAACAAACAGTGCCACAAACAAGGGGAGGGCGAAGGGCGAGATGAGTGTTTGGATCTGTGTAGAGACGTGTGAATCGTGGAGGTGCTGTTGGGCCAGGAACTTCATTGTTAAGGGTAAGCACAAGAGACGATAAGCCACTGGAGGGCAGGTGTGTCAGAGGAAAAATCCACTTTTGTTTTCTGAGGTTTTCTGCGATATATGAATGGACTAAGTTTCCGCCCGCCGCGGAGCCATTGTTGTAATGGACGTGTGCCACAGGTGTATCATCTCTGTTACACGAGCATAAGACACGCACGCCGCGTGTGGGTATTGCCACACCAGCCACAGAAGCCCATCTCGCACACCCATCCATTCTACTAGGCACATCCTACACCTCCAGCCACAATTGGGCACTCACAGGCTTCTTCACCAGAGAGATGTATGCAAACGATGAGCTCTGTTTACCTTTCACGCACAAACAAACAAATACACCCGAACACCACGATGCTACTTCTTCCCCTTCAGGGGTTCCACCACCACCCGGGATTTTCCGGAATGTCCGCCCCGCCCCGGGAGCGCGTGCGCTCAGGCTGAATTAAGCCGAGCTCGGATCCATTACGGCCAGGAGGGAGTGACAAGGACACAGACGTAGTACACCAGGGAAGCGGAGGCAAGGGGATGTTTAGGGTGGGCTTTTTTTTCCACCTTCTGTCTCATATCAGCACCTAGAAAGCACCCAGAAAGCACCCCTTCCGGTGAAAGAACTCGTATAATAGAGAGCAGGATCCGACTGAAGTCTTCTACCCAGAGTGCACCGAGTGTTCCCGAGTCAGCCCGTGCCATTTTCCAACGTTTTCTGTCTTGGTCTTGCCTTTAAATTGAATATAAGCAGAGACCTCCACAACAGCGCAAATGCTTAGTGCCCGCCCACAGATTGCCAGAACAGCCAGAGTAGCAATGGCCTCCTTCTCCACTTCCGCAGCAGCCCTCCAGGGCAAGTTCAGAACCGAGTCTGACGCCTTTGGCGAGCTCCAGGTGCCAGCAGAAAAGTACTGGGGTGCGCAGACCCAGAGATCCCTCCAGAACTTCAAGATCGGTGGAGCCCGTGAGAAGATGCCAGAGCCGGTTGTCAAGGCCTTCGGAATCCTCAAGAAGTCCACTGCCATCGTCAACCAGGAGCTCGGAACCTTGAAGCCTGAGATTGCAGAGGCCATCCAGAAGGCTGCCGACGAGGTGTCCGCCGGAAAGCTCCTCGACCACTTCCCTCTTGTTGTCTTCCAGACAGGCTCTGGTACTCAGTCCAACATGAACGCCAACGAGGTCATCTCCAACAGGGCCATTGAGTTGCTTGGTGGTGAGCTCGGCTCCAAGAAGCCAGTCCACCCAAACGACCACGTTAATCAGTCTCAGTCCTCCAACGACACCTTCCCAACAGTCATGCACATTGCAGCTGTCACCGAGATCACCCACTCTTTGATCCCAGAGCTCACCCACTTGAGAGACTCTCTCGCCAAGAAGTCTGAAGAGTTCAAGGACATCATTAAGATTGGTAGAACTCACTTGCAGGATGCCACACCATTGACCTTAGGCCAGGAGTTCTCCGGTTACGTCCAGCAGGTTACAAACGGCATTGACAGAGTTGAGGCTACCTTGAAGAACTTGAAGTTCCTTGCCCAGGGTGGTACCGCCGTCGGTACTGGCTTGAACACCAAGAAGGGATTTGCCGAGTCTGTTGCTGCTCAGGTCTCCAAGGAGACTGGCATTGACTTCAAGACTGCTCCAAACAAGTTTGAGGCCCTCGCTGCTCACGACGCCATCGTTGAGTGCTCTGGTGCATTGAACACCGTTGCTGTTTCCTTGTACAAAATTGCTAACGACATTAGATACTTGGGTTCCGGTCCACGTTGTGGTTACGGTGAGTTGGCTTTGCCAGAGAATGAGCCAGGTTCCTCCATCATGCCTGGTAAGGTTAACCCAACTCAGAACGAGGCCCTCACCATGGTTGCCTGCCAGGTGTTTGGTAACCACTCCGCTATCACCTTTGCTGGTGCCTCTGGTCAGTTTGAGTTGAACGTCTTCAAGCCACTCATGATCTCCAACTTACTCTCCTCCATCAGACTTTTGGCTGACGGTTGTAACTCCTTCAGACTCAACTGTGTTGATGGAATCATTGCCAACGAGGACAAGATTGAGAAGACCTTGCACGAGTCCCTCATGCTTGTCACTGCTTTGAATCCAAAGATTGGTTACGACATGGCCTCCAAGGTTGCCAAGAACGCTCACAAGAAGGGTTTGACTCTTAAGGAGTCTGCTTTGGAGTTGAACGCCTTGACAGAGGAGGAGTTTGATCAGTACGTCAGACCAGAGTTGATGATTGGTCCAAAGGACTAAGTTCTGTGAACTCTATTACCAATTCTCCTTTGTTCATATTCAATTCAGACCTTCTTTAGGAATACATATAAATGAAGTCAAAACTAAGTGACAAACTAGCTCAATTCTACATTCTAATTTTGATTACAAAATGCTTTTTTTTTTCATTGAGGTATATAATAAGTTTTACTTTACAGACTACAGGTGCTGTAGTAGGACACGTCATTTTCCTTCTCCTTATATCATCATTCTTCATTTAATCATGCAATTCTCCAACCTGGGAGCCAGTTCATGTACTCATACTGGCTAGATGGACCCTCCAAACCGAAGGAAATGTTTCTAAAGTACCAGAAAACACCAATGACAAGAGCGTACCAAATGAAATAAATACCCCAGTAAATGGTCTTGTACTTGATGCTTCTAACAGCTCTGAGTGGTCTCGTAAAGTGCTCCATCAAGAACACAGTAACAAGCATGGCAAAGTACAACGCTGGCAAGTAGTGGTGCACGTAGGTGACTCTGCCCATAACAATGAATGGACAGTAGTGAAGACCCCAACCAAACATTGGAATGATACCACCCATCAAGAATGTGTTCAATTTCTCATCGTCACCGATAAAGTCCTTGAACTGTCTTTGCCATCTGATAACGTAGAACACAACCAACAATGCAAAGACAATAACACCGACGGAGGAGGTCCATGTGGTTGCTGGAGAACCCATGAGGAAGTACTTTGGATTCTCATCGCCCCAGCCACACAATCTGATACCAACGTTCAAGGTTGGCCATTGCCATGCTCTGGAAGCCAAGTCATCTTTCTTATCTGGGTCTGGAACCAAAGCGTTGTTAGTGGCCATCATAGCCAAGTTCAACTGAACGAAGTCCTTGAAGAAGTTGGTTTTTGGCAACTTAAAGCTTGGATCTGGGTCAGGCAAACCAGAGTTGGCGTGGTGTTCAATGTTCCACCAGGTTCTCTTATCACGAGTGAATGGGTTCTTGGCACAAACAACCTCACCTTGACGGAAACCCCATTGTGGCAAGGAGTTACCAGTCTGCATCAAGTAACAGCCTTCTTCTCTGTGTTTGAATCTCAAAGAGGTAGTCAATGGGTGAATTCTCAATTTGTCCTCATCACCATACTGATGAGCAACTTCGACAATCCAGTCGTCCTTTGGATCACCACGTGTGGCATCACCGTAACAAGAAACTTCATTCTCAGATCTGGAAACTGGAGCACCAACAGAGTGAGAGTGCAAGTTACGACCGGTCATACGGTGAACCAAACGAATAGGCATGCCATCAATAACATACTCAAGTAAATCGCGAGTATCGTTGTAGGCAGGTCTAGATCTATCTCTTTGGAAATACCACTCATTGTTGGCATCCTTGTGAGAGTAAGTTGTGACCTGCTGCTGACCAGACCCATCAGGGTATGTTTGAACGTGAGAGTGGAGCAAACCACCACCGAGACCCTGGTTCTTGAGGGTGATAACAGAACCAACCATGGCAACGTCTCTTGGACCACCACCAACGGATGAACCTCTCAAGTTAGCCTGGAACAAGGAGGACATATTAGCATCACCAGTACCAGAACCAGACAGGAGTTCAAAGTGGATCTTGAAACACAAAAGGAAGACGGACATTGGGATCACAATAAGTGCAAAGATTCTAGCAGCCCAGTGAGCAGAATATGCGTTCATGGTAATGGAGTCATCTGTCATCTTGTTCCATAAGTCAGCAACAATGTAGATACCAACAAGGGAGGTGACAAATAAGCCGACCATCTTGACGGAGCAGACACAGCCGATGGAAATACCTAAAAGCAAGAGCCACTTCCACCACTTACGTCCAAAGGAATTGTGTCTCTCATTGTGGAATCTAACCAAACAGAACACGGTGGAAACTGTAAAGAAGAGAAGCATGGAATCCAACAAGATGAACTTACCCAACGTGGCATAAGAGTTGTCAAAGATAACCATCAGAGTGAAGAGCCAGACGGCAGGGGTCTTGAAACCAATACCCTTAGCGGTATAGTAGGCCAATGGGACACAGAGAACAGAGAACATTGCGTTGAACAATCTCATCTTGACAAAATCAATGTAGTCCGGGTACTCCTGACCAGATGGGAAATCCCAAGAACCGTTATAACCAGCTAAGTAACCAGAGAAACCCACCAGCATTTTACCCAAAGGAGGGTGGACATCGTGGTAGAACTCGTGACGAAGGTAGTAGGAGCCAAACTTACCAAAGTGGGCCTCATCCCACACAACATTGTGGTTGGCGCCGATCTTGTAACAACGGACGGCAAAACCCACAAGTGTGAAGAGGATCGGCATTACGATACCCTCGGCCTGAGAGAGAGAGGACTCCAGCTCATCAACCTGTTTAGCGTACTCCTTTTTAGAGTCGATGATCTCTTCCTGCTCGACGTTCTCCGGGGAAGGCGCGGTGTCAATGACCGGTGTCTTGTTGCGCAGACGGGACGCAACGCCCTCGTTGGGCTTAGCACCTGATCCAGACATTCTATTCTCTTCAGATGACTCGGATCCACAACTGGTGAAGGAGCCAAATGGTGAAATTTGGTGAAGAGAACTAGAGAGTTTCGTACTGTTTTGGTGTTTTGGAGTTGGTGACACGCTGTTGTGTACTTTTTTTTTCGCGTTTACCCATGTAAGATGTACGGGTGTCGGGAAGATATACAACGGGGCACATAATCATCATAAAAAGGGAATAAACGCGAACAATCTAGCGTTTTTGGTACAACGCGTAAGCCATTTAACGCGTACGCGTCACGGTTTTTGTAAGAGTTATTCAGTCTGAGCTCCCGTGGCAAAGCTTCTTGTTTTGTAAAAGGAGGGATATCACACAAACCGAGAGAGACGATGTCAAGAAGGCTTAGGGACGAGGAAGAGGAGGCCGCAGATGCGCTTGCGGCCGGTGACTACATCGACGGTGAGCCAATCGATGGTGAAGATCTCGGAGATGAGGATGAGGTGGAGGCTACCGACCAGAGGGCTAAACAACATGCCAGGAAGAAGATGCCGCCCCAGACACACATTAAGTCCTATATTACCATTCTGACGTCTGCACTGGGTGGCCTGGACTACTCATCAGAACAGGAGAACCCACCATACAAGCTCGGTGAAGAGGCCTTCCTCTGTTTGCAAGATATCGACAAATGGTTCAGATCCCACGATATGAAGGAGAATTCCTCCGAGGTTGCGATTGCATGTGCTGAGTCGGGTATTGTTCAAGACTTAGTAACCATTCTCTGCATGTGGAACGACGCATTGGACCAAGAGGATAAAACCATCTCCGGATTCTCTAAGCGACATGATGAGAAGATTGCAAGAATGTGTATGAAGTTGCTCGTACTCTTGATATGGCCTACCGAACTTAAGGTTACCATGTATCAAAACCAATTAGAAAACTACCACAAAGTTAAGAAGCACCAGCTTGTGTACAAAAAGTACATCCTTACTTACAGAGGCGGTGCAGTGCTTCAGGCTGTCATCAAGGTCGTTCTACCAATAATCACAAAGGATAAGAAGGAGAGGGTTCCAGGTGACTATAACGTTATTAAGCAGTGCGTTGCATTCTTCAGAAATTTACTCAAAATTGAACCACCAGGAATTTCTAAACTTACAATTAGGGCCAATAAACAATCCGCCCTCTCAGAGAACCTGCCAAAAGGTGTCAGCCCGGATGATGTCAGTATTGGTGCCTGTATTGGTGCTTTCAATGATAATTTAGTTTTCACATTTCTCCTTACAATGTGCTCCTCCATAGGACGTGGATTGGAATTTGAGCCAGAGTTACTGGCCCCTGTCTTTCAAGATATCATGTATCTTATTGTGAAGACATTAAGACCGGAATACATTATGTCCCAAGACTCCTCCTCATATGAGCGCGACAGAAATCCAAAGACTGCAAGTGGTCTCAGTCTTTCAAAACTACTCTCTGAAGAGAAAGAGTTGGTCAATAAGTTTAAAAAGAACAGCTCAAGTCGACACGGAAGATTTGGTACACTCCTATCACTTCAAACACCGGACATGGGAAGACTCACAATGTCTAACACTGGTAACCCTCTTGGACTTAACAATATTATTTCCTCCTTTGATGCACACAAGCGATCGAATAAAACACGCAAGTTTGTATATGACCCAGATGAGGAAATCATTTTCCCAGAAAGTTCAATTGGTTCAAGCAACAGACAAGTTTTTCACCAGTTTGTTTGTGATTTTATTGATGGTGCTTTCAATCCTTTCATCAAGGCTTGCACCGTGGTGCTAACACAAAATAGAGAGTCAGATAGATTAACCAGCTATTTCATGTTGATTTCATGGTTTTTAGAAGCACAAAGAGAAAGATATGGACCTAAGGTTGATGAAGTTGATTATACTCTTGTCGGTGCTGCATTCTCACAGGAAGTCTTTGTTCTTCTTGCGTCTACACTTGCAGAAACTGGTGAGGACCCCAAGGGTAAGACTAAATCGGAAGGTGGTACTACATTGACGAGATACGGTTTGGCTCACGCTTGTATTATTCTTTACAAAGAGTTGGTTTTTGTGGCCAATACGATGTCCTTGTCCACTTTAGAGGAGAACAGAGACCTTTCTACGAATTTACAAATGGGTATATTCTCCAAGGAAATCTATTTGACAGCTCTCTTCCAAATTTCCAAGTTTGCACACAAGAGATCACCAGAGTTCATTGGTTCAATGGTTGACACTATTGACGCAACATTAAAACAACTTGATCTCTTTGCCGGTATAGACATGAAACAGTTCATCTTGAATAATAGGAGAAAGACCTATGAGAAGGTGTACAACAAGGAACAAGTTTCTATTGACAATGTTGACCTTGAAAATGCACAGGCATTGGATAAAACTGCCGAAAAGCTCATCCAAGACCGTAAGTCCACCAGAGATTGGTTTGTCAATTCATTGGCCCATCCAAATGTTATCAACGCTTATATTTCATATATTAAGAGATTTGAAGAAATTTCAGAGAAGTCTTTGAAGAAAGCTATCAAATTCCTTCACAGATTGTTCTTCCAGATGAAGAAAGAACCAGCTCTTTATCGTTTGGACTTCATGCTGGTACTTCATACTATGTTAGCAGATGAAGGTCTTTCAAAGTCATCAAGTAACAGAAAGCATATTGAGAACTTCCTTAAGCATTATATGAAAAAGGTCAAAAAAGCACTAGATAAGACACCTGCTCTTTATGTGGAGCTTTTGTTCCCATCAGCAAAGGATAGAGAACTCAACTACTACTTGGAGACTGGTGAAATGTATATTCCCCCACAAAAGAGAACCAAAGCCACTATTGTCAACGCTGTTGTCAGCTTCAAGAATCCAGATGACCATGACCTAGACAGAAAGGTTGGTATCCTTGTTGGTGCTCTTATTGACGACGAGCAAACCGATTTGGTTGTGTGGATCTCGGAGGAGTTGGAGAGAATCTCATCGACCAGATTGAAACAGGAGCAAAATCCAGAGGTATCTGAGACAGGACTGCCTAATATTACAGACCTCATAATTAAGAGCGAAGAAGAATGGAGACACAAGAAACTTGTTACTGAACCAAGACTGAGACTTCTTTTGCAACTTGCTGGGGTCACAACCCCTAATGACACTGATGATAACTGTATGTTCTACTCCTCCCAGGACGTTAACAAGTTGATTGAAGTGAACACCTCCATAAAGATGTACTTGATTTCACCTGTTCCAGTTGCTGAAGGTAAGACTGCAAATGATTACTTGACACTTAGATACATCCGTGACGCTTTTGAGAAGAATGATTATCAGAGTATTGACCCTGATATGTTGGGTGGTGCTGGATACTCCTCTGATGAAGAAGACATTGCATTCGCTAGAAATGATAGTGATGGAAATGAAGGTGGTGTTGGTTATATGGATACTGAGCTGGACAGAATTGAGGCTGCCATTGAAAGAGGAGAGAAAAACTCCACCGAAGAGAGAGGAATTGCTAAGAGAAAGGGCAAGGCAGAGAAGAAGCAAAAGAAGAAAGACAAGTCTTCCAAGAAGAAGAGGACGAGGAAGAGATCAAGAGACGAGAAGGATGGAGTCAGAAAGAAAACATCTACCTCTTCGAATAATTATAAGTCAATGGAATTCATTATGGATTCCGATGATGATGATGATGATGATGAAGCCTTCTTTGAGCGTGAAAAGCTTCTCAGAGAATTACTAGAAACCAATAGAGGCACACTTTCTGTTGCACAGCTTGCAACCATGCTGAATTCTAGAAATACTACAACTGCCACCACCATTGATGATGCTGCTGCTATTGAACAAGATGATGATAAATCAGCTTCAAAGCAAACACCAAATGAACAAGAGTATCCTCGGGTCAAGAGAAGAAAGACAGCTGAAAACGAAAGTGATCTTGAAGATTTGAATGACAGCTCATCTGGATCTGATGCAAGCGGGACGGACTCGGAATCTAGCGGAAGTGATAGTGACATCGAGAGCACCGATAGCAAGAGTGACAAGGAGAAAGAACAAATAGAAGATACTCAAATGACGTCCTCTGAGGCTGGAACTACTGAAAACGTCGATGAATTACCAAATAAAGAGCCCATAGTATTATCAGAGGACGAAGATGCCATGAAGGAGGAAGAAGATCAGTTAGTGAGAGTTCCTAAGAAGAGAGCTATCATTGCCGATAGTGATGAGGAGTAATGAATTGAATATAATGATTATATACGTTCTTTTGTTTATAATCCTGTAGGTTCTATTTGATATCGATAAAAAAAGTGTGTATATAGAAATCAAAGAAAAAAAAAGCAAAATAAAGTAATAATAAGTGAATTGAAATCTCCTCTCTTTCTCTAATTGAGCGTAAAATCATCATTATCCAAGGCACCGTTCAAACTCTGGAACTGGCCGGACTGTCTTGGAGTGATACCAGGCGTATTACCAACACCGTAAATTACACCTGGGGTAGCTTGACCCTGATTACCATTGACGTGGGTATGGGTATGGGCTGGGTTCAATGGGTAGAGTGGCGGGTTTGTAGGCTCAGTATATGGACTAAACTCTGGAGACATTGCTGTCTCATATGTCGGTGGTGAGAGAGCAGACACATCGTCATACATTGGTGGGACCTCGTCATCCCAAGCGATACCAAGACCTGATCTCTCTGTAATGTTCAGCTTGAACTGCATACGTAAGACACGGGCCGAACCAGTTGGTACACCTACCGTTTTTGAAGGTGGGATGGCGCCGATAGAGGTATCATCCTGTTTCTTACCGTGTGATGAGTCCGACTTTGCAGACTGGATTGGGTTGATGTGGTTAGCAAACACTGGCGAGAGCTCTGCGAGTCTTTGATCACTCGTCTGGTCTTTCTTTGGCTCTTGCTGGGAGGAAGACGTTGGAGTTAGTCCCAGTGGTGTAGTTGTGCTTTGCAACATCTCTTCAGCAATGACAACTTCAACAATCAGAACATGGGAAGCTGTGATTCCAAGAACCGGGTCGTCGATATCACAGCTGACAGTTGGGTGTAGCACTGGTAGTTCAATGGCACTTTTAGAAGAGATATGTGTGTGATGAGGGCCTGCAGCACTTGACAAGTTGAAGCATGAAATATCAGCAACCAGCTCAATTTTACCTTTATCGGAGAAGTCTGATTTCCAACCGCTTCTCAAATCACCAGACACAACTGTTCGTGTCTCCTCGCAGTACAGTGCGTACTCCTGTTTCTTTTGCTGTTCCTCTTCCACCTGTCGTTGCTGTTGCTGACGGATTTCCTCGTTTGCATGGTCACTTGGATGCAGTGCGTTTTCCATGTCCATGGAGGCAATGTCATCATTTGAGTTTGATGGGTGGATCTGGTCTGTGGCGGCCGATGATGGCTGTGGCTGTAGGCCCATGTTATTTGAAGGAGATGGGGTGAGCTCTGGTTGTCTTGAAGCATTTGAGACAGTGACCTGTGTAGTTGGTCCAGATTGCTGGTTTCTCTTCACGTTAGATTTTGTCAAGTGCTGGTTTCGTCTAATGTGTTCTTCAACGACTTTGAGCTTGGCCTTGTGGTTCATACACGCGTTGCTCTTGATCTTGATGTTTTCCTCGATTCTCCAAGCAACCCTTCTCATTCTCCATCTTCTCTCTGCCGAGCACACACCATCAAGTTTCAGTTCCAGGGCAAAAGAGGATCTTGGGTAGATGACGTTTGGTAAGACTGCGGTTGCTGTGACGTCCGTTGGTGGGAAGACTCTGAGGGAGTTCCTGTCAGGTCCTCTGAGAATGGATCTCGAGATGTTGATTGGAAGTGTAATTTTCATGAGTGTTTGGTGGTTGTTGTAGTTATTGTAGGATGCGATAGCAACAAGCTCATACTTGATAGATGTGATACTGGATGAGCCCAGGCATGTTGTGGCTGGCAAGGCGCCAGGCAGCAAGTGGGAGAAAGGGTACGAGTGTTTTCCAACTGGGAGGTTATGGGCTTGGAGCATAATGTCCCATCTTGCTAACTCTGTGCTCTTCTTCTTACAGCTGTTGCAGTTAGCGAGGGTGTTTGATGGTGGGAGGAATGGCTTGGCGTAGTGCACCTTCTGGACCAAGGATAGCTGGATCGAGTTGATGAGGATGTGGTCCTTTTGGTTGAGAAGTAGCATCAAGTTTGTGGACGAGTTGCTGTTTGAGGTGATTGGGGAGGCGTTGTGGGACTGGGAAGGTGAGATATTGAGGTTTGAGAGTGTAGAGTGGAGCTGGTTGAGCGCCGAGCCTGAGGATGTTGTTCTCTTGTTGGAGGGTCTCTGCTGCGAGACGAACGACTCTTTTGGAATGTCAATGACGAGCTGTCCCGACACGAGTGATCCCGAGGACTCTGAAGGAAGCCCGTAGAGAATGATTGGCGGGCTCTCGAGATCGATCGACATCTCAAACGGCGGCGCATTGTTGTGGACGAGGTTGTTTGAAGACGAGCTCGAAGGCGACGTTGTGGACGACAGTCCTGTGGAGTGTGGGTGTGGGTGCGATGAGTGTGGTGTGAGGGGCCCGTTCGATAGTGTCGAGCTCAGCTTTGGAAAGATGGCCATCGTGGTGTGTGTCTATGTGTTCTTCGATTGCAAAGCACTTCCGCAAGGGGTGGACGAAAGACCAGCTATGCAAAGCCTTTAGTACTCGGTGGCAAGCTCGCTCAATTCGCTGTGTTTTGCGTGCGTAGAAGCTTCTGTTTTCGAAATATCGTCCCTCCAGTGGCAAATATCGCTCGTCTCTCCTTCAATAAGGGTGCTTATCGGTGTGTGGAGAAGAAGGAAAGACGGTGATGTGACTGTTCATTTTAATTTTGGTACGGCGTCGCGCGCTTTCTGAAATTTTTTTTATTTTATTTTGAAGAAAAGTTAAAAATGAAAAAAAAAGCGCTGGCTGTGTTTTAAAAAAGAAAAAAAACCATTCCATACAAATTAAAAAAGAAAAAAAAAACCTAGGTATCGCCCGGCGAAGTGCTCTTGTATGGTCACCTTTACACATCTTTAGCTATGTGTGATGCGATGCGACCCTCTCTACACATGTATGTTTACACTCACTTCCTACCCACGTAGCGGGGTGTCGTTTGGCCCCGGACATAACTCTTATCTATACACGGCGATCAGGATACGAGGCTGTCAAGCAGCCCCGTCCCCGGGACAGAGCGATCTACACACACCCACACACCCACACCAGCAAACACCAATAAAAAGAGCCTTCAAGTGCTTCTAGCTTCCAGTCCTTATCCCCATTGGCCCCAAATTACGGGCCAATGGGGTGGGCAAATGGGGTACCAGCCCCTGACTGGCGGTGGTTGGCGATAACGAGGGGGTAAGGCGCGAACCGGAAGTCACGTGACACCCGGAACTCGTCCAGCCCACGGAAAAAAACGATGAATAACAAAGGGGGCGACGGGCCAGTGTTGAAGATATCAACATCTTTTAACAGGGGGAAAAGCACGGAGCAGAGGAACAGCAAGGCATAGTAAGGCACACAAACCCGAGGACTTTTCAGGCAAGGGCACTAAACTACCGACACCTTGTTTACTTTTTGCCAGGGCGCCTTTTACGCACACTCTTTTGGCCTTTCCCGTCTCGTGTCTAACAGCGGAGCAGCTACACAGGGCACAGAAAGAACACCGGGGAGCGATGAACATACAGGGCTACCAGGGCATGACGTCGGCGCAGCAGCAGATACAGCAGCAGTCGCAGCCGCAACAGCAGCAACCACAGCAGCAGCTCCAGTTTAGCGATCTGTTCCAGTCTATCAACAGCTCGATCAATAGCTCCATCGGTCAGCAGCCCGTGGGCGACAGCATGTCCTCGTCGCAGCTGCTGGCCCAGACGCTCCACCAGGGCCAGTACAGGTCGCAGACGCCCCAGCAGAGAACAATACAGCCACACCTCCCGCTCCAGCAGTCGCAGCAGCACATCTCGCACCACTCTGTACAGTTGGACCCGTCGTTGGCCGTGCTCCCACACTGGCAGGACCAATTGCAGCTTGTTGAGCTCGCTAGAAAGTCGAACAAAATGACTCACTTTTACGCTAGACACGCTGCAGTTGCCTCTAGAAGAGCCAAGCAGCAGGGCCAACAGCAGCAGTACATGGACCTGTCGCTCGTGGAGGTCACAAAGCAATTGCTCGACGCAGACCACAACCAGCAGTCCATGGACGCCAGCCAGCAGAGTGCAAACTCTGCCCTGCTGCAACACAAAAAAACTTCTCATGATACCAACGAAAACGATGATGACATTGATGATTACACCGTTCCAAGAATCACTTCCAAACAGTTTCCAGACCAGCTGTGGGGAGGATTGGACCTTAGTGGCCAGAGCATCCCAAACTTGTCACCAAACCTGTTCAAGTATGAGTTTTTGACAAAGTTGTATCTGAATGGCAACAAGCTGAGCTCGATCCCAAAAGACATCAAGAACTTGAAGTTTCTCAGAGTCTTGGATCTCTCCAATAACTCTTTGACATCTGTTCCACCGGAAATGGGTCTCCTCTTCAATTTGAGATACTTGTACTTGTTTGACAACAACTTGTCCACATTGCCGTGGGAGTTTGGTAACTTGTTTGAGCTGAACTTTTTGGGCATTGAGGGAAACCCAATGTTTAACATTGACATGACAAAAATCATTGCTCAAAAAGGTACAAAGTCATTGATCATGTACCTCAGAGATAACATCACAAACACAGTTAGCCCTCCAAAGAGACAATGGATCGAATTAAGCGACGAAGGCGAATTGGCCGAAGACACAGTGGAACAAGACCCAGAGGAGAAAGCACAGCAGGAGAAGGAAAGCTTCACAGTCTTGAACTATAATATCTTGTGTCAACATTATGCCACAGCAAAGATGTACAGCTACACGCCATCTTGGGCTTTGAATTGGGAGTTTAGAAGAGAGAGCTTGAAGAAGCAAATCTTGGAAACAAACGCTGATGTCATTTGCTTGCAAGAGGTTGAGACACAATCCTTTGAAGACTTCTGGCTGAGCGAGATGGCCAAGCATGGATACAGAGGTATTTTCCACGCCAAGTATAGAGCCAGAAGAATGAATGAAAGAGAAGCTAAGAAGGTTGATGGCTGTGCCACGTTTTACAAATACTCCAAGTTTTCTCTTGCCGAGAAGAAGTCGTTGGAATACACACAGATTGTTTTGAACTCCCACAGATACAAGAAGTCCGATGATGTTTTCAATAGATTGCAAAGTCGTGACAATATTGGTTTGGTGACCACTTTCACACACTTGGAGACTGGTCAAAATATTCTCGTCGCCAACACACATTTGCATTGGGATCCTGCTCTCAACGACGTCAAGACTGTCCAGGTTGGTGTGTTGCTCGAGGAGATTGAGCTAATTGTCAAGAAGATGCTCAAGACTAACGACGATACCATGCTCAAAAATGTTCCAGTATTGATTTGTGGTGATTTCAACTCCCAGTTACACTCTGCAGTATACAAATTGTTGGCTGACGGATTCTGTAAGGACCACGAAGACATCAAGGGCAGAGACTATGGTAAGTTTACCGAAGATGGATTCAGCCACAAGTTGAATTTGAGATCTGCATACAACAACATTGGCGAATTGCCATTCACGAACTTCACGCCTTCCTTCACTGATGTGCTGGATTATATTTGGTACACCCCATCGAACTTGTCTGTTAGCGGATTGCTGGGAAAGATTGACAGCGAATACTTAGGTCACTATGTTGGTCTTCCAAACGCACACTTCCCATCCGACCACGTTCCGCTTTTGAGTAGATTCCACATCAAGCAGAAGAAGGACACACAGAGAAGGGACTTCAAACCAGACTTTAGAACCTCGAGAAAGACATGATTCCATTTTTTCTCGATCTCCATTCATTCATTCATTGTTGATCCGCATTCACAACACTACACAAGTTTTACATACGCTTACCTTTCATGACTTGTACCTTACGCTTTTCATCTCCATTCTTTTTTCTGATCCCATCACTTCCATTGTATATTAACACTGTATCTATATAATTTGCAGCTAATGATATTAGCCTGTGTAGGCCTTAATCTATATAGGAGAATGAAAGCCCAGATCCAGGCCTTCTTTGTCAGGAGCGGGCGCGAAAAGGTCCAATCATAGAGAGACAGTTGATAATCAGGCGCCACTGTCTTGTACTTTTATACTAATTTATAAAGGAAAACGTATCTTCATACAGCTGCTTCTACGATTAGTATTTGAAAGTTGAAGGAAAAGGTCGAGCAGAGTACAAATGATGGTTGAAACCGGAGCTGTGTTGCGAAGATCATCGAGAAACATTGTGAAGAGGGAGTATGTACACTCAAGGTACTTTATGAACAAGGTCAAGACGGAGCCACAAGAAGAAGAACAATTAATACCTCCAGAGCTGCCACGTCTTAAGGTTGAGGACGAGAACTCCTCAATTCCCAGTGCTGTTCCTGTGAGCGTGAAAGCTGAGATTAAGGAGGAAGATGTTGCGATCCCACCATCACTAAAGAAAAGAAAAAGAACAGCGACACAGATCAATGTGGAGATAAGACCAGAACTAAAGCAAGAGGAAACAGTACCTTTGGTCACCGAACACTTTGACGAGAAAGTGTCACCAATACCAAAGAACTTTTATCCGATCTACGAACACATCAAGGCAATGCGACTGAAGGTTGTTGCACCAGTGGACACAATGGGATGTGCTGAGATCCCCATCACATTGAATCAGGATATCGAATTGACACCAAAGAACTACCGATTCCAGCTCTTAATATCACTGATGCTTTCGTCCCAAACTAAGGACGAGATCAATTTCAAGGCAATGTACGCCATGAAGACATACTTCCAGGACAATGGGTTTGAACAGGGCATCACTCTGGATGCTATTAGATGGGTTGACGAGAAGCAGCTAGACACGTTAATCTACAGCGTAGGTTTCCATACGAGGAAGGCCTCCTTTATAAAACGCGCAGTTGAGATTCTTGCTAATGAGTGGGATGGAGATGTCCCAAACAGTGTTGATGGGCTCGTTGGTCTTCCTGGAGTTGGACCCAAGATGGCCTTTTTGACCCTACAAAAAGCCTGGAATTTGACATTGGGAATTGGTGTTGATACTCATTTGGACCGTTTGGCCAAGATGTGGAAATGGGTGAAGAATAAGAAAGGCCCAGAGCAGACTAGAATGGAGATGGAATCATGGTTACCGCATGAGCTTTGGAACCAAATAAACCCTGATTTAGTAGGGTTTGGACAATCAATCTGTTTACCAAGGGGACGCAGATGTGATTTATGCTCTCTTAGTAAGACTAAATTATGCTCAAATGTTGACAAGGCGTTGCTAAAGAAGGTTGCTACCATGTCACCTGAGGAAGTACAGCACATGAACAGAACCCTACGGTTCGACCCCCAGCCATTGATGAAGGACATTGAGGACCTGGCATGATTATTTATTTGCGATTATAATTTATCCTACAACTAGACAGATATATACGTAGTTTCATTAGATGTCATTAATAAATAGAGCATAAGCTGTGTGAGCTGTATGGAGTAGCAACACGTGTGAATATGTTTCTTTAGTTGATTTCGAATTCAGCAACAAGTGGGATGTGATCGCTTGGGAAGTCTTTGTTTGGCAAACCATCCAAGGCATGAAGGTAGTCTGGGTCAACACCCGAGAGGAATCCAATCAAGTTGAAGTCCCGTTCGTTATACCAGATGTAGTCAAAGATTCCAAAGAGGTGTGGGGTATAGCATGTGAAGAGCTCATCCTGCTGAATGATGGTATCAAAGACATTGCTTGTGAGCTCCACGGGGTTTATCACGTAGTTTCTGTTCTTTTCAATGAGGAAAGGTGCTAGAGCTGGCTCCTCAGCATCAATTCGGTCGTTTTTCAGAAACCGATAGACCGGGGAGTCTGGGCCAGAGTTCAGATCGCCGGTGAAGATAACACGGGATGCTGAGTACTTTTCTTTCATTGTTGCGATTGCCTCCAGAAGAATCATTGCTTGCATAAGCTTGATCTCACCGGTCTTCCAATATAAGTGTGTGTTCGAGACAATAATGCGTTGTTTCGTGTCGGTATGCTGGAGGACCATGATGAGGCCAACTTGGTTCTTGGAGGCAAGAATTCTCTTGATCTGATTCGAGTTCAGCTTAATGTTGTACCAGTTCTTGAACTCGTGCTGGAAGTAGTCACTGATAACAACCTTCTTTGTCTCCACGAGTTTGAACTTGGAGGTATCGTAGAATATGGACACACCGTCGATGAGATTGGGGTCCTGGCTGTCTGCCCAGTATCCCGGTTTACCCTTGCGGATGAAGGCGCTGTCGTAGCCCATCTTGCGGAGCATTGGCTGCCACACTTTAGCAAATGTCCGTCCCTCCATCTCCTGGAAGCACATGATATCGCTCTTGATGTTGCTGTCCAGGACTGTTTCCCTCAGGAGCCCGAGTCGGTACTCCCAACTGCGGTACTGAGGAGGCACGTACGAGTCGTACACCTGGGGCCACATGTACGACTGGTTCAGCATGTTGAACGTCATTACACGCACCTTGTGGGACTCAGCAATAGCTCTGTAGGGCCGGAGCGACACCCAGTGGCGGTGTCTGAGCGGATCGAAGTCTCTGAGAGGCGGGAGAGCTTTGGCTGTGCGCATGTAGGTTTATCACTGGTGGGCAACTGGAGAGGAACACAAGGCACAAACAAGTACACACAAACACAAACGGCGAAAGAACGACACGGAAAACTCAATAATAGACCACAGATTACACAGTGATAGGCGCAATATCTATAATTGAAGGAGTAAAGCAGAAAGGGTCCTTTCTGTGCCAGTTGTTTGAGCTTTGTCTGCCCCCCTTCTTTTTCATTTTTATTTATGTTCCTAACGGCGAACGGCTGAAGCCTGTTATTTTTCTAGTCTATCAACTGAATTGCCTAAAACGGAACAGAATATATGCTATTAATACACACAAATTAGTCGCTGCCAAACGTCAGATATATGATGACGGCAAAGGTAGAGAGGCAGAGGACGCCGTGGAAGACGTTGATGCCGAAGAGGAGGCCGTTACCAAGGACGAGTGCGGTGATGAAGCCGGTGACGTAGAGGTAGCACGCAATCTCGTCCACAATGTAGAGGGAGAACTTTGTGGACGGGTACTTGGAGCTGATGAACTGGATGATCGGCAGCACAAATCCGAGCACCTGGTTGGAGGAACCGATGGAGAGGTTGAGGGAGAGGTCCATGTTGCCCTTCTTGGCACTAATGATCGAGGAGATGTGTTCCGGAAGGGACCCGGCTAGCGGAAGGATGATCAGACCAATGAACACCTTGGAGATGTTGGCGTCGTCCGTCAGTGCCTTCAGAGACTCCACAAAGAAGTTGGCACACGGGCCAAGACCGGCAATGGACAGGGCCAGCGCACCGAAACAGACAACCTTGGACGGCAGCTCCTCGTCGTGGTCCTCACCGTCCTCCTGCTCATCTCTGCCATTAAAATACTTGGCCTCCTCCTCTTCATCGGAGTCTGAGTCTGAGTCTGAGGAACTTCCTCCTTCCAAGTCAGCCTTCTGCTTGGCCTTCTTCACCTTCAGTTTCTTAAACTCCTCATTGGTGTTCATCACCAGGTACACCAGGTAGTTCAAAAAGATAAGCGAAGCACCAACCTGCGAGGTATCCATTTTAAACTTATCCGTCATCTTCGTCGAGTCAATGTCGCTCATCACCGACATCAGGGCAAGCAACAAGGTGATGCACAAGAAGAACACGAGGTGGGACGTGAGTGCCTTCTTTTGCTGGATAGAAACACCATCAAGACCACCAAAGAAACAACATGAGCCCGTGACAAACAAGTTGTTTGAAACAACTGATCCGATCAAGTTTGTGATCGTGAGGGTCGCATCGTCCTTGGAGACGGTGGTACCGGAGATGATAAGCTCCACAAGATTACCAAAAGTGGCGTTCAAGAGAGCACCAATAACAGGACCAAAGTGTTCCTCTGCAATCTCTGTGCAGTTACTCAGTACTTTTGCGAAGTACATGAGTGCCAGAAACAAGAACACGACGGCCTCGTAATCCATCTTTCTCTTGTAGCAAACAATACCGGCTGGGAAGAATGGGAGGAAGATCACAGCCCTGGTGTTCAGAAAGCATCGGAGAATTTGCAGCAGTTCTCCAATAATGAACATCCTCTCCCAGCGGTGGTAGGCTTCGGTGAAGGACTTGACGGCGCCAAGGGCAAAGAACCAGCGATAGAGTGCATCCGTACGCTCGACAGACTTATCCACGAGCTGGTCTTTGATTTCATCGAACCAGTGTACCATCGAATAGAACACCGAAGCCTCTTGTTTCACTGTTGGCTTTCTTTCCACAATGGACTCAGGAATCTTATACTCCTGGGAGCCTTTGGTCGTTGGCAGTGTTTGTGCTCTGTGGTATGTAATACGACGTCTGATGGGCTCGTGGTCAACTTGGCCCATCGCAGGCTCTGTAGCAGCACTGTTTTGAGTCTCTGCGGTCTCTGGCCTTTCCAAAGGTACAAGGTTAAACTCAGAGTTGTTCTCATTCATATCTGTTCTCTCTAATTGATTTTCTGTATACGAATTAAGCTTGGTGGAGTGTTTTTGTTTTGTTTATGCTTCTGAACTTTTTTTTTTTCCACTTGAACCCTGTGAAATTGGGTCCCTAAAATGGGGGAAGAGCAAGGGAATTCTTGGGTTTAAGCAGGATATCTCCTAATCTTTGAGTACAGGTTTACAAGTAGAGTACATTTCTTATATATATGATGCACAAGTGAGACAAATGACCCAAAATGTGGCTGAGAAAACAGGCTGAGAGGGCCCTCAGTGATTGTGTCCGGTGGTGACCCTTACATGGGGCTATGTTTACGTGATCAGTAAACACATTCAGTGCAACAACCAAACACTCAAAGAAACCGGGGCTTGTCGTACTATCACAGAAAGGTACTTCCAGCATATGACACAAAAAGAATTTCTTTTGTCTATGTGAGCCAAGAGCCAAGAAACGGCCCTCCTAGCGTGCTATAGCCAGGGTCCTAGCACGAAGGTTATGTGGCACTGTCATCTGGGGATATACTACAGACACAATTTAGCCATAAAAACATCATCATATATTAAGGTATTACTTCAAAAGGGCCACGCTCAAGCATTCTTGATCTCTGTTGATGGCTTCTTAAGACACACAGGATCGAGGCCGGAGGCGATGTTACACTGGTGCATCAATCTTCTCTCTCCTGGGACAAACTGGCCCGTGACAGCGTGCCAGACACCTCTGTTGTGGAAGATGACCAAGTCACCTTCGGACCAAGAGTGGGCGTAAACGTACTTTGGAGAGATTGAAGGTCTCATGATACGGTATAACTCCTTTCTGGCGGCCTCCAACTCCAACACCTCGCCGTTGGCACGCTCAAGTCTCCAGACACAGCAGGCATGGGCCTGCAAGTGGTGATGACCGGTGACTGGGTTGGTCCACACAAGAGGCAAACGCTTGATCTTGGACTCTTCCCACTCTGGCAATTTGTCCAATGGCATCTCCTGGCCATCGGAGACCATTGTCAAACCGTCTGACGTGGCCTTGGCTGGGGCGATGAAGATGTATGGGTGTGGGGCGTAGACAACGTGTGTGTTCAAAGCCAGCTCCTTATCTTCATCCGACAAGTTGTCAAAGGCAACCTTACCAGAGACAAAAGCGGTGGCACCCTGTGTCAACTCGAGCTCTTCCTTGGTGTCCTCGTACACAATCTTCTTTATTCTGTCATGTGGAGGAACATGGATTCCAAGCAAGGTGGTGGCCACTGGTGGGGACAAGCCATACAAGGCAGAGTCAATGTGCCATCTGTAGAATCTGGTCTGATCCTGGGCAATCTCCTCGTCGGACAACTGTGTCTTGTGAAACGTAAAGTGTGTTGGGTGTGTGAGCTCAATGTCACCGAGGCCGTGGTGACCAGCCTCCCACTTGCCCTGGCCAAGCACCTGGACCTGGGGCTGTCCTGGGATCGATGTACCGTCCTTTCTCAACACCGACTGCTCGTGTCTAAACTCCTTGCCGTGGCCATAAGCCTTGCCAGAGCTGTCCGTGGTCGGGTCCAAGCGGGCAGTGAGCTTCCATTGCGAGTGTGGTGTAAGGTCTTTCTGCCCCGGAATCACCAACACAGAGTGACGGTGCAAAGCGTCGTGGAGCTCCTTGAAGTCGGCCTCGTTGAGCTCCGATGGGTCCGTGATGCCCTCTGGCAAGCTGATTGTGGCACCGAAAAGAGCGTCCTGAAGTGGTTCAACTGTGATTGGCATTACTGTGTGTCTGTGTGACTGTGTGTCTGTGTGACTGTGTGTTCTGCTGGTCTTAATAGTAAAGAGAAGACTCCAAATACCAAATAAAGGAGGATATCCATGGGGTATTATATACTTTTTTGTGGTGATTGCCACTTGAGCCACCTGCGCACAAGCTTTGCTTATCGAGCCGCCGGCATCCCGTCGGAGCGTCGCATATTTGTGTGTGGTATGTGGTGCTAACCGGGAACGGGCCTCGGAGAGGCCGGCGGTATACCGCCGGCCACCGGGGTTCTCCCACCCAAGCATAAGAACGGCAATTTAGAAAAGGCACAAAGGCATTGCGATTTTACGGTAGTCTGTTGTATGTGTAATGTAGTGCATGTGAACAGGTTCATTAACCAACGGTATCCCGGCTTCTGTATTATTGTGTGGTCTGTTTGGTTTGATCTCCATTGTGGCCAGTCCGTGATGAAACATGGAGAGGCCTATACGCTGTTGGGGCTTCAAGGATACAAGAGCGTATTCGCCTGGGTTTGAGTGCTGTTTTCCAACGTAAACCCAATGCAATGTCTAAAGGTCCATGAAGGAGCTTTTATGGCCGATGTGGGCTGTGAGCGAGCGCCACTCTCGCTCTAAGGACTCTTCGGCCCTTTCCAACCCCTTGCGGAAGTCCGCTTTTGTGTTACGTCTTCGGATTAACACTTTTCACTAATAGGCCCAACCAATGGGCTTTACCAGTGGGTTTCACCAGTGGATTTCACCAGTGGGTTTCACCAATGGACGCATGGAGGAAGAGACTTTTAGCTAGAGTGCAACTGATCCAAGCAATAGGACAAGAAACACACAGGGAATATGTCTCTCGAAATACCGAGCCTCCCTTGCATTATTGATTCATCGCCTGTGTCTCTACAGGACTCGAACCTCATCAGCAGCACTCCAAAACCAGCCGGAAATGAAACAGATAATGGCGACCTCTTTGAAACGGATGATGCACTGTCTATCAAAGCATGGAAAAGCCATAGCCCCTTGAAAATAAGAGAAAGAATCTCCCTGTTGTTTTCCCCAAGTCCCACAAAACCACCGTCCTCAGCATTCATCATCCCAGAGGAGACCCCAGTCAAGACACGGCCAAAGACAATTATAATACCACTGAACACATCAGAAGACCTGACCTCAGACTCCCGGGACGACCATGGAAATGTCGATATCCAGACTTTGTTGAACACAATCAGAAACCAACACACCACTACAATGGAATCATCAGCTTCACGCTCATCCTCATTTACCACAGTGGTCGATATCCCCCCATCGGTGCCATCCTCAAGACTAGTAATTCACTTGTTTCCGGGACAAGCTCCTTTGTTCCACACAGAACGGGAGTTGTTGATGACCACCAGCACAGAAGACCGTTTGAATTTCCAGTTACGATTCAAGTGGAAACTTTGGACTGAAAAAATTAACAATGGCCCAGAGTACTTGAGAGAAGAAGAGTACGACCAGAGCTATACTAATTGTGCCGATGAGGACACACCTCGCTGGCATGCATCTACTTCAATCTATGATAGAGATACATTAGAATCAGCTATACTGGATAATAAGGAGTTTATACAACAAAACCAAAAGTTTGGAATCTGTGTCTTTAAACAAGAGTTCAGACCTGTCCTCTCTGTACCTTTCTACCCACCCCTATCTACCACAAAACTGCAGAGACCAAGAGTTTTGGGAGTTTTGAGAGTTCCCATTCATGCAAAAAGGGGATACAGTGCTTTCAAAAGTTTATTGAAACTTATTCTGGAAGATAGCGGTAGATTTGATTCAGATATGGCTACTTATCTTTCAAAATCAAGTATATGTGGATTTGCTTTCCAAAAAGGTGAGACGAGGCTCAATGCAATAGTTGTGTCATTAGTATTGGCAGACACTTGTTTACAGAGTTCCTCGATTGATCTAAACATGGCGAGAACTATTGCAGAGTTGTTGTCCTGTTATGATCATGAAGCCTTCGATGAAGATGTCTTGAAAAGGGCAAAGTTTGATACGAGCGGTCAACGTTCGAGTATCTTTCAAGGATATTAAACAAACAACTTAAACAATCAATAATAACGTACTGTTAGCCAAATACACTAAATAGATCAGAGTTCTATAATTTATATTAGTTTAGAGACATAAATAATAATGATAATGGTTAAAATAATAAGAAAAGCTGAGATCCATGAGACTCATGGCAAGATCAGGTAGACAAAATTAATAAAAATATTTTCCACAATGGTATACTTCAACACCAGAAGGACAAAACCAAATAAGTTACAGTAATTTAGATTGCTCCTGGTGCATTGACTGGAGGAGCGAAAAGACTTATCTCTGAAGACAAATGAACCTCCTCTTGATGGAGAGTATACTGAGACTTGCAAACTGGTTCAATGCTACCGTATCCGGCAACGTAAACCTCAGACTCAAGAACAGTTCCAAGAATTGGATCGAAGCTGCCATCACAAAATTTAAATTTATTCAGCGGGTTCAGAAGCTGCCACATACTTCTAGAAGCACCAGGTGTTGATAACTGCTTATGCTGCTCCAGCATCTTCTTTTCAAGGGCAATAGCTTCTGAAACGTCTTTAAAGTTTTCCGGTCGCTCAACAATTGGGTTGAATCTGTAGCCCATGTAAGAAACTGAATAAAGAGGATTAACACCAAACACCTGGGATTGATATATCCTTTCTGGCTTTAACTTCAAGACTCTCTTGATAAGTTGCTCGGGCCTAGAGAAAGGACTGGATATGAAAGTTGAGTGCGAGCCAGATTCATGTTGAGCTAGTATAAAGTGCTGGTCAATCTCTGATAACAATCTCAAAGAACGAGGATCAAGGGAATCGATGTCACCGTCGTTGACCTCATAATAGGCTACGCCTCCAATAGCATGTGAATATCCCTTGTCTTTCAAAACATCCACTGTGTATGGGAAATTCTCACTACCTGGGACATAAAGAGCAACTTTCATGGTAGCATAGACATCATCCGACAGTCTAATGTCATGATCATCAGAAAACACAATTGGATCATAAATTGCACCATACTTTGGGTGAACAATAAAGCTGGATTCCTCCAAAATATTATTATGGTCCATCTGGAGAGCATAAACGCTCTTCAAGATTTCACCTGTGCTATTAGCTCTGGCTTCAGCATTGCTAATAACCCAACGGGCAATAACAAAGTTGACATACTTTGCTGTAAAAAGAACACATGCAACAAAATTACCAGCGGCTCCAGTGGGACTCATGGAGATAATACTGGAAATGAAGTTGTTACAGAAGGTGTTTGCTCGATCTTCGTATCTTTTCTCCAAGAAGTTTACAAACTTCACGATAAGCTCACGTCTCGTGTGTGCTGATGCAATGGAGATTTCTTTAGAAGGAACAGCACCAAAGAATAGATCTTCATCAATCACGTCCTCTTCAAAACCATAATTAGTCGGATCCACAACTGTAGCAGCTGCTATCAGCTCGCTCTCATCAAAGGAGTAACCAGAATCTTTCAAACGGTCAAGAGCAAACCTTGTAGCACCGAGGCCATGCTTGTCGAGTATAGTGATCCAGCTGTCAATTATCCTAAGGTCCTCTTCCTCTTCGGGTGAAATATCGAAAGTCTGGACGAGATCAAAGTACTGGAAGGCCTCCTCGCTCTTCTGGTTGTAAGAAGGGAAAACAGTTCTGACACTATCATTTGGGTCGGGCGTATCAGTGGATACCGCAGTGCTGATTGTATCAATGGAGGACGTAAACACTGTGGAGAAGGAATCCATTGATCCAAAAGGAGCCGAATTGTAGGTATTTGTGATGTACCTAGAGGTCTCCAAAATGGAGACAAGATTAGTAGCGTTGTACTTCATCACTGATTGTAGGCACAGGTGCTATTGCTATGCTCAAGAGAAGGGAGGCAAAAAGAGGGGAGCTGAAATGCCCCTATTTATACCGGGCTATAATGAGGTCTTAAAATCTGAAGATAGCTTTACATGGGCGAAGATGTTCGATTCCGGAGGGCTTGTGGTGTCATTCGAGAGCAGCAATGAGTGGAAATACACATTTATGGACTCATCCAGCAGAGAGAATGTCTGGACTGCTACTGCGATTTTTCTGCACACACCAAGAACACAAACCCTGCAGCTGGGAGTCTGACGAAAAAAAATTCCTGGACAGGAAACTGTGCCAAAGCGTCATCTATCAATGTTGTGTTGTTGGTGAATCCAGTCCCCAACAAAAGCGTCCCGTTGACTGGCACGGGTCTGAAGCGGTGAGACTGGCACCGCGGCGACCCCAATTGGCATAGCTAAGAGCAAAACATACTATAGCCTTCCATCCCTCATTCCTCACCACCTGAGCATCTGCCAGATCGCATTGACGGTCGACTGTGGAGCCCTCAACACCCTTTAAAAGAGGCCTTATATGTAGCATCAGCGCACTCGGGAATCCGTTGCGAGCCCTGGCCTCTCTCTGTGCCGCTTACAAATGGCAGATGACCCTACCGTTGGGTGTCACGTGATGTACTCTGCCTGCTTTCGCACCGAGGGTCTTTTTTTCTCCCTTTGAATATAAACGAGTGAAACTCCCATGATAAGCAGGTGGCAGGGACGCTATTCTCTCTCCGCAAAGATCTTTGTATAGCAAGAGAGCCGCTTAGTGAACGCCAGAGCTCTTGCAAGGGGAAGCGACGATTCGGGAAAGGACGGGCCTATTTGTTTTGCAGAGCGTTTTTGAGGAGCCAACGTGGATCTCATCGGCTAACAGCTGGCAGCACGTTAAACGACCAACGCCCCCGTCGCCATGGCCAGGGTACGCATAAAGGAGCTGGACTCGCTGTTTGTGCTGAGACATGCTCAGAGGGCGGACAAGCTGGCGGCCACCATCTCGTCAATCGAGTTTGAGTACTCCCACTACCTCCAGGAGGTGCACGACACGTTCAACCCCCCTTTAGCGACGTTCCACTCCACACACAACAAGTCGAACAACGGGTACACACAGGCACGCGAGCTCGGAGCCAAGGTGCTGAACTATGTGTCCAAGCACGTACAGGGCTCCGTTGTGGTGCTCAGGTTCCACACGTCGCCGTACCTGCGATGCATCGAGACCGTCAAGTACATGGTGGACCACATTGTCAAACACCACGAGGATGCCACGCGCCAGATCAGAATGGTCATTTCCATCGACCAGGTGCTCTCAGAGTGGCTCAACACCGATCTTGACGTGAACTACTATCCTCCAAACGACAACGGTGCCTTCCTGCTTAGCACAGCAATCCAGTACCTCAACTCCAACATCCCTTTCAACAGAAACGATAAAGTTGTAATCACACTCAACGTCAACGACAGTTACAAGCACGGAAACCCAGGACCCTTCTCTGAGAGCTTGATGCAGCAGTTCTCCAGACTGAACAGAGGCGTCATCTCCATCGTCAAAGATGCACAGAATAATCTATCTCCTGGATCAGATACCAAGGATATTTTGCTCCTAATGACACACGGTGCCTGTGCCCGAAGCATCATCTCCAAATTTGTGGGTAAATCGCTCATGGTGGAGATTCCTTTGGCATCTGCTACACTCATTAAACCACAAAATTTGGATAATAGACAATACTATTGGAAGGTTCAAGAAACGGACATTGAGCTTCGGAAAAACATTGATGCATTCAAACCAGTTGATTTATACTCCTCAAGAGATCCATTTCAAGACATTCAAACCACATTCAGCTCTTCCCTTTCCAGTCAGTTGGATTTTAAGAGCCACGTTCCAGCTTCAAGGTCTGAAAACTATATTAGAATGAGATCACAGTCACTTCTCAACCCAACAAGACCTACTCACGATTCTGACTCCGATGATGACTCAGACGATGAAGGCATTAGCTTTAATGTTCATCCATCGCGTCGTGCATCGTCGGCTCATCATGAAAACTCGAGAAGATTCAGATCATCTTCCTTGTTTGGCCCGACTTTGAACAATCCATTCTTTGGAGCCACTAAGCCCAAGACGTCGGGCTCTTCTAGCTCCAGACAGAACAGCTTTGAAAGGGTCAAGGCATCTTTGAGAAGAAATGAAGAATTTGTTTCTCCGACTGAGACTGGCAATGGTGCCGTGGCTAACTATAACTTTAGTCCAGCATTGTCAAACAACAATACCCCACAAATGACACCAACATCCTCCAGTCTCAAAATTACACCAGCAACATCATACTCTAATCTTAAGATCTATCAGAATATTGATGAGAATGATGGTATCTACAGTGAAGTAGTTCCGGAGCTTTCTGAACTCTCCTCAAACAACTCATCTACCACTAGCATCCATGAAGACCCTCATAAGACTGACGTTCCTCAATCTCCAATTGAAACGTTTGCCACCACCACGGATTCTATACAAACAGATATACCAACAGAAATATCAACAGAGATCCCGACCAACATCCCAAGTAAAGATCAAACAGCATCGAGTGCTTCGCTGTCCACCATCCAGCAATCGGGAACTTCACTCTTTGACAAATCACTCATTGAAGAGTCCTTGAAGGATATTCATGCTGAGAAGTCACAATCGCCATTGAAGACTGACTGGATGAACTTCAAGGAGCCTAACACGCCATCTCAAATCAAAAGTAACGATACTGAGAACAAGTACAAGATTGACTTGTATGGTAAGAAGAACAGAAATTACAAGTTGAACTTGTACGATGATGACGATGGTGACCGTCATGAATCGGGAGCTGGTTGGTTTTTGGGATCCAACATGTATTGATCACATTTGGAGTAAAGAGAGGGGGAAAGAGATCTGATAAATTTTTTTTCTGAATTATTCCTTCGTTCGTTTATTTTTTTCTTTTGATTGGTTTTACACTTTATTTTTGTTACATTTATTTGGTTTACTTGGTTTCACTCTTTGCTTTCTGTTTTCCCCATCACTAATGTCGTTTTAATATCAGGTTTCACATAACCTTCGTTGAAGAAGAAAAAAGAGCTAATATATCCATGTGCACATACATGTTCAGATTCAGGCTGATATATCTTTACGCATACATCATTACCGAGTGCTTATGTCCCTATTCGTTGTTTTGAGATGTCTAAATGTCTTGCTTTCAGATTGTCATATATATAAATATATATATATGTATAAATATATTGCTGGTCATTGATACTACTTGTCTTTTTGTGTGTAGAATAAATAGGATTTGAGACAAATAAATAAAGGTTTATATACCAGAAACACTCCAAAAAGAACGCATCAAGTAAACATCTTCTCCAACAAGAAGGTGCTGGACACTTCCTTCAATGGGATGGTGATATCATTCAGCTTTTCCTGTGCCTGTTTCTCGAGATCTTCCTCTCCGGTCTTCTTGTACAATGCAACAAGGTTACTCAATGCCTGTTTCGTAATGTGTGCGCTCTTGATATCAGATCTGGAGTAAATAAATGCCTCTTTAAACGCAGAACGGCACCACTCAATAGACTTGGTTGTGAGGCCCTTCTTGTACAGAATTTCGCCAATGTAATTCTTAAGTAATGGCTTGGTTGACAGCTGCTGTATATCCGTGTGTGTCTCAAGAACCTGGAGGAGGTTTAGGAATATCTCTAGGGATTTAGTGTACTCTTCCATATGTGTGTAAGTAATTCCCAGGTCCAAAAGGGAGTTAAACAATTCTGGTGTAACATTAGACGATGAAGAGAGCAAGTTTGAACCCATATCTTGGAAAACAATACCAGTCTCATGGTATTCGTTAAATCTGACGGCATCGAGCAAATAGGATTCCGATTTGCCAAACTCACTCTTCTCTCTGTCCAGCCTTGCAGCTAGTCTAAGTGCCTTTGATTTCAGCTCTGTTGAACCCAAGTCCATAGGCAAGTTGATGGCGTACTGGCAGAGCTTCCAGGCATTATCGAGGTCGCCGAGCTGTCCTTTGATCAGGCCCAATCTCACCACCAAGTCAATGTACTTCGCCTTCCATTCCTTGCTCTTCTTCTCCAATTGCTCCAGATTCAACAATGTGAACTTCTTGTTGTCATCGCTATCAACCTTTAAGCCCTCTTCCTCTGCTATTGCCTTCAGCGCAAATATCAGTGCCAGCTCCGCACCGTTGTCATTATCGCGGACCTCCTGGTAGAAGACGCCCAGTCTTCCCGTCAGCTTCGCCTGGATAGGCCATTCTTTGGCCATTGTCTGGTACTGGTCGATGTAGTAGCGGCTGCCATAGTACCCGGTAACACCCAGAGCCAGCGCAGAGCCGTAGAAGACGATGATAGCACGCACCACAGAACGGGACTGCTTGAGCAAGAAGATCCCCAACGGGTTAGATACCTCAACCTTCGACAGCCCGCGCGTCTGCTGCAGCTGTCTCACGGCCTGTAGACCGCGTCCTCTGCCCAATCCAGTACGGAACATCCTTTAATCTCGGCCAGGCTTGTGTTGGAGGGGGGGTTGTGTTGACGGAAGGCCTTTGAACTGCCCCACAAAATTTATGGGCGAGTCCTCGCGAACCGGGGTCTTGGGTGACCAGGAAGCGGACAGAGGACACCTCTCTAAAGCGCACAAGCTCTGTTCTTTACCGCTATAACTAGGCAGTTATCAATTGGGTGCTTCTAAGCGTTTAGAACGGTATTGCATGCCTTTTAGGGGCCAGAATGGCGTCTCTGTACCCCAAGATGTGTGTGCTGAGTTCGTCCTCAGGGCGATGAGGAAGCGCGACAGGGAAATTGAGAGACATCCGGCCATTAAAACACACCATTCCACCTACAAGAACACACGCCATACGGCCTGACCAGACGGAATCTGCTCCCATGCTAAGACTCACATCAAATTCGACACGCCGAGGCGTGCAGAGAACGCTTTTTCCACACAAGAGAGGTTTCCTCATTGCCTCACTGGCTGCGCTTACGCAGTCCTCATGGCTCAAGTCGATCAAACAGGCTGACGAATTCTCGGATCTAAGCACACCCCTGGCTGGAACTAAGAGAGAAACAAAGCCAATCCAGTTCTCTGAGAAGCTCCCCGACGGAAGAATCCTCATATCGCCTGCTGAAAGGGCGATTCTGTTCTTTGTGTCCGGCATCAGTGCGCTTTTCCACCAAGAAGTGGGTGCCAACATCAACAACTTTGGAGAGGTGACAGCCTTAGAGTGTGTGCTGCGGGGAATGAGGGACAACATGCTTGACACAGAGTCTGGAAGAAGAATCTTGAGACACAGACCACAACTGACCCCGGAAACTGTGGACCCAGAGTGGCTCAAAACGCTTGCACCAAACACACTGGGTGCGCAGTACTACAAGTTCACCAAGGACAACGATGCGCGTGCTCCTGTGAAATTCATCGCAGATGAGGAACTGGCTTATGTCTTTTTGAGATATAGACAGATGCACGATATTGTGCACATTCTTACAAAGCACAAGGTGGACCTTGCCGGTGAGCTGCCAGTGAAAGCATTTGAGTTTGGTAACACGGGGCTTCCAATGACTGGACTAGCGTGCTTCGCCTATTTCAAGCTGAGTGCAAAGAGGAAAGCAAAAGTTAACATGGTGGATTCGTACTTGGAGGGATTACAGGCGACGCCATTGGTCACTGTTGAATGGGAGAAGTGTATGGACCGAGACGTTGATGAGCTAAGAAAGGAGCTTGGGATTATTAGATCGTGAATGGAATACTTTATACATTTACACACGGATGCACCCCTTATAGTAAAACCTTTTGTATATATATATATATATATATGACCCTATGATTTATCAGCCGTTTCTTCATGTGTAGACTGCAGAATCATACCGTGTTTAAGCCTCTCTTTCTCTGTGAAGCAATCATAGACATCCTCATCGTCCTGTGTGAACGGGCCCATCGGCGATATTAGACACAAACACCAATAAACCGCAAATGGAATGAAGAAGGCAAACAGAGAATCGCCATAGTAAAAATTGATCAATCCCCTATTGTTGAAATATGACTGGTTGACCTGCCATGCCATTCCAGGTAAACCAGGCGCAATACCAATGACAAATGAAACCATTGCTCTCCAATTGACTCCGTAGGAGTAAAAGTATCCGCCTTCTAAACTGAAGCAGTCTGACAGCTTCACAATCCGTTTTCTGATTAAAAGATAGTCACAGACGGTGATGGAAATGATTGGTGTTGTCACGACCCCGAACGATGACATGACGGTGAGGAAAACACTTGAGGTGTTGTAAAAGTTCCACGGCTGGACAGCAAAGGAGAGCACTGCCGTAATGAGGAATCCACGATTCACATTTATATATTGTGGTAGCACTCCAGAGAGGTCCATTCCGCCAGCATACCCACAGTTAATTGTGTTGAGGCAGATCTGAGAGGTGGTAAATGTGAACCCAATGAAAGTCGCTGCAGCTCTTGTCCCTGGAGAATAAGACTCGTGGAGCCACTGGATCACAATGTCTGTTGGAGACCATATTTCTGTTCCATAGAGTGATTTGGTAACGGATGCTCCAATGATTCCAAAGAGTGGAATAACAGTCGTTGGTACCAGGAGAGCGATGGATGTTGAGATGATCAGTGGCCAAGAAGACGATGCAAATCTCGAGTAGTCACACTGGTTCTGTGCCCCGGGAGACACCGCAGAGAACCACACAGTCATTGTGTACACAATCATCCAACCTCTGTTGGAAGGTGAGAGCGTAGTTTCCTGGGCGAAGAGGTCTCCGTATCCCGCCTGCATCTGGAGATGGATTACTATACCGAGCATGGCAAAGAAAACAGCTATGCAACTGGCGATGAGAGGCTTGTTGAATTTGTAAGGTGGGATAAAGACACACAGAGCGTTGAATACGTGGAAAATCAGGAACCCAATGAGGTCTCTTAAGCTCATTTGGACTCCGTGGAGCTGGTGTGTGCTTAAGGCCATGTAAGACGGGCTCCATGCTGAGAGGATGAGACTTATGGCTTGTCCTCCAAGGTAGCAGCTGGAGCCGTAGTTGACGATGCTGAGGAGCACTCTGACAAGGATTCCGAGCCCAGAGCCGTATATTCCAAAGACCACTCTCTGCGTGAGTGTGTATCCAATGTGCCAGTCGAGTCCTGGAAACGAGTTGAGAAGGGTATAAGCGAGGGTAACAAGGTCGCCAAGGATGTAGCCGATGAAGACATCTCCCACGGAGAGACCCAGCGACAGGGCAGACGACGAGCATAACCAGGTGCTCATGTTGAAGGAGATGATCCCCCAGTAGCAAAAGTTTGAGTAGAAGCCCCATGTGCGGTGGCTGCGAGGGATCGGTTCGAGGTCTCTGTTGCGGAGGAAGGATTCCCACGAGTCCTTGTGCTCCGACACCTCAAGCCAGCGCAGCATTGTCATATTGCAGTGTCTCGGTGGAAACAATCGGTGGTCTACGTGCAGGATTGGGAGTGCTGGGGCCTTTTTCTCCAGCTTATATACTGCTCTCCTGGCACACCTGTTTTAGGCGCATATTCCTTTATGGTGCCCCGGGCCCTCTGCGGCGTCTCCAGGGGGCTCCAGGAGCCCTCAGGAGTCTCTATGAGCCCGTTAAAATGCAGTTACATGGTCGTCTACAGTGGCCTGTTGCTATACATGCCAATTGGCGCCATCCAGGGCCCTCCTAGGCGTGGAGAGTCACCCTCATACTTCCGTACATACAGTACCTGGCTCCTATGAGATGGTGAAGATAGGCCGCGAAACACAAAAAAGGGTGTAAACAAAGCATAAACATAGCACCGGGAACAACTAACCACTTTGGCCCCGAAAGACACCACACAAGAGCGTGAATTGTATACGTTCGAACAGGCCCGATACTTCACGAGAGCGAGAATTGATTGAGAAGATGTCGTACGCCACGCACAACACGCTGAACGGGTGCATCACGTCGCTGACGACGTCTGTGTCGCTACTGGGGAACGCGTTGGGGTCGCTCGACAAGACGGACGACTTCTGTCGTCTGGGGCAGATCCTAGACCAAAACCGGATCTTCACACTGGTGCCAGAGCACGACCTTGCGATTGCAAAGCGGTCACTCGAGCACGAGATCGAGCCGAGGATCGGGAAGCTCATGGAGACCATCCGGACGCGTCTGGCGAAGCTCGAGAGACGTTTGGACGCGTTGGCGTCGAAGCAGCAGCTCAACCAGGTGAGAATCAACAACTTCAGGAACGAGGAGCTCGGTGAGGCCGAGGGCGAGGGTGATCTTGAGGGCACGGATGAGGAGCTCGAGCAGCTCAGACAGCTCCGGCTCAAGAAGGATAGGCTCAAGTACAAGCTGTCCAGCATCAACCTACAAAACAGAAAGGCCAGACTCTCCATGGCAAAATGATGCTTATATTTTATCTTCCCCAACAGAGAGCTCTACATCATCGACAGGTCCAGGTTGTAATACATCTTGGACACTAGGTGCTCCAGGCCGTTAAGCTTGGCCCCAATCGACAGCAGGTTGGGGTCCTGGCAGTGCACCACGGCCCTCTCCACCTCAATCACTACCTTGCCATCAAACGTGACGCCCCGGGTGAGGTAGTCGTGCGGTGTAAACTTGTTGATGCCCAGCACATGTGTCAGCCCACGCTTGTACGAGCTCTCGGGATCCACAATGTCGGTGATCTTAATCCTGTGGTGCTTGAGGTCGTCCCTGAGCTTGTCAACATGCGACTTGCCCGTTGCGTCCACGATGCACCACGGCTCCTCGGTAACAGTGTATAGCGACTTGATCTCTATCGAGATCTCCCCATTCAATATGAAAAAGTCCATGCTGATACGGTCTCTGTAGTGCTCTAGCTTGTTGGCGTCGGGCATGAAGAGCTCGAGAATGTCAATCTTGTGCTGTGGGAAGAGCAGTCTCTCGGGTGGCTTGTTGATCGTAGCGTTGCACCGGGTCAGGTTCGACAGGATCTTCTCGAGCTGCCGGCCAAACCCCACGCAATCCTGTGCCATGTCGTAGTCCTTGAGGATCAGTACGTCCGTTATCGTGTCGTTGATCAGGCTGATCAGCGACGTCAGCTGTTCCATCTCAATGTGCGACGACCCCTTCGTGTTGAGCATCACCTTCTTGGAGAACGTGTTGAGGTGCAGCGTAACGTTCATCGATGCAATCTCAGACGACACCCGCTTCAGCACTCCCTTCGCCTGCTCTGTCCTCGACGACGTCAGCGGCAGCACCACCTCCTGGGGGTCCGTGATCAGCTCCAGACATCGTGAGAGCGTCTCCAGGATGTTGTCCAGCTCCGGCATGATGAGCGTGCTGATGAGCCACCGCTGCTCCAGCACCCGGTTTTTCGCCTCCCGCTCCCTCACCTCCACATCAGACAGCGGTGGGTACAGCTCTGTCGACATCTCAGTTCTGATTGGCCAGTCTGTGGATGCTGAACAGGCCCCCTAAACTCCCCTTTTACGTCCCATGGACCGCCTCTGGGGGCCCCTTTTTGTGAAAGAAGCTTCGCGGCCAAAAAGTATCGATTGGCGGTGAATAACGGCCCCGGCGGAGGCCCTCGGAGCATCTTCTCGAGGCCCTCCCGGCTCATCGCCTGATCTTTTTGGGAGCAAAGAAGAGGCAAATGTGCCCGGAAGGTCACACAGGAGCCGTGCTTCTTATGGTGCCACATGCTGGCTTGCCCTTGCTTTCCGAGACTTTGGCTCCCACAGGCTGAGTCGTAAATCCTGGGGTACTGGAGCCGTACCTGTCAACTGAAAAGTGTGGGGGTGCCTTGGGTATAAAAGTCAGAGGACACCCTCGTTTTCCCTTGGTGCTATGCTTGTGTGTGTGCTCAATACACCAATTCCCTCTGGGCCCACAACAGAGAGAAGTCTAAAACGAATGACCGTTGAACACGTGAGTCTGATGCCTTTCCGTGCTTTGTGTCCAAGCACTAACCACCATCAGCACGACCACCCCACAGAGCTGATGCTGCTCCAGCACTTGCTCTCGAGGAAAACCACCCTCCAGAACAACCCACAGGCTGTGCTAGAGGAGATTGACCTGTTTTCTGTGACACACCCGGAAAACACTATCACCACCATCGGCCCACAAAAGGGCAGCATGCTCCTCGAACAACTCCGCAAGTGCCAGCCAGAGGTGATATACAAGTTTGGCACACGCACGGGCTACTCGTCGATCCTCATCGCAGCACAACTTGAGAACTTCCCATCCTCATCAGCACAGGTACACACGTTTGACGTGGACCCGGTTTTTTTCAGCATAAGCTCTAAAATAATTGCCCTCGCAGGCCTCTCGCACCGCGTCGTGCAACATCTGGGCAGAACTGGAGACATTGTTGAACAGATTGACACTGTTGAACAGGTCGACATGGTCTACTTGGACCACACAAGCGTACACTACCTCCCAGAACTCCGGGTCATGGAGTCGCTTGGGCTCATCAATAAAGGGACAGTGCTGTGTGCAAATAACATTGTCTCCTCTACGGGGGTCGCCACAGACTACTTGGAGTACATCCACAGCCCTCCAATTTGGAGGCGGGAATACAACTTAAAGGTACCAAACGTTAATGGTGAAAAGTACATTGGTAAATGGGGTATGATCTATGAAAGCTCCAGTACAGGAGACCTACAGACCTTACAAGTGACCAAATGTGTTGGAGTTCTCAATTGAATCAGAACTTTCTATCTTCGCTAATTATATAGTCATAGTCATACCTATAATCTCTTTCTTATTCTAGTATCCATAAAAAACTCAGCGTGCTTCAAACTCTTAATACAGCTTGCAAGCTTCCAATAGGCGATCTGAAACGTGGTGGTACTCGTCAATCAACAATTCAAAAGTATCGGTCTCTGCGTTGTATCCAGTTACTTTAACACTTGTTAGATCCTTCACAACAGCATCGGCACCAAACTTGGTGACTGTTTCAGCATCATACGTTGAGGCAATACCAACAACAAAGCAGCCGGCACCGTGGCCTGCCTCGATACCAGCCAGAGCATCTTCAAACACTACCACCATCTTGTTCTTGTCGGCATATCCGAGGCTCTCCCTTCCTTTCAAGTATGGTTCTGGGTGAGGTTTTCCCTGCTGGACATCCTCTGCAGTTATAAATATCTTAGGTCTTTGCAGCCCCAGGATCTTGAACCACTTGGAGGCCATGTCGTATGTTCCGGAGGTGCCAACTGCAAGTCTTTCCTTGTCATCGCCTGTTTTCAGGGCCATGATCGTCTGGACTAAATCAATAGCACCAGGGATTTCCTTAGCACTCTCGCCAAACTTATCAGGGACAGTTCCCTCCAACGTCTTGACGTATTCGGGATCGGCACACTGCGGAGCATACTTCTTTACAACGTCATATGTTCTCCAGCCGTGAGAGTGATCGAATACGTGCTGGGCGTTGAAGCCTGGCTTGTCCTTGCCGAAGTCCTTCCAAAACGCCAGGATAGGGCCACTGGAGTCCACTATGGTGCCGTCGACGTCGAAGAGGGCAGCGTTCACGTTGAGGACGAGTGGTGGTTGTGCTAAAGATAAGCTTAGAGTTAATACCAGCCTCGGGGGTTTTCAGGGGTAGAAGCACTCACACATTTCTGTTCGCTTGTGGTTCTTAAAGTCTCTGGTTTTGTGGGAGACAGTACCCGATCCTGGTTCTCTGGCCTGACTACTTTCACCTTTCATGCCCTTATATGCTCTTCGGACAAGGGCATTTCTATCTCTTCTGGAAGAAGTTTTGGCCAAGGGAAGCATATGCACTACAGCCATCAGCAGATCTAAATTGATGCACAGCACGTGATAAGCACACGCTGCAAAAACCTCACACAGACTACTGGTGATGCTCTCAGGTGACTGATGCTCGTATAATACAGGAACCTAAGAATGACCACATGAAATTGTCTAACTTATTGCGTAAAAAGTGTTGGCATGTTATAACCTGTTGTTCCTTGCAAATGTGTGTGCCATCTGACGTGCGTCTGCAGAGCTGGTACGAGCACTGAGATCATAACCACAAAGCCAATGAGACATCTATTCAGGGCTGCAATGAAGATCTGTGGCGTTTATTAGATGGCAAGCTTCTCGATGGAATAAACAGGCACCTTCTGGACAGTCTTCATGTTCTTCACCTCCACCTGCTCGATGACGGCCAACGCCTTGGAAGCCGAGTTCAGTGCCTCGATCTTCTTCTGCAACACCTGCTGCAACTTAACAATCAGCTCGTCACTCCACGTAAAGAGACCAGAAGCATCAACGAGAAGCGAAATCAGCTCGTGACCAAAGTTCAGGTTTATTATGCGCTCGACAATCTTGAAACTGTCGAGGTCCTTGAAGTTTAGCTTGTCCTTTGGGAACTCCAAAAGGCGTGTGATGATGTCCTTGAAGATCTCCTCGTTCTCCGTGGTGTTCAGCTCCTCAACAAGCTCGCTGATGGACACGTTGGCAGTGACCACCGCCTGTCTCAGCAGTCTTGGCTTGGCCCTCAACTTGGACAGCAGGTTATCCACTGGTGGGAACAACGGGTGTGTCAAGAGATACGTCATTGCTCTCTCCGGAATCTGAGATTCCTTCTTCTGCTCAAAAATGTGGGACACTACTGTGTTCATGAAATTGGAGTCCACAACACGATCCTTCTCTGTATAGTAATCCTGCTCGGCATACAAAAACTTGAGCAACGTGCCATCAAAGTCATTAGCATCTAAAATCTCATCAACGTCAAGTTCTTCAATCTTAATGTCCAGGATAGATGGGACAACGTACTGCTTCTTTTCTGGGGTGAAGGAACCTTTACCAAGAGAATCTCTCAGCGTATTTTTATCGAGTGTAAAAGTGACACCAGCAATATCGCTGTCCCTGAGGATGACGGCAAAGAGCTGCTGTGTGCTAGATCTCTTCTTGCTCTGTGCTTTCTGTGTGTAAAGAATCTCACACTTGCTTTTCTTAGCAGAAGAAACCTGTGATACCACAATGCCAAAGTTGGTGTTAATGAGATAGACCTCAGAATCCTGTGCAATCAGAAGTCTATCGGACGCTGGCGATGTTAGTGTGAGCTTTGTAGATTTCGAAATCTCTGGAAGACCAATATCGGTGGTCTTAAGTGTCTTGTAAGCTTCGAAACGAGGAAGCTTATACAGTGTGAGTGTGTCCGTGGTGTACTTGTAAAGTGTACCATCAGAGTATGCGAATTTCAAGTTAGAAAGAGCCGATGAGAACTCGATAATTTTGGAGCTGATTTCAACTCCATCCATCGATAAGAGCTTGAAATTAAGATTGTGTCTTTTAGAGTCGTGCTCAACCACAAGCGCAACGTCGTTCTCAATGATCTCACAGTAAACAGACGTATAAAGCGACTTGACTCTCCAAAGCTCTTCAAAATCCTTATTGTAGCAGACTACTGCGTCCTCAAACACCACCACCATGGTCTTCTTACCAACAAACGTGATATCGATAGCCTTCGATGCGCATGCCCACTCCTTCACAACTTTGGAGTCGTTTTCGAGCTTCTGCACCACCTGGATGAGATGGGCCTTCTTGGTCTTGCTGTAGACACCAATGACGTAGCCCTCGCCATTAAGCTCGCCAACAGCTGTGATCACAAAAGCAGGTGGTACACTGTGGGACCATACGAGCTTTGGACTTGGCTTCAAAACGTACTGGGAGATGGAGGCACCGGAGATGGCAATGTGCACCTCCTCGGGACCAGAGGCAGACGTGGCTACCTTGGCACGCTCCTCTGTGCCAGAAACTCGTGGAAACTTCGCAAGAGTGTAAATCTCTGACAACGACATCGCACAATTTGGATCGATTAAACAAAGCTCCTCTGTCAATGGTAGAATCCGAACTTGCACAAAGCGATGAGCTCTAAAACATCAGATTTTTCACTTTTGTAGAGGACTGGTAAATTTTTTGGTGCACGTGCAAAAATGGCAGCCTTCTCTTAATAACGCACTAAGCGATAAAGTATCTAATTGCCTGTTTTTATGCGCTAGAAAGTGTTGTTGGCTAATAACACACTAAAATCTTAAAGTCTACGGTTACTAGAATGAATTTTGAGGGTATAAATTCCAAGTATTAAAGGTTGACTGCCGGTTTTTTGTTGTATTACCTTGTTAGGTATTATTCCTTATGGGGATGTTTCTGGATTTTAGCGGAGTAAGTCTCTGTCAATTTTCGTATGTGCCATTAACACAGTATAGAATTATTCATATATGAGTGTAATAATCTCATATATCTATGGTATATATATACTGTGTCTTAGCGAGGATCAAATAGTAGCAATATTTACAAGAATATGTCACAGTCCACAATAGAGGATAGGTTGGCAAAGCTCAAACAGTTGCGGAGAAAGAAGGCCGAAGGAGCCAAACAGAACCGACAAGAGCTCTTCAAAGAGCACAGACAACAACAGATTGGTGAGGGAAGGATGCGGTCTTTAGATAAAAAGCAGGAGAAAGCAATTGAAGAGCTTGAGAAGATTGAGACAGAGGAAAAGGGAGAGTCGTATGAGCGGAAAAAGGCTTGGGATTATTCTGTGGAGGACAATGAAAAGTGGGATGAGAAGCAGGCAATGAAAAATGCTAACAAAGCCAATGCTGGGTTCAGCAATTACACACAGCTAGCTGAACAGTCGTATAGGAAGGATATTTCGCAGTTGGACGTGGACAAAGAGGCCTATAAGAAGCAGAAGGAGCTACAACAGAAGAAGAATAAGAGACTTATCAAGCAGGTTGAAAATATCGATGACGATGATGCCGAGTACGAGGCTGGATATGAGGCCGAGGTCGACTTTTCACACAAGCCCTCCAAGGATGCTATCAACAAGCTTCTTGGTACACTTAAGGGAGCTGACGCTAGGAGAATGCAGAGAAGGAAGAACTACGACAACACGGACAACTACATCAACACCAAGAACAAGCAATTTAACGAGAAGCTCGATCGCCACTACGACAAGCTCCAAGACGAGTGAATTCCGTACCGTACATCCTTTATATAATGAATATTATGAGTATCCGAGTATTATTAGTGCTTTTTACTTTCTTTTAAAGCGTAATTACACACAATTTTGTGCCAAAATATCAAACAAAATCAGGGGTTACCCGGTGCGACCCGAAGGCCGCGAACAGCGTTTCCACCAAAACAAAACGCCCGTCCAACTAAGTGAAGAACCCAACCAAAACAAAATATCCACTACCAGCACACAAGACAGCCACAATAAGTCGCCGTGGAAACAAAAATGTCTGTCATTGACGAGGACGAGCGCCGCAGATCCTCCGACGTTGAAGGGGACGAAGGTGAAGGTGACGATCTCCGTCCACAGGCTGTGTTTGATTCCTCCGAAGAGGAAGAGGAGGACGATGAAGAAGAGATTGAGAGAATCAGAGACGGCTTCATTGTCGACGATGAGGAAGAGAACACTTCGCACAGACGTAAGAAGCACAGACGTCGCGAGAGGGAGGCCAAGGAGGACGATGCCTTGCTTGATGAGGACGACCTGGACCTGTTGATGGAGAACTCTGGTGCCACAACAGGAACAAAGTCCAAGAGCAAGTTCAAGCGTTTGAAAAAAGCCACAAAAGAAGAGGAACCACAGAAGAAGAGTGGCCTCAATGACTTTTTCAGTGACGAGGAGGATGAGGAGCACCAAATCAGCATTGAAGAAGGCGAAGGTAGATCATCTTCTAGGCCATCCTCTGGAAGAAAGTATATGGACGAGCTAGATGACTTTATCGAAGACGATGAGTTCTCCGACATGGACGAGGAGGACCGTGAGGAGGCCCGTCAGAGACGTAAACAGGAGAGACTTAAACCAATCGAAATTTCCGGTATCGACTCAGAAAAGATTGACGAGTTGTACGAGATCTTTGGTGATGGTGAAGACTACGCCTGGGCTCTGGAAGGCGAAGACGATGATGGTGAATTAAGAGACGAAGACTCCAAACCACAGTTGCAGGATATCTACGAGCCTGAAGAGTTGAAGGCTAGGATGCTCACAGATACTGATAAAATAATCAGAGATACCGACGTCCCAGAGCGTTACCAGATGATGCGTAAGAGTATTAAGAATTACGATTTGGATGACGATGATTTCACTTTCGAAAAAGCATGGGTTGCTCACAAAATGCTCAACGAAAAACGTGACTTGGATCCTTCCTTTGACCAGGAAGCATTTAATAAGGTCATCTCTGACGTCCTGACATTTGTCTGTAAGGAAAACATGGATGTGCCATTTATCATTTCTCATCGCCGTGACTACCTCTTGAAGACAAAAATCACTGGTGAAGGTGACAATGCACAGACCGAAGTTGAAAGTTTATTAGATGAGCAAGGATTGTGGAGAGTTCTCCAATTGGACATTGAGTTCCGTGCCTTGCTTGCCAAGAGAAACCAGGTCAATGAATTGATGCACCAGTTGTCCCTTAATGATACTCTGGTTTCTGATAGCTTTGGTCAGGCTCGCACTCTTACTGATTTGCAAGATATACATGATTACATTAACTTTACCTACAGTCAGCAAATGAGAGACCTCGGATTGAAGAAATCACAAAAACAGACCATTTACGACAAGGTGAGATCTGACAGACTATATGAGCTTGTCAAGGCTGTTGGTATTGCTGCTAACGAATTTGCTGAGAATGTCACAGCTGATGCCAGAATCTACCCAACATTAGATCCAAAGGACACAACGCCGAGCGGAATGGCCGAAGATATCTGCATGGAAGAGAGTGCGCTTTACGCAAAAGTGTCCCAGGCTCTTGAGGTAACGAAACGTTTCTACGCTGAACAGCTCTTTACGAACTTGCAAATCAGAAAAAACTTCAGAGCTGTCTACAACTCCTACACCAAGGTGAACATTGAACTTACAGAGCAAGGCCGTCTCAAAATTGACAAAAACAGTCCTTACGCTGATTTCAAGTACGCTATCAACCGTTCCCACGAATCTTTCTATGACGAGCCAGATCTCTTCCTGAGAATGCTTGAAGCTGAATCACAACACTTGGTCAACATCAAGTTCCAGGTTGTTGACTCTGATAAGTTCTTTGACTCTTTGTTCCATCTGTTTTCCACTGATGGTGAATCAGACATTGCCACTGAGTGGAACTCTTTCCGTCGTGATATCTTGAACTTGGCTTTGAAGAAGCTCATCCCATTTGTTGCGTCCAGTATCAAGGAAGACATTCGCCGCGAGTGTGAACGCCTGTTGTTCTTTGAAGTCCGTGACTCCTTCTTGAAGAAGATTGATCAGGCCCCATACAGACCACCAGGAAAGAATGTGGGTGAAACACCAAGAGTGTTTGCTGTTTCCGCCGGTAATTGTAGATTCGGTGCTGATGCAGTGGTAGGAAGTGTCTTGGATGAGACTGGAAAATTGATTGAGACTTATAAGTTTATCGAAAACCCACGTACACCTTCCTCGAGACTTGCCGAAGGTGAAAAATCATTTGAAATGGCATTCATCGAGGCCATCAGAGTCTGCCAACCTGACGTCGTTGTCGTCAATGGTTTCAACGTGAACACACACAAACTTTACAAGATCCTACAAACCATCCTCATGGACAATAATGTTCAAGTGATGGACTCTAATGAACAGTTGCAGGTTATTTATGTAACTGACGAAGTTGCCGTGAGATATCAGAACTCACAGAGAGCCTTGGAAGAGTTCCCAGACAAGCCATCACTTGTCAGATACACTATTGGTCTTGCACGTTATGTACAATCGCCATTATTGGAGTATGTCAACTTGGGTCCTGAGGTTCTCTCGTTGTCTATCCATAAGCATCAAAGCTTGTTGAACGAGGACAAGTTTAAGGATGCTATTGAGACTGCCTTTGTGGACATTGTTAACATGGTTGGTGTTGACATTAACAAATGTGTCAGTGAATCCTATTTGGCTTCTGTATTGCAATACATTTCCGGTCTCGGTGAACGTAAGGCTGTTGGTCTCCTGAGAGCTGTTCAGCAACATCCATTGTTTAGTCGTCAAGGTTTGATTATGAATGAGAACATGAGGTTTGGTCCTACTATTTTCACCAACTGTGCTTCTTTCTTGCGTATCCCACAGACAAAGCACCGTTCGATGGGCGACAATGACGAAGTTGAGTCCATCACTGTTCTTGATGACACCAGAATCCATCCAGAAGACTATGCTCTTGCTGAGAAGATGGCTGCTGATGCCTTGGATTATGATGAGGATAAGATTGAGCAGATGAAGAATGCCTTGCCAGGTGAAACCATCATTGATAACCTGCTTGATATGGAAGATCGCGGTTCCGAGCTCTTGAAGAGTTTGGTGTTGGAAGACTACTCTAGACAATTGGAGGAAGCTTACCAGAAGAAGAAGAGAGCCACGTTACAAATGATTTTGGAAGAGCTGGAGGATCCATATGCTGAGCTTAGAGCAACTCTGAAACCAATGAAACCAGAGCAAGTGTTTGAGGCTCTCACTGGTGAGTCCACTAATTCATTCTATTCAGGGGCTGTTGTTCCAGTGCTTTTGAAGAAGGTTAATGACTTCCGCTGTTTTGCATTCACCACAAGTCGTATTGAGTGTACCGCTTCTTCTGAGACTGCTAAGGAGGCTAATGACAACCGTCGCTTGACCACTGTTTTCCAAGAAGGCCAAACTGTGCCTGCCAAATTGTTGAGTGTTGACTATGACAACTTGACTGCTGAAATTGCACTCAGTCCATCTGCTATTAAAAGTGGTGCTGAGAGAATCAACTACAGCAGAAGTCCAGATGTTTGGGATGTTTCTCGTGAGCAGGCCGACATGAGGGTGGAGACGCAGAAGAGAGAATCTCAGCAGAGAGCAACAAGAGTTATCAACCATCCATTGTTCCGCAACTACAATGCTAGTCAGGCGCAAAATGAACTGGCCCCAAAGGAGCGTGGAGCTGCTGTTATCAGACCTTCATCTTTGGGTAACAACCATATTGCCATTACATGGAAAGTTGACAACAACTTGTATCAACATATCAATGTTGTTGAGCATGATAAGGAGAATGAGTTCTCCATGGGTAAGTACTTGACTATTGACAGAGACAGATACCAGGACTTGGATGAGATTTTGGATGTTTACGTGGGTGAAATTGCCAAGCGTGTCTCTCAGATGACACAAAGCGATAAGTTCCACAAGGGTACACACAACGAGGTAGTCGAGTGGATTGAAAACTTCTCTAAGGCCAATCCTAAAAGAGGAGTTTACTGCTTTGCTTTCAACTACAAGAGGCCTGGATCATTCTTGTTGTTGTTTAAGACGGATCCAAACTCCAAGTTATACACATGGAACGTCAGAGCTACGCCAAAGGGCTTTGACTTAAATGGATACAACTACACAACAATGGATGGTCTGCGTAATGGTTTCAAGACTCTGATTAAGAACCAAAACCATTCTACAACACAATCCACTAACAGTCGTTACACTGGAGGACACGGTAATGGAGCCTATAATGGTTATGGTAGTTATGGTGGTTCACGATACTGAGACCAGGGTGCGTCAATCCACGGACCCTCAACTAACTTAATAACCAACTGAAAAAAAAAGAAATGGAGAGCATGTATTTTATGAATGATTATTTTGTTTTATTACTGATAAAAGGCTACAATGTGTATTTCATTAAAATATTAGGGCATTAGATTATATTAGATGAAGATTGTTGGAGGTGAGCATTATACCAGCTCCTCCAAATCCTCCTTAGACTTTGCGGCTCTCGCCTCAAACTCTCTTTTCAAGTCCTCCTTGTCCTCTCTGGCTTCGTTCTCGATGAACTCGTCAAGATCAAAGTCAAATTTTGAAGGATCGTTGTCCTTTTTGACACCTCTTCTTCTCAAACTCTGGTCCTCGCCCTGGATGCCAGCCGAGAACTGGAGTGGGAAGTCCTTCTTCGTAACGTTGAGGTTCTTTTTCAACTTGTTCATGGTTGAGTTCTTCTTCTTCATGAGGTTCTCGCGTCTCTTGAGCTCATCTGGTGGAATGTAGCCCTGGTATTCATCCTCATCCTTCTTGTTCTGTGGCTGTGATGGAGCAACAGTCTTTGATCTCTGCACTTTGAAGGACCCTACGCCTGACAAGAGCGGCAGCAATACAACAAAGAGCACAATAACAAAGATCACAATAAGAAACGTGAGCGGATTCATCTTCTCTTATAGCGTTTTTAGCTCCCTGTTCTCTAGCTCCACCTCTTTTTCACCCGTAGGTATCAAAGAGTTGAGACGTTTCCGCTTCTTCCTGCCCCCGAGAAACGAGGGAAATGAAAAAAAAAAAAAGAGCTTGCCATACAATGTGAGCACACAGACAGATACACGAAAATACACGCAAAAACACGGTAAAAATCGGATAGATACGATATGTTTGGCTCATCATTGAGGCTTGTGAGCCGGAGGGTGTGTATGGACGTTTTAAGGACGCCTGTCCTCCGGTTTTCGTGTGCTTCTATGGCCTCGAAGCCTCTCATGAGACCGCTTTCGAGAGCCTACTCCATAACAACATCAGGGGAGAAGGCCCCAATGCAGACTGAGCAGCTGACTACGCGAGAGTACCACCGTATATCAGAAGAGTATCTTGAGAACTTGGTGGATCGCCTCGAGGAGCTATCCCAGGAGCATCCACAGATTGATGCCGAGTACTCGCAGGGCGTACTGACTCTCGAAATGCCACCAGCAGGGACATATGTGATCAACAAGCAGCCACCAAACAAGCAGATTTGGATCTCAAGCCCGGTCAGTGGACCAGACAGGTTTGACCCTATTGACGGCAAGTGGGTTTCCTTGAGAACACAGGAGTTGCTTGGTGATGTGCTAAGCAGGGAGATTTCAGATACGCTCGGCACTGAGGTTTCCTTTGAGAGTGGCCTTGACGAGTGATCTCTATGTATATATCATTACTATTAAATATTTATTGAGCAAAAAAAAGTAATCACTCTGTAGACGTGTGTTCACGTGGTTCCCTATCTCTGTAATCATGGCTTGATCTGTGTGATCTGTGTGATCTGTGCGAACTGTGTGATCTGTGCGAACTGTGTGATCTGTGCTTATCATCAGACCTGTGCCTGTCATCCGACCTGTGTCTATGACTGTGTCTGTGGTAGTGTCGCTGCTCCCCATTTTCTTTTTTTGCAGTTTTTTGCATCAATAACAATGGATCTTCAAACTCGTCCTTTGTAGATTGTTCCCCATCATCCTCTTGTTGTAGTTCCTCATCAGCAATGTCGTTCTTCAGCTCGTCTTCCAGCATCTCTTCATACTCTTCATCCCGGTCTTTCTCCTCATAGTATGCGTGGTCGACTCTTAACAGCCTCCCCAGCACTTTTGCTCCATTGAGGTTATCCACAGCTAGCACAGTACTCCTTTGGTCCTCGTACTTGAGCCATCCAAACCCTCTGCTTTTCCCAGACTCCTTGTCTCTCACCAGCTTCATATGCACTGGCACGCCGTATTGGCTGAAGATAACCAGCACATCTCCCTCACTGATCCCAGGGGGCAACCCACCAAAGAAAACGTACGCAGTGTCCTTGTAGTCCTGGTGCCATGAGGCAGAGATGGGTACGCCATTAGCGAGCTCCTGCTCGTTCAGCCTCGCTGTGTTCCGTATCTGGCTGCAAGAAATCATTGTGTTAGTGCTCCTCTATCATGCGTAACTCTCAGCATTCCAAACTCACTTCATCACACAATCAAACTTCCACCCCGTGCAATATTTCCCAATTGAACAACATAGTATAACAAAGAGAGAAGAAGCAGTAATGAAAAAGGTGTGCGGATGTTTCTTATCGCGCTTATTTCCCCTTTAGTCGTATTTGTATATAGCAACAAGTCTCCACACGTCCGAGCATCGGGGATTAAATATATATAAAATGTGAATGCCAATTGAGGATCGTGTGATCCTCAAACTGGTGGTGGAAACGTCACCCTGCGAGAATATAAGCAGCATGTCCAAGCTAGCAAAATTCATTCAGCAATTCTCGCCCTGTGACGTCTCAGATGCCCTTGTGCACCTAGGCAACAAGACCGGAGGCTTCCTGCCAAACTTGACCCGTTTCTCGCCAGGTTCTGGCTCCACGGTTGCTGGTACCGCGTATACGGTGCTATATGCGCCACTGGACGACCCGAGACCTGCTGTTAAGGGTGGGTACATTGACAGCGTGCCAAGTGGCTCTGTTGTGTGCGTTGGACTGACCAGGGAGCTCCAGAGCGTGTATGCTCCTTACACCAGGGTGAACAATGCACTGTACGGCGGGCTGATGAGCACCAGAGCGCACTACCAGAAGGCAAACGGGACGGTTGTTTTTGGACGAATCAGGGATCTGGACGAACACAGGGCTCTGGAGTATCCTGTGTTTGCGTATGGAGTCGGTACAAGTGCCCCGGGAGGCGTTGTGAAGGTTGTTGGTGTCAATGTTCCGCTCGAGATTGTTGTTGGCGAGAGTGTTGAGGTGATTGAGGCCGGCGATGTGATTGTTGGCGACGAGAACGGCATTGTGAGGGTGTCCCAGGACGTGGATGTCGACCGGCTCATGGCGTACATTCCCAAGAGGGTTGAGGCTGACCAATTGGTCGCCAGTGATATCAAGGAGGGCAAGAAGGCCGGGGCCTCACAGAAAGAGCGCAGAGTTGGTCTCTCAAACCTCTAAGAGTCTACAATTAAGAACCAAATAGCTTCATAACATCATTAAAAAAATTACGTAAAACAAATAGCCAAAGCACAGTTACCAGAACTGAGAGCCTTGTTGCTGCTGCTGCTGCTGCTGCTGTTGCTGCTGTTGCTGTTGCTGCTTCAGCATCATCTGTCTTCTCTGCAGCAGCTGGACACCCTCAGGAAACAGCTTCTGTAACTGCATGTACAGCTCCGTGAGGTCCATCATGTCTTGAGGTGGTGCCAGAATCATCGGGAACACTACCTTGCTATGGTTTGCGTGTACGTTGTTGTGTCTCTCAGAGATCTCCCCGATACAGGTGAGGTTAGCATGGAGTCGTTTCAGCAGGTCCTGCAACAGTGCCTGGAGTTTCGGGTTCGCCGCAGACCCGTGATGCTGGATCTGCTGCTGGATCGTCAGAGACCGCTGAATCAGCAGCGTGTTGATGTTTAGGAGCAGCGATACACGCTGCTTGTCGAGCGTGAGGTCCATGGTAATTGGATTTTTCACGGGTCTCTGCCCTTTGTGCTTTTGTTTTTGTTTCTGGGGGCTTTTTTTCTCGGTTTTCTATGGGCTTTTTTTTCATTTTTTTCATTTTTTTTTCATTTTTTAAAAAATGAAAAAAAACTAAAATTCGCGAACTTTAGACACCCGAACACCTCTTTTTTTCTCTTATGGGTTGGAGACTTTTATCTGTGTCTGCTTGAATAATGGCCGTTTCTGTGTGTTGTTCACGTCCTTCTGGCCTGCCTGGTGTGTCTGCTTTTCCCCACACACACCCACAATCAAGCCAACGGTAACAGAGTCATGTCAGAGGAGGCCAAGCTCCGTGGAAATGCTGCACTGAAAGAACACAAGTTCGCAGAGGCCGTCGAGCACTACACCCTGGCGATCTCGCTCAACGGGAACAACGCCATCTACTATGCTAACAGGGCCCAGGCCGAGATCAAGCTCGAGCAGTATGGCTCTGCAGTTACCGACTGCGACGCTGCGGTTGAAATCGACCCCAGCTACGTGAAGGCTTACTACCGTCGTGCAGTAGCACAGAGCGCCATTCTCCAGTACAAGGCCGCACAAAGGGACCTCGAGCACGTCTTGAGGCTGAAGCCACAGGACGCCTCAGCATCCAAGCTGCTTTCTGAGCTGAAGAAGCTCGTGAGGAGGTTGGCCTTTGAAAAGGCAATTCAGGACGAGGACGCAGACCAACTGATGTTCAAGGGAGCATCGTTAAAGGCCCTAAAGGTTGAGGAGTCCTACACTGGACCAACTCTGGACATTGAGGTCCTCGACAATGACGAGGTCAAGCTCAACGGATTTGACCACGAGTGGGTGATGAAGCTTTTGAAACACTTTAAGGACGGTGGTAAGCTACCAAAGGTGTACTTGTACGCTCTTCTCATCAAGTGTTACTCCCTCTTGACCAAAGAACCAGCATTCAAGGAAATCACACAGGAGAAGATGGCCACAGAAAAGTTCACCGTTGTAGGAGACGTCCACGGCCAGTATTATGACCTGCTCAACATGTTTGAGCTCAATGGGTACCCTTCGGCCACCCACGGATACCTCTTCAACGGTGATTTTGTCGACCGTGGCTCCTGGTCGTGTGAAGTTATAATCACACTCATATGTTTCAAACTGCTCTACCCACAGACGATGCATCTCAACCGTGGAAACCATGAAACAAGCGATATGAATAAGATGTATGGCTTTGAGGATGAGGTGAAGCACAAGTACAACGACAGAGCTCACCACATGTTCCAAACGCTGTTCGTTGCGCTTCCACTAATGACAATGGTCAATGGCGACTACTTGGTGATGCACGGTGGTCTCTTCTCCAAGCCGGACGTTACACTAGACGACCTCAGAAAAAGTGTCGTTAAGAGATCCAATCCAAAGGAGGGCTATGAGATGGAGCTGTTGTGGACAGATCCACAGCCAAACAACGGCTACGCTCCTTCAAAGCGTGGTATCGGTGTCCAGTTTGGACCTGACATCACCGAAAGATTCTGTGCAACGAACGGGTTAAAGGGTGTTATCCGCTCACACGAGGTTCGTATGGGTGGCTACTCGATGGAGCATGGGGGAAAGTGCATCACTGTTTTCAGTGCGCCAAACTACTGTGACTCCACCGGTAACAAGGGTGCAGTCATCAACTTCTCCTATACGGAGAATGGCTCACAGCTGGAGTTTACAGAGCTGAGTGCTGTTGAGCACCCACCGCTGAAGCCAATGGCTTACTCCTCGATGGGCCAGGGTATGTTCTGATTTTCCAGCTATTGTATATATTTGGGCGTGGCGTACGTGGTCCTCTCTGTGGGGTCCATATATAGATGTGTTATAAAAGACTATGTGTAGTATGGTAAAAGTCTGAGGAAGCTCGGAGACTTCTGTCCGCTAGGGCTACACAGGCGCAGAAACAACCCATCGCAAACATCAACACAGTTTTACAGGACTGCAACCTCAAACCTGCGATTGCAGTCGTGGAACAAGCCGATCACACGTGTACAAACACCAAGTCTCTGTCCTCCCTCCGCTGACCCCAACCGTGTTGTGGTTTCCTCTTTCATCCGGTAGATGGAGAGCTCTCCAGATGCCAATTGATGATCCCAACACTCCCAAGCCACTGGAGAAGAGCAACACTTTCGGTGATTTTCATCGGAGTTTCACGCAATCCGTATACCCATCTGTATATATACCAAATCCAAATCTGGACCGGCGCATATATTCCCGTACTAATGTATATATAGGTTGCATCCCGACAATGACTTCCCCACACAAACCCGGACATTCCCCCTTTGCGCAACAATAAGGACTTCTCCGCAGCTTTAAAGAACAAGGGCTTTTCCCAATATGGACGCTCTCCACTCTTTGTAAAGTCATCTTTAGACGTGTGGGTTGTTGAGAGTTTGAATCTGAAAACCACGCAGCGATGCTTGGGGGGTTCCCATAATCATCGAACCCCCGCTTCCGTATTCTGGGGCCCAACACTCAGACATATGTGTTTTGTGTATGGGAGTAATATCTATATAAGAATCGCCAATTGACTTCCCAATTGGCCTCTCAGAATGCTGGTGTAGTTTTAAGTGCAGCAGAAGACGAATCCCGTTCCAGAAACATGAACATTCTCGAGAAATACAACGACATTGCGCCTCCTTACATGGAGTCTGCCTTCGATAAGGACATCCCGCAAGAGCGCATCTATGGAGACTACGCACCCGACCCACAGAACATCAAGCACCACGATGTGAACTCCCTTGCTACAGCCTGGCTTACAGAGTTCAACGAGGCACTAGCCCGCGTTAAGGCCAGCCCAGACGAGCTCGATAAGTTCCTCATGCCACACACCATCTGGAAAGACCACCAGGCCCTCCAGATCGACTTCCGTGACTTCATCGGCCCAGAATCAATCAAACAGAACGTTCCAAAGACATTTGCCGAAAAGATTGGCAAATTTGACCTTGACCAGCAGGCTCACTGGAAGTTCCCAACTGGAATCTCCCTGGACACCATCCACCCAGCAGGAACAGACCGTGAGACCCCAATCGAATGGATCACTATGTACTTGAAGTACAGTAACGAATACGGCGAGGGCCGTGGATCCATCAAGCTGGTCTCCGTCAAAGATGAGTCTGCACCAATTGGACTCAAGGCTCTCTCAATCTACACTGCACTTGATGAGTTTACCTCCGTGCCAGAACTCGTCGGCAAGAAGCGTCTAAACGGTACCTCCCATGGCGAGAACATCCACAGAAAAACTTGGCTCGAGCTGAGACAAGCTGATCAGGATTACAACGAGAATCACCAGCCATTGTGTGTTGTTGTTGGTGGTGGTCAGGGTGGCTTGATATTTGCGGCTAGAATGAAGGCATTTGGTTATAACACTTTAATTGTTGAATCCAACATGAGAATTGGAGACAATTGGAGAAAGAGATACAAATTCTTGTCGTTGCACGACCCATTCTACTACCACAAGCTGCCATACATCCACTCAGACACTTCCCCAATGTTCTCTTCGAAGGATCAATTTGCAAGCTTTTTGGAGTGCTATGCAAAGATGCTGGAGTTAAACATTTGGACCAACTCAACCGTAACAGGTGCAACTTTTGACGAAAAAGCTGGTAAGTGGGACGTCACCGTCAAGGACAACTCTAGCTCAACGGTGAAGAAACTTTCTCCAAAACATCTTGTTTTCTGCACAGGACACTCTGGTGAACCAAATATCCCAAGCTTCAAAGGTGAGGAGAAATTCCAAGGTGAGATTGTCCACTCGTCCCAACACACTTCTGGTGCAAACTATGCTGGTAAGAATGCTTTGGTCATTGGTGCATGCAACTCATCTCACGACATTTGTCAAGATTTCTATGAACAGGATTGCAAGTCTGTCACGATGCTCCAACGCTCATCCACTTGTGTCATTTCCTCGGATAAAGCACTCCCAATCAACTGTCGTGGTGTCTATGAAGCTGATGGTCCGAAGATTGAGACCGCCGATTTAATGCTGCACTCCAACCCATTGAACTTGTCAAACTTAATCATGCAGCAGCAATACCGTGAGTCCTCTAAAGCAGATGCTGATATCATTAATGGATTGGAACGTGTTGGATTCAAGACTAATTCTGGTATGGGAGGTACTGGGTTGTTCGGTCTGTACTACCGTCGTGGATCTGGTTACTATATTGATGTTGGTTGTTCGAAACTGATTATTGACGGCAAAGTGAAGGTTAAGAACGCTAAGATTGAAGAGTTCACTGAGCATGGTATCAAATTGGATGACGGCACAACGATTGACAACTTGGATATTGTTGTGAAAGCTACTGGCTACTCCAACATGAAAGAAACTGCAAGAAGGATATTTGGCAACGTTGTTGCTGACAAGCTCAACCCAGTGTGGAACTTTGACAATGAGGGTGAGTTCAAAGCCATGTGGAGACCTTCTGGCCATCCAAACTTCTGGTTTATGGGTGGTAACTTGGCTTTGGCAAGATACTACTCAAAAAGATTGGCCTTGCAGATCATTGCTCAGGAAGAGGGCATCAACTAAATCGATTGATCCAATTCTTGTAACGCACTGGCTGCGCTACTATTATTTATTTTATTTTAAATCTATTTATTTTGTGATGACTTCATTGGGTTTCCTCCGAGTTGTAAATATATTACTAGTATTAATGGATATATATATATATATATATATTCACTATATCTCGTATGATTGATGCAAAGAAACTTTGTATTCTATCAATGGAAAATTGATTCTTACCGTCTTCGTAATACACAAAAATCTGGTTATGAAATCATTATAACTACAAAATTTAGAATAATTTACACTATTTAAATCATATATTACACTGTTAATTGATAATTATAGTATTTTTGAAACGGTCTAAAGACTAAAGTGGTGTTCAGGTTTTAGAATATAGTGTCCAGGTGTTTTCATTTAATGAATATTATTCATTTAAACTGGTGCGTTGAATCAGATTGATACAATACGCTTTTCAATCAAAAGCCTCAATTATACAATGATATATATTATAGATCAGCCCAGTTAAACGTCAGTTCGTAGCAGTTGGCGATTGTAGGTTGAGTTGCTGTTTGAGTGTAATGGGTTTTAACATAAAGTCAATGCACCACAACTAGTGAAAGTTCTCCAACTTTGCATACCTTCTCGTAGAATCAAACTGGATATTGTAGGTAGTATTCATCTCTTGTTTAGAGAAGAATGAATAAGATATTAAAGATCATCGGGTTAATTTATTTTAGTCGGGGAGTAACTGGACTCCCCTGTGAGTGAGGCAACAATAGTGAGGCAACAATAGTGAGTGAATCCATGCTTCCCAGGAAGCTAAAAGTTTTTTATGGAACAGTATGAGGCAGATATTTTAATAATTCTACAAAGGCCTTATAGCTTATAAGAGATAATAAGTGAGCGCGTCAAGCAGTTGAAGAAAGCAATAAATAAGAAAGCAGCATAACGGAAAACAACATGAAAAAATATAGAATCATTGAAACAAAAGCGAAAAAACACACAAGCAAATAACACATGATTACATGATGAAAAGGGAAATACCTGTTTAAAATGGAAACTGGATAAAGAAAGGACATATGTGGAATCAATCCATGGCACCAAAAACACCATCATCGTCATCATCCTCCTGGTTCTTTGGGCTGCTTTTGTCGCCTGTTGGGCTTCTTTTTGGAACATCCAGGAACCCACCATTGTTGTTGAGGGAACCTGAGTCAAGCTTGGCAGGCGAAGAACCAAACAGAGCATCGTTCATGGATGATGGTGGTACCAGTGAGATAGAGTTCATTCTCATTTTGAGACTTGAGGCAGCGTGGTCTGGTGGGTTTAATGGAGCTGGATCGTTTAATGGAGATGTGACGCGTGGCACAGAGGAAGATGAAGATGAGTACTGCTTATCAGTGTATTTTAAATTGAAAGTTACTGCATCTTCACGAGACGTGGCGTCTTCATTGATTGTAGGTGGAACATCGACAGCGTTTTTTGGTGATGATGGAAGGTCATTCATGGAGACCAAGATGGAGGCTGCTTCAAGGAGTTGTACTTGCTGATGCTTGGAGATGAGGAGCTTCTTTGTGACGTTCCACTCTGGTGTATGCTCCCAAAGATGCTTGGCTAACGAGGAGACGTGCTTGTAGCCTTTACCACAAGCTTCGCACTTGAGCTCCTCTTTTAGTCTTCCACTTTCACCTTCACTGATGCGTCTAACAACAAACTCACGGCTGAGAAGCGGTACTGAAGATGAGAGCTGTGTGTTGCTGTTGGCTTCTTTGTTCTTTTGTGGGGTATGTATGTGATGATGCTGGCTGTCGTGGTGGCCATGCTGATGGTTATGCTGTTGATGATGATTTTGATGCTGGTGGTGCTGGTTATTTGGTGCGGTGTTATGCAAGCTTGTTGATGATGGAGGCGAGAATGGAGACCCATTTACAGAGGAGTAGGACCCTGAAGCATGTGAGTTCCCATTGTGGTTCTGCCTGTTTGGTATCGTGTAAGGAGCTGTAGCTGCAATAGATGCTCTTCTAGAGAGATGTGAGTTCGGTGTGTGAGAGTATGAAGACGTCATGGTGCCAAAGATCGTCTACTGTGCAATCAGAGTTCAGAAGCTCCTGGAATTCGGTTACAGCCCGCGGAGACCTCCCCCAAAATTACGTGTTGATTAGTGTTTGCTCGCAGAGCGATGAACTTGAGGGTGACTTTTTGGTGTCACAAGAGCGTGGCGGAGACGGTTTTTCCTGCTTCAGTGGGGTTTTAAACTCGAAAAAAACACCTGTGGATCCTCCTATCTCCTATATAAATACTGCTGAGAAAGAGAAGGTGCAAAATATGCCTGATTTCCAAAGGTCTGTGGCGGTGGAGTTTTAAATATTTTGTACGTATTTAAAGACAATTTTTTTTTCTTTCTCTTTGTTCTATAGTTTTGGCAGGAATTTTTTTTTTCTTTGTCAGAGTGCTTCCTAATATGGGGTGTTTTGCAATTAGAGTTGCGCCATTTCGCGCTATGTATTACCCAAACTGGACAATTACGCCAAATTGTCTTTCTTTTATATACTCATTTTTTGATTATCTTCAATACAACTGCTCGCTATAGCTTTCTGAGTCACCAGAGTCTTCCTCAGAGTCAGAGAAGTCCTCTACAAGAAGCGATTCCTCGTTATTCTTCTTGTGTGGCTTCTTACGGGCCGTTTGTGGCGCCGCTTCCTTGAGGAAGATGCGATCAAGGTGAAGCTTGTCCTTCTTAATGTAGTTCTGCGTGACTCCTGTAGAGTTAACGGCCTCAAGGTTGATCACATATACTTTGTCCTTGTAGTACTTCAGAACCTCTGCAGTCAGACTTGTCTTTGGAGCAAATGTGACGCCGAGGTCGTGTATTTTCTTCAGAGCCTCCTTCGACAACTGGTAGTGTCTTTCGTTCGAGACATCAACAGGCTGCAAGTCTTCATGCCTCGAGCAGATTGGCTCGTAAAGAATATAGTAGCCATCACATTTGAAATGTGTGTCGTGGCCGTTGTACTTCTTGTCCTCCAAGTACCCGTAGTCAATCATCTTCGCCAGTACATCGCCCTGCAGGGGCTTCAGTCGAAGGTATCCTTCAACGTTAAGTAGCCAGTTGTTGAACACCTCTTGTGCGTTTGTCACCAACTGTGTGGATCCAAACTTTGCTGAAACGTTTCGCAAGTGTCTGGAAACCATGGACAAAGAAGGATCTTGATAATACTCATCGTAGATGGATAACAGAACTTCCTTGGGTCCCTTGTATTGCGTCCCTGAGAGGTACGACTTATCCTGATACATTTTCTTGATGTTTACCAAAAGCGTTTGACACGACCAATCCGTCCCAATGGCAATAAACCTGAGAAGACACCTTTCCAAATCAACTTCCTGCTTTGTGAATGAGAGTCCCGTGTGTGTTCTGTAAAAGAACGGAGACAGTTTTATGCGCTTCTGTTTGCGTTGGTATTCCATTAATGGAGACTCGTTCTTTTGGAATGATTTCCACTCCTCAATAACACGATTATTGATTACCTCTATTTTCTGGGAGTCCTCCTGTGATTGTTGCGGGGTCGTAAAGAAGAATGATGCAATGATATTTCTGATTGTGAGTTTGTTGTCTGTTTCGAAATTGGAGAAACCAAAGTGGCGTACTTTCACCTTGGAGATGAATTTCTTTGCGTCTTCAATTTCACCGTCAAACACGTCCTCAATCTCAAAGCAGCCCACCCAATAGTAGTCAGTGATGATGAATCTTTTGGTCTTTGAGTTGAGACAGATGGAAACACACTTGGTGAACCTCTTGAGGAAATTGTTTTTTTTGGTGAACTCAGCTCCAGTGATCTTATCATTTTTGAAGTTTCTCTTGTTAGAGCCAAAAACAAGTTCATAGCCCTCTGCAATACCACTACAGAGATTGACGAACTCAACGTGGACCCACAGTTTGTTCAAGAGGAAGGTCTCTTTATCGTAGATACCCCAGGCATATGGAGACTCGGCACACGAGCCAATTGGTTTCAAACTGGTGTAGCAGTCCTTCCTTATCTCAGGAGAATACTCCTCGTCATAATCTTCAAAGAAGTTCCTTAGTGTTTTCTTGTCCTTATAGATCAGTGCAGCGTATATGTCCACAATGTAGCCAAGCACCTTATCGATGAATATGTCCTTGAAGTCGTAGACACTGAAGGTAAAGTACTCCGCATGGTCAACCGGAGTCTGGTATAGATCCAAGTTCTTGATATATTCTGTAAAGGCCTTCACTTCTTTTGTATTGTGCTTCAATTTTTTCGCCAGGGCTTTTTCAAACGGCTTGACATGGATTCCGTAGAAGTCGTAATTGGAGAGCTCTTCCGATTCTGTTGTGTGTGGCTGGAAGAATGGATAGTCCTCATATACAACGTTCGGAATACCTGGAAGGTAGTGGTGCTCCAGGGGGCACTCCATGGCGTTCTGAGGACGCTTCTTCATGCCCACGTCATTAGGGATTTCCACGTCTCTCTCGAGGATGGCATCGGAATATCTGTAGTACCTGAGATCAAATTCTTCTAGCTTGTCGTCGAGCACGTCAAACAGGTTAACGTCCTGATACGTTATAAAGGGCAGATCTGTGTGGAGGAACAGGTCCAGTGCCTCCTTAGGGTTCTTAATGACGTCGATGAGCGTGGATTGGTCCTTGGAGAGCTTGATGAGCTTGTTGGTCTGGGGATCGTGAGCACAGAACGCTACGTCCTCGTGCCCGTCATCAAATGAGATGAGCACCAGTTTCTTGGGCACCTCAACACCGTCTCCTGAATGTCTTTTTCCCTTCTTCTCTGACATTTTGGAGTTTTTCCGGGTGGGCCCTAGTCAGTGTGTCTTGTGAGGAAAAAAACAGACAAAGAGCCGCCTTTGTCTTTGTCCCCTTCGCACAGTGTAAATATTTTTTGGGTAGTGTGTGGTGTTGGGATGTTTTGCATCACGAATAATTTGAAATGTTACATACAAACAGGACGGGAGACACTGGGGGGACATTGGAGAAATAGAGACAGCGGAGAAATATAAAAAAGCCCAATAAGATAGACACAAACAGGAAAAGATGGTTGTGGACACTGCGTACTACGACATTCTTGCTATTGAGCCGACGGCCAACGCTGCCGAGATCAAGAAGGCATACAGAAAGATGTCTGTGAAGATGCACCCGGACAAGAACAGGGACGACCCGTTAGCCACGGAGAAGTTCCAGCAGGTTTCGGAGGCCTACCAGGTGCTGAGTGATGAGGGCTTGAGAAGCAAGTACGACAAGTTTGGTAAGGAGAGCGCAGTTCCTCAGCAGGGCTTTGAGGACGCTGGTGAGTACTTTGCGATGATCTTTGGTGGAGAGGCGTTCGTCAGCTATATTGGCGAGCTGAGCTTGCTGAAGGACCTGACGAAGAGTGCCGAGCTGGATGAGGAGGAGAGACAGAAAGAGGAGGAGGACAAAAAGAAGGAAGAAGGGGAGAAGAAGAATGATACCAAGACAACAGGCACTGATAGGCCATCCGCACACACCGACACTCCAAAGAAGACATCTACATCTACATCTGCATCCACTGACCCACTCAGGATTACACACACAGACTCTCCTGAAGCATCTACACAAGACATAGACGACAAACAGAAGGAGAAGGAGAAGGAAAAGACCAAACGTGAAGAGCACGACGAGGAGGTGCAGAAAAAGCGTGAGGAAACGATTGAACAGCTCTCGAAGAAGCTCATTGAGCGTCTGTCTGTGCTGACTGAGTCCACATATGATGCTGAATGTCGTGAGTCCTTCAAGTCCAAGTTCCAAATTGAGGCCAATATGCTTAAGATGGAGTCGTTTGGCCTCAACATTCTCCACACGATTGGTAAGGTCTACAAGACAAAAGGCCAGATATACCTGGACTCTCAGCAGTTACTGGGTATTCCTGGATTCTTTTCAAGCGTCAAGGCCAAAGGTGGTATCGTGATGGACACATTTAGAACAGTTTCGTCTGCACTGGATGCACAGAGCACAATGCAGGAGCTGCAGAAATTACAGGAGATGAAGGCCACCGAGGGCGAGCTGAGAGACGACAAGACGGGCGAGGTGATACCTAAGCCTACAGATGAGGAGCTCTCCGAGCTGGAGAAGCTACTTATGGGCAAGGTGCTGAATGCGGCCTGGCACGGCTCCAAGTACGAGATACAGTCCACGTTGAGAGATGTGTGCGATAAGGTGCTTGCAGATAAGGAGGAGCCAAAGTGGAAGCTGTCAAGAAGGGCAGAGTCGCTCATCATGCTTGGAGACGTTTTTGCAAAGACAACGAGATCTAAGGTGGAGCAGGAGGAGGCTCAGATCTTTGAAGAGCTCGTGGCCGAGGCTACGAAGAAGAAGCACGGAAAGTGATTCCATCTCCCCTATTTTTTTTGTATATTTTTATCATTTCTAACCATGCATTTACTGCCAGCCTGTAGCAGTCAGTCACCCAGAGCTTACTGGTGGGATTATGGCCACTTCGTCCTCGTCTTTCAATACCATTTGGAGGTCGCTATCGAGATTAATGTACTCCAAGTTGACGCAGACACCGCAGTTCGTCTGGACATAGTGCGAAAAGTCCGTGCCATATAAATTGTCCAGAGTAGCAATCAGCTCACTTATTGTACTCGCATCTACGCTCTCCTGTGCCTTCTTTGTGATGTCGGCAGACGGGCCGTAGTACTGCACAACGGCCATTTACTTGTGATTTTCTGGAGTACTAGAGCTCTGTCCGCTGGGTGTCCATTGAGTGTCCATCTCATCCTACGAAGTGTTTGTGTCTGATGTGTGTTGTTGATTTGGCTTTTTTCCGCGTTTCAAATCCGATCCGATGGGACAATAGTCCCAGAATTATTAGTCCTTCTATAGATAGGGGTCCCTAGGTCCAAGTACCCTGAACTACAGTCGAGGCGTCTAGAGGCGTCTAAAGTTGGAGCTTAACGCTGGCGCACAACGCTGGGATTTACAACGATATAATAATATTAACACGGCTTTGCCATATATGTATATACATCCAGAGAGAAACAGAAACTCGCTTTTTACGTACCTGCACGACCCCTTGAAACCTAGGCTTAGTCCCCGTAAGAGCTTTTTTTTCATTTTTTTTTCATTTTTTGTTTCTTTTTGTGTGTGCTGTCTCTGGCCTTGTTAGTGCTTTTGTCTTTGAGACAGTTCCCCTTTTGCACAGGGGCTCTTGCTAGTGGGCCCTTGTACTTTAACAAGGCAATAGTTGACATGCCTTGTGGGTCTTGTGAGCAGTTTTTTATTATTGGTCCATGTAGGGCGTATTAATTTGGCCTCAGATTGGTGTCATTACAGAAAGAAGGGGATCGGCTGTAAACGTCTACCAAGGCTCAGCCCTGAGAAAGGTTGCAGCGCGCTGATTTACGTTAAAGGAGGGGAGGGTGCTGCACTCAAAGATATTAACAAGCTCCACCACTGGTGTCCAAACCTCCATGATATACCAGTTCCTACCGTAAGCATAGCCCACATAGCCTGCTTTGACTTAGTGCTGAAGATACGGCACGCTAAGGAAAGCACACTCCTTAACCCCCACCAAAGGGTGGGGATCCCTTATCACACAACAAGCACACCATATAGGCGTTGTCCTGGCCCTGGGCCGCTAGCGATATATAGAGAGACTTTTCTGCCTATCGCGCACGCGAGCCAGATAATAACGCCTCGTATTTAGTCCCTGGCTAGTCTCGTTTTTCTGGCCTGAAGGCTCTCACAGGTGGCTGTGTGAAGAAGTAAACAGAGGTCTGGGAAAAAGGCATGAAGAAAATAACTTCACCTCTTTCCTTTCGGTCGTCTTTTCTCATATTTGACTTGATAACAAAACTCTGGAAATCGTCAGTGCCTACAAAATCTCGGAAAAAGGCCTGCTAAATCGTGCTCGTCTGTAAGGCCCACAAACATCTACCCATTCTGCCTTCTGGCTTGTTCTGCCACTATCCGAGCGCTGCATTAGAGAGTACTCCACTTTGTTCATCCACATATATAAAGACCGAGGAATAGCAGGAACACACAGGCCCATGCCATCGCTAAAATCAGTACCCATTCTGATTGTTACACGTCTGGTGTCGGCGGCCTGGAACGGTCGTCCGTTCTACGGGCTGCCGTTAAACTTTGCCATTAATTTCTCCCCGGTGTTCCTCTGGCTCACCATCTTCAAGAATGCCGGGCTCATCCCCACGGAGTGGCGTCCAGACATTCATGTTCGCCTGGCTTACGACTGGGACCTGGCATTCTTCTCCTGGGGCATGTTCCCAGTGTGGCTCTTGATTTCTGGCGCTTTTGCTGCTCTCTGGTACACCGTCATCATCAAACACTTTGCCAACGAGTACAACATCCGCAAGTCTGCGATCCTCGAGTCGTTCAAGGAGTTCGAAAACCAGTACGAGTGCCAGATCATCGATGCGGACTCAGGATCCTCCTCAACGTGCGAGAACTCCTCTGTGGATACCGACGGTGACACCAACGAGGACGACTCCCTCTTTGGTGATGACTTAGACCCAACTTCACACGTCATCCCTGTCAATATTGCAAAGATCACACGCACATACGCTCTCCATATCACACCGCTCCTTTTCTTCGCCATTTGGCCGGTCCTCAACATTGATCAGCACTTTTCTACATTTCAATCGGTAGCTAAGGATCTTACCGCATGGTTCTTTTACGTCCTCGGCCACATCACCTTCCCAATCCTAACAGCTGTTTGGCTCTACGTGTTCCATCCACAAGGTGCTCTCAAGTCATTCTCATTTGCCCTCGGCATCCAAAACATCGCCGGTGTGTGCACACATTTGCTCTTCCCAAACGCTCCTCCTTGGTTCATCCACATGTATGGCCCAGACGCTGATGCCGACTACGAAATGCCGGGCTACGCCGCAGGCCTCACCCGTGTGGACGTTGCCCTTGGAACTCACATGCACTCTAAGGGTTTCCACAAAAGTCCAATCGTTTTTGGTGCATTCCCTTCATTGCATTCTGCTATGGCGTTCCAAGTGTGTTTGTTTATTTGGTACTATGCTCGCTCTAAAGTGCTGCGTGTCTTGGGTATCGCATTTGTTTGTGTCCAATGGTGGGCCACTATATATCTGGACCACCATTTTAGAATTGATTTGATCTCCGGTGTTGCCTATGCTTTGTTGGCCTTCGCCGCTATCTATCCATTCATGAGAAAGAAGGAGCTGCAATTCCTGAACGCAAGACTCAAAGGCGACTTTGCTAACGGCTCTACCATGGGCATGAGAGTCTTTAAGGGTTTTAAGAGAGCAGAAAAGTTCTTTGACCCTTACAGATGATACCAAAAAGGTGACTTCATATTCCGTTTTTCTATCGTTCTTTCACCTACACATTTGGAACGTTCATAATTTCATTGGACCAGGAAAAGTCACAACACACACATACACAGCGGAACCATTTGTACCATATCGCACATAATGCAATACCTTTTGCTTGCTTTTGACCATTAATATTGTTTTGGCCGTTATATATTATCGTTTGATTGTTTTGGTTTTTTTTTTGCCGTCGGAGACCCCCTCACACACACTGCATTGGTTTTTATAAGGTAAAGATCTTCTACTTTTTAATTTTAAAAAATCCTACATTTGTTTAAACAATGGGAATAGTGTTCCTTGTAGCGATTACTGGCTTCAATTGAGCTTTGATTTGCTTCTTATCTCTCAGCTTTCCTTTCAGGAGCTGATTAGATTGGTCAGGTTTGCTTTCCAAAGAATCATGAGACCCAACTATAAAGGTTTTCCAGAAGTGCATCAACTTTTGTTTCGGAGAAACAATTGGCTTTCGGTAGCTAGTCAATAGTTGTCTCTGATGTTCCATCATTTGTAGTTCCTCAATCATATTGTAAAACTGTTCACAGGCATATTCGAGAGCTCCTTTAACTTGTCTCTTTTCACTTGTAGTGTTATAAGGATCTTCAAAGAGGCATGCCTTTTCCATGACCTCGCAGTATTTGTCTTTCAATTTGAGAATAATTGAGTATTGATACAGTTGGTTTTCAGATATCTTTATGTTGAAATACACATACTCGCCATTGGAATCATATCTCAGTTTTCCTTTTGCTTGTTCAAACTCTTTGACAACCTCAGATGCATGCAATGGCCCCGGTGTGCTGTGCTCTCTTACGTATGAAGAAATGAATAAATCTCTTTCTTCAAGGGTAGACGAGTACTGAGAAACAAGCTTCCTGTGGGTATTCTCCACAGTCCTCCTCTGTGATATTTTGTTTTCCTCGTAATCTTTCTTGAGCTGCTTGTAGTTTATCGAATTATTGTTAGGTATTGAGAGAGAATTGTTGGTTTCACTATTACAGATCCAGTCAAAACCTGGATACTTGGAACAACTTTTAAGATCATTCATAAGGTTGGAATTTAATAGAGAATGTGAAGAATTGAAGACGACCTCTTTTGTGGTTTTCATATTTTGGAGGTGTTCACAGATCGGCCGTACTTTTGTTCTATTTAATGGTTGGAAGCAGAGATGGAGCAGATTACAGAGGAAAAGAAAAGAAAATAATAATAAAAAAGACAATAAATTAAGGAGGAGTCAAAAGATAATGAATGAAATAGACATATAGTAGCAATTCTCTCATTTATAGTTAGCAAAGTGCTCGGATGAGTTGTTATTTGTACTTACCGAGAACGAATAAGAATGTGTTCTTCACTCCTTCGCGGCGTCCATAGCAATTTCCAGTGCTTGTGAGCACTTGAAACAGTCCTCAAAGGTGTTGTACAATGGTACAGGTGCTAGTCTAATAACATCTGGTCTTCTCTCATCTCCAATAACACCCTGGGAGCGGAGTGAGTTGAAAACCTCATCCATGATGCCTGGGTGTTTGGAAGAAGTGCGCGGATAAAACAAAAGCGACAGCTGAGAGCCTCTTTGTTCAGGGTCTGATGGAGTTAAGATGGTGAATGACTTTCTAGTTGACTTCTCCGTAGATGGGATATAATACTTGGAGTTCTTGAGAAGTTTCTCCAAGAATGCAGTCAATTGCAGGGATTTCTCCCTCAGTTTTTCAATACCACCAAACTTCTCAAATAGCTCTAACGAGCTCTTCAATGAGACAACATCGATAACAGACGGGTTGGATTGTCTGAAGCCTAATGCACCTGAGATAGGTTCAAAGTGCTCAAGCATCTGGAAACGTTTTGCAGCGCTGTTTCCCCACCATCCAGCAAGACGGGGCATATGCCCATCGTCGAGCTGGTCGTCAACAAGACTGTGCTTCTCATGGACAAAGATCCCTGAGATGGCACCAGGCCCGGAGTTCATATACTTGTAAGAACACCACACGGCAAAGTCCACACCCCAGTCATGCAATTTCAAGGAAACATTACCAGCAGCGTGAGCCAGATCCCAGCCGACAACGATGTCCTTGAACTTGTGTGCAAATGCCGTAATCGTCGGGATATCAAATAACTGACCCGTGTAGTACTGTATTCCAGGAAGCATACAAAGGGCCAATGTCTCCTGGTTTTCTTCAATCGCCCTCAAGATATCTTCTGTTCTTAGAGTGAACTCGCCTTCACGAGGTTCGAGCTGGATCATTTCCTCCGCTGGATCATATCCTTTGAGTCTAATTTGATTGAAGATGGCGTAGTAGTCCGATGGGAACGAGCCTTTCTCGAATAAGATCTTACGTCTCCTGCCCTCTGGCTTGTAAAAGGCCACAATCAGTGCGTTCAAGTTCGCAGTGAGAGAGCCCATCACCGCTACCTCGTTCTCTTGGCCACCAACGATCGGTGCCAACAATGGTACCACCGGAAGGTCAATGTCCATCCATGGCGTCTTGCCATTGTCGGAACCTGGGTGGTTGAAGTGAGACTCCACACCCCTGGAGCACCAGGCATCCAGCTCATCGGTTATGGCTGAACGGGTCTGAAGGGGCATGAGCCCAAGCGAGTTACCACACAGATACGCTACGGTATTATGAGCACTCTTTACGTCTGGCCTAGCGATGCCCAGCGAACCAAATGTAGGAATAGCGAACTCCGATCTTAGCGAACAGAACTGGGAGTCCCGCACCTGTGACTCTTCTACCGACATTTCTGCTTATCTAAACAGCTCAGCTCAAGCTGTGTGGAATGCTATACAAACGAAAGCGCTAACACCCAGTACTTCCAACACAGTTACCGGTAAAATCGTACTTTACATCAACATATTGACACTTACAGAAATGACAGAAGGGTCGTGGCCTAACCGGAAATCTCCACCTTTTGACACATTTGTCTAAGTGTAGGCTTTTATTGGTGGTATAGCACAAGAAGCCGGGTGTGTGGTAGCATTTTAAAGCGGTGAGATCGGATTTCTAGAGCTGGAATTAAAGCAGATCGCAATGAAGTCTCTTCATTGGACGGTTGGAGTGCCAAAAATGGCTCGTACGCTAATGCCGCCCTTTCCCGATCTGGACAACATGGGAACCGAACCTTATTTCATAAAGCTCATCTCCTCCGCTTCTGGGTAGAAAAAAAGGTAAACAAACGCGTAAGCATAGGAGGAGAGGTCTCTAACGAGGGTTGAGAAGAGCGAATTTCGTTTTCTCGGCCTGTTACCTCTGCTGAGCCCACGCAGCCGATACCATTGGATAGCCAGACGGAAGCTCTCCACAGCCATGAGGTATGAGAGTTTGCCGCCCATTCACCGCTTCCTGGTGCGCCAGAACAGCCCGTCATGTTCAGATTCCTTCTCCAACTCGCCAGTGAAGACACCTGAGCATGGCACCAGCAACACTGGGGCTCCAAACAACACTCACCAGAAGGCCAAGTCGCTGGCCATCAGCAGCTCTCCCATGAACCACGCGCTGTCCTCGCCGAGCGCCTTGACCCCCAGTGCGAGGGCCGGAGGCTTTGCAGAAGCCGCCATGAGCTTTACCAGCACGCGCCACGGCCATCACTTGACGATGTGTGACTTGATAAACGTTTCGCCATCCAAGGAGCTCATGATGAGCCTTGCAGGCAGCGGCATGCCGTCCTCGCCGTTGGCCAAGTTGAGCAAGACCGTCGCCACGTCCTCCGGTACCATGACAAACTACACCTACGACTTCAACACTTCCCGTGATAGGCATGCATCGTCGCAGAACGAGACCACTGTGGGGCCCTTTGACATGGAGCTCAGACCACAAGGCCCAAGGAGGTTTGACGGCGGGTCGAGCTCCTTCAATTCCAGCTTTGCTAAGAAAAGTAAGATGTTTCCTATCTCACAGGGATTTTCCACATCCACTATCATACCATCTCGCGTAAGCTCTCCAATGAATCACCATCAGTTGCTTCTCAGTGACGATTTGATCCTTTCCAAGTTTGACACAAACTTTCCTGAAACCAAACCATTCCAGGATCTGTTTGCATTCGATGAGAACTTTCCATCCTTTTCTCCATCTACAATCTCTGCGTCCAACCAGAATACCATCTTGATACCCAAAATCCTTGGATCAGAACCACCATCATCAGCAAACCTGAAACACTATTTATACACAGATTCCGCTGAGAATACACCAGTTCAAAAACCAAGCGTGGAAAAACCAGCAAAGTCATCTACCAGAAAACGCCCCACAGCTTCAAAGGTTTCCAAGAAGAAGCATTCCGGGAAGAGACTCCCAAACTCTAAATCAAAATACTGCCCACAACCATCAAAAGTGAAGTCTTCGTCATGCTCACCTCCCCCAACTCTTCCTCCTCCAACTCCAACAGATCACGAATTGGCACGTAGAGTATCTCTGCCACCAATCAGTGACCTCTTTAGATCAGAATCTAATGGGAAGGAGAGGAAAGGAAAGAAAAGAAAACACCACACTGGCCACAAAGAGGCCATTTCTAATGAGAGTAATCATTCCATGCGTCTAAGAAACCGCACACCAATGGATTATAATGCTTGTCAACATACTTCTCTTTCTCAACTATGGGATGCAGCTACGTCTTCTCCAAATGGTACACAGGACTCAGAAGCATCAGCAGTGTATGATCCATCTAAGACCACAGATAAGCCAAAAAAGACAAAAAAGCGAACTGCTGACTCAAGTATCCCATCTTCGCCGCTCAGATATTACTCCGCTTATAAGAAACCTCCAACCAAGCCATCAAAACGCACTCGCACCTTCCTCTCGGGCCGTTCTAGAAATGGGTGCTGGACCTGTCGTATTCGCAAGAAGAAATGCACAGAAGACAAGCCGCATTGTGCGCAGTGCATTCACTTGGGGTTGGATTGTGATGGGTACTCACAGCAGAGACCAGGGTTTATGGATTCGCCCACTAGCCAGAGAAAGAGATTAGACGAGATCAAGGCACAGACTTCCAAGAATAAAAAGGTCGGTGTCAAGAAATCGTTGGCTAACTAATGAATTATACTATAATTATACTGTACGATGCTATGTTTAATGCTTAATGACATAAGAATAATGCTAGGATGCACTGATATTACATGGTCCCATAAGGATAGTAGTTCACGGGTGGGTATTGACCATTAGTTTTCCCATCAGCAACTTTTGGAGGTGTAGGTTGTGACGGAGTCTCTGGGACTTGAACAACTGGCTGCTGCCCGTACATTCCATAAGGAGAGTACTGTTGGTACGATGGATGAGCACCTTGTGGGCCTTGAGGAGTACTGTACTGAGAGATATTACCACCACCATAGATGCCTGCAAACTGATGGTATGACCCATGGCTTGGTGTTTGGAAACTACTCATTTGCTGTTGTGGTGATTGATACGATGGGTGGTAGTTTTGATATGGTGAGAACACAGAGTTCGCATTCTGATGGTATGGAGAGCTGGTATTTAGAACTGTTGAGAATGTACTGTTGTAAGATGGATGGATGTTTGGATTAGTCTGCTGGACTTGCGTGTAGGCCTCATTCCAATTGGCAGATGGGGTCGTTGTTGCAGTTGGTCCAGATGGTGCTCCAGCACTATCACCAACCAATGAGCTGACCATGTTAGCATATTGGTTTGGTGAAGATCTTACGGTCTGTCCACTTTCATGACCACTGGAATCATTTGTGTGCCTGAGAATTCTCTTGCGTTCCGTTAGCTCGAGGGCTTCAAATCTAGCTCTGTTGAATTCTCCCTCGCTGACATCTTTAAGATCAACACCACCAGATGAACGATCGGGGTATGGGAAAACCGGTCTATTCGGTGGTGTGCTGTTTGAACTGTCTTTGAATAGTTCGCTTGCCTTTGGAAGTGGATTTGTTGGGCCTAGGACGGCAGGTGCATGGAATGTAGACTGCGGTGGAATCTCCTTGGATGAGGGGGTTGATTTTGGCGATGGCCTCTTTTTCCTAATCTTTTGTTCGTGTTTTGGTTTCTCCTGATTCTGGATATTTTTACTGGAAGAAGCCTTCTTCGAATTCTCCATCTTCTCCTTATACCTTTTATGCTTTTCAACAATACTGTCTTCTAGGTTAATTAGCCTATTCTTGGAGTCATAAGTGATACCACTAGGGCGTGATGTTAACACCTTCTTTGCCATGTATGATACAGCAAGTAATCTAAGTGCATCTTCGTGCTTTTGATCATGCTCGGCATAGGTACCAATCAAACGTGCCTGGCTTTCTTCTCCACGGAAGATATGTTCGTCATCAAAGTCATACAACATTCTTTCAATAGGCGTGAATTCCTTAATGTTAACATCCTCCTTGAAGTACTGTTCTCTCAATGGTCTCTTTTGCAGTTTGAAATCGTTCTCCTGCTCGGATAAGATCAAGTTCACCAACTGTGCGGAGGTTACAAGGAAATGATAGTTTCTATGGGCATAGTACACACCCGAACGAGAGGTTTTGAGCCATGAAAAGACAATGCGGAGGAATGGCAAGAGTTTGTATGACAAAAATTTTTGGTTTTTTGATTTCCAGAGTTCAATGAATACGTCTTCCATATTGACAACGTACTCTAGCGTGAGCTTCAATAGAGCCTTACACTCATCTGGGATGGACTGAGCTGAGACGCCTCCACGGCCATCGAGTAATGTGACACCAGCAATGAGCATAAGCATCATCTTCTCAAACAAGAAAGTGTCATCTCCATCTAGTGCCAACTGGCGAGTTCTCTTGAGCCAATCCTGTTGAAGGTTTTCTGCTTTGGTTCCATTAATGATGATTCCTTCAGTACGTTGCCATGAAGATGGAGAGAGATGGTAGCCATAAAGTGCAAGGAAATATATAGAGACGTATTCTGTTCTGTTCATTTGATTTGCCTTGTCATGGAGTCTAAGTTTGTTCAGTTTCTCAACAATCGGTTCCGTGTTTTTAAGCATAACCTGGAAGTTTTTTGACCCAAGTGGAGATGGGATTCTGGCACAAGAGGATCTCAAGAACTCGTAGGCAGCGTTCATTGGACTATTGTAGGAGTTATAAATCATACCAATCTGGTTTCTGGTCTCACCAAAAGCTGGAAGGAGAAGCTCCGCCTGGTGAGACATCTCTAATGCATGGTGGAAATCCTCCTCTGCATTCTCTGAGATCTGCAATGCTATTGATGAGCGATATCTTGAGGTTGCCCCGATGAAGAGCATTGAGCGATGACAGACGTAGATGATCTTGACGATGGCAGTTTGGTTCTTAGCTGGGACCTGGAAAGCCAAACGATCCGGTGTTAAACCAAGAAAATCATAGAATGACATGGGAACCATTGGCCCCAGGTTAAACTGTGTGAGAATGTGTTTGAGGAGGTCATAGAAGAAGTCTCTCGAGAGCTTCGCAGTCTTCAGGAACTTTCCATTGAGCTTCCGGAGCTCAACGACAGGTCTCCTGAAACGCTTGTTCTTACCACTTGCCAGTGGCTCCTTGGCAAGTCTGCGGTGCTGGGAAGCGTAGTACTTAAACACGACGTGGTAAAACTCGGTCCATATGTGGTCGATCAGGACCTCTGCTGTCTCGCTAGTTGGTGTTTCGGTGGACTGCTGTGCCATCTTGAGTTCGCCGATGGGCTCCTGGTGAACGCCAACAGTCATGTTGATGTCCTTCAGGATCATCTGCAGGACACGAGCCCTCGCAAAGTTGAGCATTCCAATGATAAGGATGTCGTCTGGCGAAGCACTGGAGAGTGTTTCTTGGAGCTGGCGCCTGGTGTCTTCGATAGGCGAAGACGACGCCGTTGATGCGGAAGACATGCTTAAGCTGTTTAGGGCTTCTTGTGTTTGTTTTCTTTTGATGCTTTCAGCAAGATGGGCAGATATTACGGGGTATTGTACGTGCACATGTGCTACCGTTCCACTTTCCTTAACGATAATTGGGTTAAATTGCCAACAAGGAGGAGGTCCCACAAAGCGGTGTTTTTTCTTTCACTGGAAAGTTACAATGCGAATCGAGGTATGATTACATAACATCTTAGTCATCTTTGTTTTAGGTGGGCCACTCTGCGTGGCTCTGTTGGTCAAACCGCGATTTGGTGCTCGACAAGCAAGTGGCCTCGCTGGCGCAATCGGTAGCGCTTACGACTCTTAATCGTACGGTTGTGGGTTCGAGCCCCACGTGGGGCACTTTTGCTTTTATTTTTATATTTTCTTTTTGCATATTCTTTTGCTGTGTTCTTTTAACGGAGTTTCAATTGTTCTCTAACCGAGTATACAGCGTTGTTGACGCGCTGATTGGCACCTGTTAAAGGCCTCCAGGTGTTGATCCAAAGCGCGCGCAGGGACAAAAACGCGTGTAGCAAACGCGCCTCTCCAACCCCATACACAAACAGCACTGAGGGAGCAAGAAAAGGCAAATGAAGATTCTGTGTGTTGCTGAGAAGAATTCAATCTCAAAGGCTGTATCGCAGATTCTTGGTGGTGGGCGGATGGTAACCAAGGACTCGCCGTTCAAGTACGTAAAGAACTACGAGTTCTCGTTCAACTTTCCACGCTACGGCCTCTGCTCGGTCACCATGACGGCTGTGTCAGGCCACCTGGGAGGCATCGACTTTCCACAGGACTTCTCGTGGGGCAAGGTGAACCCTGGAAAGCTATTTGATGCTCCGATCGTTGACTGCGCCAGCGAGGACCAGAAGAAGATCAGGAGGAACATTGAGAACCTCAGCAGGGGCTGCGACCAACTCATGGTCTGGACGGACTGCGACCGGGAGGGCGAATACATTGGGTTTGAGATCCTCGAGGCTGCTAGGAGAGGAAACCGAAATTTTTCGTTAGACAACACCTGGAGGGCACAGTTTTCTCATCTGGAACGCAGTCACATCATACACGCTGCCACCAACCCGATAAAGCTCGACAAGAGAGCCATTGATGCCGTCAGGGCCAGAATGGAGATCGACCTCAGGACAGGAGCTGCTTTTACGAGGCTTCTCACAGGTGTCTTTGATGCACACAAGAATGATAAGAAGGATGTTATCTCGTACGGATCGTGCCAGTTCCCTACACTGGGATTTGTGGTTGACCGTTACAAGAGAGTCAAGAACTTCAAACCTGAAACTTTTTGGACCATTAGGATGCAAGTACAAAAGGAAAAGGAAAAAGTACCATTCACATGGAAACGTCAGCGTCTGTTTGACAGATTGACAACCCTTGCCATTTACCAACTGTGTCTCGACACGGATAAGGACAAGGCAAAAATCACTTCAATGAAATCAACGCCCACGTCTAAATTCAGACCGTTCCCGCTGACTACTGTGCAATTGCAAAAAGCATGCTCAATGTACTTTAAAATGAGTGCAAAGGAATCTTTGGAGATTGCAGAAAAGCTGTACCAAAAGGGTATAGTCTCATATCCAAGAACAGAGACGGATATATACCCAGCAAAAATGGACCTCAAGGACCTCATATCTAAACACACTAATGACAGACAATGGGGAGAATATGCACAGGGACTCATGGACAACAAATTCTCCAAACCAAGGGCCGGAAAACATAATGATGAAGCACATCCGCCGATTCATCCCGTGCTGTGGTGCGACCTCTCAACACTTAACGCCAAGGAGAAGACGGTGTACGAATACATTGTTAGACACTTCCTGGCCACTTGTTCTGCGGATGCAAAAGGCCAGACTACTACCGTAGAATTGTTATGGGGAACAGAGACTTTTAGTGCTTCCGGCCTAGTGGTGCTGGAAAGAAACTTTTTAGACATCTTTAGATATCAAAAGTGGGAGTCCAGTACCCAGTTACCACAGTTCCAAATGGGTGAAGAAGTCAAGCTGTATTCGGCTGATATGAAAGACGGGAAGACGTCCCCACCAACTTTTCTAACAGAGACAGAACTCATTGCTCTGATGGATGCTAATGGGATTGGAACTGATGCTACCATTGCCGAGCACATTGAAAAAATTGTCGACCGTGCCTATGTCATCAAACAGAAGAAGCAGAACAAACAGTTTTTGATCCCAACCACTCTTGGAATGGGACTTGTGGAAGGGTTTGACAAGTTGCATTTGAACAACTCTTTGACAAAGCCATTTCTGAGAAAAATGCTTGAGGATGAGCTGAAAATGATTTGCAACGGTAATAAGACCAAGAATCAAGTTGCCGAAGAGATGATATTCTTGTTCAGGGACTCTTTTGCTTTGTCAGTACAACATCAGAGAACAGTGTTGGATACCTTCTTGGACTTCAAACGTGCTGCAGAGGCAGCAGCTTGAACACAACTTACATAACTTAATGACCTACACTTATAATTAATGATCTAAACCACACCTGTAGATGTAAAATTAGCAATATATAAGAGGTGGCTCAATCTCAGGAACCATGTTCAGCGTGAACTTATCAGATTGAAATTCTTTCTTGACAACATCACTTAACTCTTCCTGTTTTACACGTTCTGGTTCCTGACCACTCTGTTTCAATAGTGGCTGGAAATTTCCAGTTGGCTTATTAGAAGAAGCACCGGCATTAAACGCAGAGCCAAATGCAGAGCCAAATGGTGAAGGGTTGGAACCACCTGATTGCTGTCCAAATGGTGATGCTGCCGGTTGTTGTCCAAATGGCGATGCCGAAGGTTGTTGTCCAAATGGAGAAGAACCAAATACTGAGTTTGTATTACCAGCTTGTCCGAAAGCCGTTGTGGGTTGCTGTCCAAAAGCTGAGGTCGCTGCTGGTTTATTACTTGCCAGAGCACCAAATGGACTAGTAGCCGGAGTGGAACCAAACGATTGTGAGCCAAATGCTGGGGCTGCTGCTCCAGACGTAGCAGCGACAGCAGGCTTGGAGCCAAACGTACTACTTCCAAACCCTGAAGAACCAAATGCAGAGCTCGTGTTTGCTGTAGTAGCGTTTGAGGAACCAAATGTTGATGAACCGAAAGCTGGTGTGCTCATAGAAGCAGTTCCAAAAGCAGATGTCGTGGAAGGCCTGGAACCAAAAGTAGAAGTTCCAAATGGAGGTGCAGTATTAGCAGTGGACGAAGAACCCAAACCAGTGGATCCAAATGCAGAAGATGTGATGTTATTAGAAGCACCACCTAATGATGCAGAGCCAAATGCAGAAGTTGTAGGAGCAGTACCGCCATTAGAAGAACCAAACCCTGAAGAGCCAAAAGCTGGTGCTGAAGAATTTATTCCTTGTGTTCCAAAAGCACTACCAGTATTACTACTAGTGCTTATGGATCCAAATGGACTTTTTGTCTGCGAATTAAACGGATTTGAGTTAGTGTTGGTGGTGGCACCGAAGGGCGAAGAGGATTGGGAACCAAAAGCACCACCAGTTGACTGTGTTCCAAATGTAGAGCCTGCAGACTGCTGAAGATTGGCCCCAGTGAGATCCAATGGACGCTCTAGAAATGGCTTCAATACCTGACCTGGGTCTGTGAGCTTCTTCTGTGCTGCAATTTGTGAATATCTTGATGCCTTTCTTGAGTCCTTACGAATGTCCTCGAGGCACTTTTTCATATCTTGAGCTCTATTATTGAGTTGTTGCTCATACTGTGGGACCATATTTTGTTGCTGAGCTTGGTAGAAGTCCCACCTACTCTCTTCAAAGGAGTAGTCTCTTCCAGGTATCAAGTTTTCAGTCGCTGGATAGCCAAAGCCCATCGAGGATGTGAGGATGCCCACCTCAATCTCTGGGACCGTGTTGAGGGTGTCCCTGAGCTCCTTGTCACGCGAGTCCAGATTGTTGGGGTTAGCAAACCGCTCCACCTCTTGCTTGTGTGAATCTGTATTTCCGTGTAAAGTATTACCGTTGTTGCTGTTGTTATTTTCGTAAACGTGAGGGAACTGGCATCGGTTGCCATTACGACAGCTTCCTGTTCAAAGCGTTAGTTCAATGGCTCACAGTTGATACCATAGGAAAAAAGCACAACGATAACTTACCTTGCTGAAAGAACTTGCAAGGAGGCCTTCTCGAGGACATTTGTGCTACTTTTGTTCTTTTGTATCTTGGAATAATCAGCTTGTTTGGCTCAACTCTATCTATCTGGCACCATATGATTTCTGTCTTATAAAACATCTGCGATTACGTAATACTTGAAGATGTGCCCGTAACAACAAATGTACGTTAACACGTAGCTATGTCTTTCTTGTACCCCCATTTCTCTCTTGAAAGAGGCTAATATTTTACTGAGCCCGACAGCAGCCAGCGATAAAGAGCGATGATTTGCGTGGAGTGTGGCGAACCTGTGAAAGAGCTTTTTAACGAATACGCTAACGGCCACATTAAGCTCACAGACTGTCCAAAGTGTCTGAAGACCACCGACAAGTATGTGGAGTTTGACAACGTTATTCTCTTCATTGACGTGCTTCTGATGAAGCCCCAGGCATACAAGCACCTGGTGTTCAACCTGATGAGTAAAGAGTATTACTCGGGGAAGAATACAGCGCAGGATTCCCAGAAAACTACTGTTATTTCCCAATGGCTGAGGCGCAACAAGGTTCAGAGAATCAGATTCCTCGCTGTGCTGTTTGAAATCTACTTGACATGGGCTTATGAGGAGAAGAATTACTATAAACAGTCAGTTCACCACACATATCTTATATCACACTCCATTTTAACACGCTCAGTCGTGACACAGTACCTCCTGTTTGCTGCCAAGTGCATCTGCGAAGACCTTGTTACCCACTGGATTGTTCAGTACCTGGTCTTTCAGTGGCTTCATTGGACTCCAAAGACCCTTAGCGAGAAGGACTCCTCCAACTACTTTACAGATGCATTGTCTCTTGCAATTATAATATCTAGTGGAACCAAGCTGTTCCCAATTCTTATGCTCATATGGCCTTATGATGACGTTACCATCACGAATGTCATCAACTCAGTCGCAAACCTCAATCTTATCGAGTCCCTGAGAGTGGTTACACAATGCTCTTTTGCAGAGGCCTCGGTAATATTTGCATTTGTGACGGTATCAAAATTTATAGCGACAAGAGTCGTCTTAGGATTGATTCTTTCACACTTGGACTTCGCTGTTATGAGGTGCTTTGCTCAAACAGAGTACACAGTTCTTCTATCACAGATCAACATGCTCTTCCAATTTATGTTTAAGTATAAATAATTTTAACGAATCTACGACCTAGAAAATGTAATTGCATATCATGAATCCGTGAAAACCTATATAACTTTATTCCCATTCCATCAAGTTTATCTTCTTCTTTATCGTCCCTTCTCCATTAGCGACAACAACATCATCGCCTTCCATCGCAATCCAGGGACCGTCCAGCGGCTGAACCAAGTATGGATACTCATAAGTTTGATTCTTTTCTCTTGTCTCATCGACCGTCTGGACTTTCAATCTCGGAATAGCCTGGTCGTCCGAATCATGTATTGCTGCCTGCAAAGTAAAGGCACTATCACCAATGTTCTCTTCTAGTTCTGCAACATCTCTTTGAGCATTGTAAATAGCTCTCAGCGCAATGAAGAAAGAAAGTGGCAAATAGTGTTTCTGGAAGTTCCATAAAACAACACCTGTGGCCAGTGGTAATGGAATCAGCGTCATGGCAAGCAGGTAACCGTCCTGGAACGCCGCTAAAGTACCAGTCATCGTCAGTTGAAAAATCAATACGCCAGCAATGATGCGACGGAACACAATTGGCCACACCTGGCCAGTGGAGTGCGGTGGATGGACCACTGAGTACATCAGTTGGTATTTATAAACATAATAACCAATAATGAAGTATACTAAACCAGAAAGAAGAACTTTTGAGGAGAACACCGAGTAGATAATTGTGATGATCAAAATTAATACTGGCTGTGGTAGGTGTAAACCAAAGTTGAATATTGGAGGTTTGTACAGATTTCTGTAATCTCTTGGTGTCTTACAACCGATCTTAAAGAAGGGGAAACGAAGAACACTTCCCACAAGCAGCAACTTGAACGGGAACATACCAATACCCTGTAAGACAATCAAGTCAACGTAGAACAAGGCCAGTTCATTCAAGGACTGTGCCAGTTGATAGGCCAGCTTGGTAGTGTCACTGAGGAAACCCCAATAGTTGGAAGCAGTACCTGCGGTGGTAAAAACCAAGAACAAGTTAACAAATATATAAAAGAAGTTCTTGGAGACAGCAGAAAGTTCCTCATCACCGTGTGAGATGAAACCTTGCTTCGAGGACAACCAAACGTACAAGAATGGAATGGCGAAGTTCAAGATAGTGAAGATATAAGTTGGCAGTAACCCTGATACTGTATTTCTTGCCCACTCATTTCTCTCCAAGAAGTCAGCCAATTGTGGCCAAAAGCGTCTAATTGTTTTTGGGTTAAGCAATGTAGCTAGGTAACCAACTGGGACAATCAATGTCACAGAGATAACCCCGATGATAAAGGTGATTATGTACAGCTTGAACAATCTCTCTTTTCTCGAAAGTACAATGTTATCCCAAATAATATCATGTGGCGCTGGGGCCAGCCTTGTAATTAAATGATGAACTTTTGGATCCAATACTGCCTGGGCTGCCATCTGTGCACTCGCAGCGGTATCCATAGTAATAAATGCCGTTGGAGTGGCAGGATAATGCTTTTGTCTAGCTCTGAGGATTTCCTCATCCAAGACTTCCAGCTGGTTTGTGTAGTAGTCAATTGCATCCACCTCTTTACCAAAGAGACCCAACAGCCCTATCTTGATTATTGGTCTGACATGGTTGTATGGTCGTTCTGGGGCATCGGTGATATTTACACATGCAGTAGAGCGTGAGTACTCCTGGATCGATCTGTAGTCATCTTCTGCGGATGAATCCATGCTGATATCTGGATCATCTTCGTCGTCTTCAATGTCTTCAATATCTGTGACATCTGTGTCGTCCTCGTTATCATGGAATGGCCTGCGACGTGGGCTGCGTTCCAACCTGAAGGACTCTCTGTTTCTTCTCACAGGGATCAAACCCCGCGTCCCCTTGAACGACAATGGACCCAAGTATTCGGCCCACTTCTCCTCCAACATATAGAGCACCCTCTTTCTCTGTTTAAATAATTTGTTTAGCGGTCTCCATTCTCTGCAAATAGTTATAGAGGAGACCTTACCAATGTTGAGGTCTTCGATGTGCTTTTTTAGCTTTTGTTCATCACGGAGCTCGGGCGGAATACCCGAGAGTCTGATGGTTCTGTCAGTAATTGAGTTTTGTTTGCTCAAATACTCCTGTCTGACCTTCACAATGTATTTTGTTCGGCGAATGAGCATGTTCAGTATCACGTAGGTGAATATGTACGTGAAGGCGACGTACATCCAAAGATATGGCTTGTACTCAGTGGAATCACCATGGTGCTTCTTGAAGATGGTAAACCACAAAGAGTCCTCGTCACCTGCACCATCATCATCAGACCCGTCCTGTGGAGAGTGGCCACCCTCATCACCCTGGTCATAGCGGCCCGTGTAGTGGTATCGTACGGGAGAGATGATGCAGAGCGACATGAATGTAAGAATGATAAGCAGCTTGATGGCAAACCTGAACACGTTCAAAAACACAAAGGCGTCCAGGCCTGCGTGCTCAAGAATATCGCTCTCTCTAATTCGAAACACCACAGGTACCCACCCAAGCAGCGACTTACGAGGCAGCTCTGGTAGTCCGCGACGTCGTGTAAATCTCGATGCGTAGAGCTTGCTCCACGAGTTCCGTAATATGCAAAAGGCGAAGAACGCTACGAGCCCGAGGAACAGTGCAATGCCCAGCTGGACTTGCGCAACACGAGCCGTGGGCTTTCGCAGGTCCACACCGTCGTCGTCCCCTGTGAAGTTCATTCGGGTCTTTTCGACTTCCAGTTTCCACGCCTTTTGATGTCTGATGCTGCGTAGATGGTATGTATAAATTGTGTGAGATGCCGGTGATAATGCTCTTTTAAGCACTTTTTCGCGAATATAATTAGTAGGGCCACTGCAGTTTGTTGATGTACCAAACTGCGAAAATAAGAAAATAAGCAAGTGGCCTCGCTGGCGCAATCGGTAGCGCTTACGACTCTTAATCGTACGGTTGTGGGTTCGAGCCCCACGTGGGGCACTTTTGCTTCTTTAATTTTTTTTGAGTCTGCATATATATATATATATATAACTACAAAATTATTCACGTAACTCATAACATCGGCATTATGCTCTCCAGTACTGGGCAAGAGAGTGCAATCTATCAATAACCTTAGGAAGTAATGCCGACACACTGTCGTTGATCAAGTTTTGGAAGTGGATGATGGCCTCTTCTTCACTCATATCCAAGCAGAATTTCTCCTTCACTTTGTAAACGGTTCTGTCTCGCTCCAGTGCAATGTCTGGAATGCTCGAGTCTCTCATGAGCTCAAATAAGTTCAGAATCAAGTTGGAATTCTTTCTCAAAATGGAGTACGCAACAAAACAGTAGTTTCTAAACTTGTCATAGTTTGGCGAGTCTGCACCACCAAAGGCATCAATAATCTGTGGTGGCAGCTTCATTAATGGAGGGAACGGCTTTGGATCTCTGCCCAAGATGTATCCAAAATCAGCATGGAAGAAGTGGCCATCAGGGCAGATCAACAAATTATCCAAATGACGATCACCAACACCAAGGATATAAGTGATGACACAGTAACCAGCACACGACTTCACAAAATTGTCCATAACCCAGTCACTAATACCCAGTTCGTTATGTGGGTCTGGGTGATGGTGTTGTAAAAACCCAGAAATACCAGGATAGTCCTGCAATACAGATGCCAGTGTGCTGTTTGGAATGAACTGGATAGCACCTTCGGTTGGACCCGTCGCTAGAATCTTATAAGGGGACAGCTTCAAATCCACATTCTCATTGAGCAAGAGTTTATCCATTAGTAAGATAATCTGAATTACCAATTGATCCTGACGCAAGTCATCACCGACCTTGAACATCAACGGATACTTTTGTCCATCTGTGGTCTTGAATGTGATCTTCAGCGGTGATAATGAACTCTTGAAAACAAAACTCTCTGAAGGCACAGTGCCACACACCTCAAAGCTTGGATCCAGTGGCAATCTTGTAGGTGGAAAAGCTTTTAATTTCGTCTCCAACATGTTTCTGAGTGATTCAATCTTCTTTGGTGTCGTTTCCCTCATACTTTTAATCTTTGTGCAAAAATGAACCAAAGTGTTTACAAGATCAATCTCCTTCTGCAAACCATTGTTTGATACACTCTTCAAATAGTGATCAAGAATTCTTTTGTAGATAGAGTTTGGTTTGTCCTTCGCCTCAGTGATCAAGTACCAGTACAAGAAACTGCTTAACCTCTCATTTGACTTTGCTCTATCAACAAGGAATAGAGAAAGAGGTGTCAATGAGCTGTTCAACACTGATGATGCTGAAGTGGCCGATGTAGCCGATGCAACATTCGACTCATCTAATTCAACAATCGAGTACTCTGTAGTGTTTGCGGTAGTAGCTAATGATTCATATGACAATGCTTGAACCAATTGTAAGAGATACAGCTCGAGCTCATTATCATGTGCCTTTTTCAATCTTTCAACCGCATATGTTCTCACGGAAATATTCTTAAAGTTTGGCCCCAACAGTTCCAAGGCGTCCTCAATGTCAATCTCAACCCACTTGTAGATTAACTTCAATGCTTCTCTGCTCTCAGATTCATCGTTGAAGTTGATAGATTTCAACAGTTTATTGAGTCCCTTCTTGTTGTTAATCAAAAAGTATCTAAACTTCCATACCAAGTTTTTCTCATACTGTGTGAGTTCCTGTACAGAAGAGTAACTGAGAATCTTATTCAGTTCATCACGTATCTTTGCAGTTGGTTTAATTTCTCTGTCAAATGGTCCGTCTTTGTGAGAACGCTCCAGTTTACGGTACTTGGATTCAATTGGGTCATACCGGTACTGTTCAGGGTCGTACACCTTCATAGTATTGAACTTACCCGTGGATATCTTCGGTTGGTTCTGTTGCGTCTCTTGATCTGATGGCTGGTACGATGGAATTTCTGGCGGTGGATACTTGAAGTCAGAGAAGACAATGGGTATATCAAACTGCACTAAGTCAATGAACAATGTGAATGAGTTACAATCGGAGTTCGTTTTCTGGTTGATCTTTTCAATCTTGCGGAAGGTTATATTGTCAAGCCAGTCAATTGCCGGGATATCCCCGTTCTCGTGCTTCTTTATCACTTGTTCGAACTGGTCCATCTGTGTTGTCTTTGTTGATTTGAGTGGGGGTCCATGGAAGCGATGATCCGATTCTTGTGCGAGTGTTACACGCAGTTTCTGTCTTCCCTTTTTTAAAGTGCAATCATCGTCGACATTGAATATGTGAACTTCTGTGTCTCCAAATACCGACCTTCTGGAGCCGTCAAACTCCCATAGTGTGATCTGTAGCTTAGATTGGAATGGTATCTGGTTGATTTTGATGGGTAGCGTGAGCCAGTCGTTCCAACGTCTCTGTGTCTTGAAGGCCGCATATGATGTTGTTACTGGTATTGTTATTACTTTTCCCTCCAGAGTGACAGCAACAGAGGCAAATAGGCTCGAATTGGAAGAGAAGTTTGAGAGTTTCTTCACCTTGGAGGCGTCTGTGAAGCGTGTGGACTCTCGTAGTGGCGGTGTGGCCCCCTCTAGCGAGGTTACCTTCACACGCAGTGGGACATCAATGTCCTTGGAAGTGCAGTAGGTCACACTCTTGGAAGTCATGGGTATGTGTGGCCAATGGAATCAAGAAATAAGTGCTGGTGGCTGGTGATTTCGCTTCTGGTGATAGAGAGTACAAGTTGTACGTACCCAGGGGATAATAACAGCATATGGGGATGCAAGACCGGGTAACCTGGCAGCATGAATAGCGATAGGCCCATGAGGCCAGGCCACTAGTCGGAAAACACACTGATATCTACAAATAAATAGCCATAACAACACTAATATTTACAAAATTTGCTGACCTATAGAAAAAAATCTATATACATGTTTTGGGGGGAAAAGATTAAGTCAACGATTTAACCGTATGTTTGTGTGTGTGTACAATAGGCTTCACCAGAAACCAGATTCATATGTTAGCGTGAATTCCAAACCAAAAATCGTAGAACATTTTTTATAACTTCATCACATCAACTTCATAAAAACTTACAGCCTGCAATCAGTAGAGATTCAATCCTTGTTGAATCTTCCTTTTCTCTCGGAAGAGCGACCGCTGTAGCCCCTACTCTGGTCGTTTCGGCCACCTCTGTGGTCATTGTAGGAGGAACGACGGTCTTGTCTATCATTGCTATAACTTCTAGAGCTTCTTCTATCGTTAGAGAAGCTTCTGTTGTTGTCTCTAGAGAAGCCTCTGTCATTGTCTCTGAAGGATGATCTAGAGCGGTCATTGCGGTCATTACTGTATGATCTCTTTTGGAAGCGGCCCTCCTGATCATTGTTGAAGTTAATTTCACGAGACTCACCTTGTTCACGGTTTGGCACACCACTTAAGTCAAAGAATCCCTGGGCATCTCTTCTGTTCAAGCCAAGAACTCTGGTAGCAAAAGACATGGTAACATGTGGACGCTTGTCTTCATCAGCGTAGAACTTACCATAGGCAGTCTTCAACTCATCCAAAATCTCATAGAGGTTCAATCTGTAGGAGCTGGTGACACCTTTACTGAAGCCGGCTAGGGACTCAACAACCAGGTCCAAAGTGTACTTGTGGTTAACAGTCTGGGACAATTCAGCAATTTCATTCTCAATATCCTCGGACTTCTCGTACTCAAACTGTGTGGCAATGTTCACCTTTCTGCTTTTCAAGACTCTGAGGAATCTGGACTCACCCTTTGTCAAGATCATCACGGCGTTACCTGTGTTACCGCCTCTGGCAGTACGACCAACTCTGTGAATATAGTTGGTGGCGTCCATTGGCAAACCAATCTGGATGACGTTGGTAACATTTGGGAAGTCCATACCACGAGCACCGACATCAGAGGCAACGAGAATACCAGAGAAGGCCTTACGGAACTGCTTTACGGATCTGTCTCTGGTGGACTGGGTAAGCTGACCATGGAGCTGGTAGGCTGGTAATCTCATGTGGTTATGACGGAGTCTGTTGTTAACCAGTTCGTAGAAGTAGGTAACAGATTTGATGGTTGGAAGGAAGACAATGGCCTTAAAGTTCTTTGTGCGCTTGGACTCGTTCTCTATGAACATGGCAGCAGAAACGTAAGACTCAAATATGTCGTTTGTAAGAATCAAGGACTGGTCAATCTTCTCATGTGTATCTGGGGCGTTCTTGTCAACGGTGTCAATGTATTTAAAGTCCGGTCTCAAGATTCTCTTGGAGAAGTCCAAAATCTGGTCATCCAAAGTGGCAGAGTAGAGCATAGTCTTAATGGTGGACTCGTTTTTTGGAGTGGAGTTTCTGGCTCTAATCTCCTTCAACTCTTCAGTGATATCGACTAAGTCCTCTTTGAAACCATCACCAAGCAATCTGTCTGCCTCATCGAGAACGATGCACTCCAACTCAGCAAAGGCATCTGCAACTTCTGGTTCCTTGATAAGGTCAAGCAATCTACCAGGAGTGGCAACCACGATGGATGGGATTGGCTGTCTCCGAGATCTGAAAGCGTTAAGCTGGTCATATCTCTTCTCACCACCAACAATTGTCTGCACACGGAGCAAGTTCTTTGTGTGTTTCTGGACCTCCTTGTATCTGACAATCTTTTCGAGCTCTTCTCTAATCTGGAAGGCCAAGTCTCTTGTTGGAGCAACAACGACACCAACGACTCCCTGGAAGTGCTTAGCCCTGAGGGCGGTCTCGATCAATGGGATACCGAAGGCAAGGGTCTTACCGGTACCTGTCTTGGCCTTCATGATGAAGTCTGCATCTGTAGCGAGTACTGGCGCGATGGACTTTTCCTGTACTGGAGTGAGCTTCTGGTATCCAAGACGCTCAAGGGCGCTGTGAACTGGTTTCTTGATGATCCCCTCCTGCAAGAGGTAGTGGATAGAGCCAGCGTCCTGGATTTTGGCAGCAGGGGCCGGTGTTCCAGCGGTTTGTTGCGGGATGGCAGTGGCATCAGCACTCGCATCGGAGGCGTTGAGGAGCGTGCGGGCAGTGCTGAACGGCTGCTGGACCCTCAACTGGGCAGCAAAGTGCTGCAGAGCACGCTTTCCAGCGGCTGATATGACTGTGTGAGGTCTCATGAGGTCGTGGTGTTTTAATAAGAGAGCGCCTGGGAACCAGTAAAAGACTCCAGACACATATGCACAGACTTTTCATAGAGCACCACAAAGTAGGCCTAGAAAGTTTTTCAGTGGATCGCGAAAAATGTGGCCATACCATGAGCCAAAAATGTGCTTATGTAAACATTACGTAATTAGTGGTGTGCGGGTGTTGTCTTACCCGTGCTGGTGCACCGTTTTCTTATTTGGGCGGGCCGCCGAAGCTGAGGGCGGCTAATGAAACGCGGAGAGGCCGATGGAGTGTGTTCGCGGGTAAGGGGCAGAAAAGCAGAAAAAGGATCACCACACACATTCTTCCGTTCGCTTGTTCTATTAAAGGAAGCACGGAATCTCGGGGGAAGAAAGAAAAAGAAAGAAAGAAAGAAAGAAAGAGCTGTCCACACATTTGCAGAGCTCCCTTTAGTTACTCGTTTCCTTATTTTAATACCTTTTGTAGATTGATTTGTGCTTGTTTTGTTTCAAGCTCACATTTTGATCTGTGTACTCCATAGTATATACTCCACCAAAGCCGGTGCGTTGTCTGACAGAGTTGAAGAGTTTTACCGTTTCCCGACAAGGAGACCGTAAGATACGTGGCATAGGGGCAGGAAGAGATCACACTCACGAGGATACGATGGATGTGAACATCTTGAACAGCTCGCAGGAGGCATTAACGCCACAAACACACCCGGCACACACAATGGATCACACGGAGAGACCAGCAGACGGCGAGGCCGAAGAGCACATCATGGGATTGCAACAGCTTCTCCAGCTTTACACAGAGGCCAACAATGAGCTGGTAGCGGCGGGTGACTTCCTTAGACGCACACTTCCCGGCGACGCATACTACAACGACCTGCTGGCCATCTACCAGAAGATTCATTCCAAGAGAGAGAAGTACTTGTTGATGCTGGCTAGAAGGTCAACAGCCCCAATGCAGAACACCAACGTGCAGACCGTGCAGAGCGAAACGCCCATGGCCGGTGCATCATTCCCAATCATTGGTACATCACCACAGCAAGACGAGATACAGCATGGCAATGTTCCAGCTGTGGTTGGCTCTGACCTTACTCCTACAACAACTATGCTCCATCCACCAGTAGCGTTGGACTTGCAGACGGGTTCCGATAATTTCACTGGTTTAAGAAGCACCCTAGATACAGCGACACAGAAGGACCGTCATCATACTGCTACTACTGCTTCTGTACCTCTCCAGCCACTTACAACACAGTTGCCACAGCACAATATTGCTGATAATGCTTCCTCCCCTTCAGCTCCATACGTGGTAAGGCCACCGACTCCACCTGCGTCAGCAACTCAGCCATTAGCTCCAAGTTCTGATAAACCAATACGCTCAACCAAAGATCCGACTGCTGTTTCATCTTCTGGGGATACTACGAAACTAGCTTCACTCACTTCAATATCGCCTGTGAAAATTTACAACAACGATGAAATTTCTATTCTTCTCAAGACCATTAGTCAGATGTCTATTCAGGTGCCACTGGCTAAGAAGTTCATTCATAATATTTTGGAACAGCATCTGAAAAAGCCTCTTACTGAGATTGTATCTTGCATCTCATCTTTAGTTACTGGCCAGCAAAAGGACTACTACTACACTGATAAAGATCTAAGATATTATATCACTGATGAGGTAACGGCAGTATTTTCTTGCAGATCAGAGGTGATTGAGGGATTGGCCTCGAATAAGGCCTTGATGATGAGACTTGGTAACTGGTTACGTCAGGAGCAGAGAAAGAAAGATGACGAGAAGAGCAGACAATGCTTGGAATTTATGAAAAGCCTTAAGTGTACAACTAAACAGTTGACTGATTTCAAGGTGGTAGAGGTCTTGAAGATGATTTCAAAGAGAAAGAACTCTGAGAGTCAACTAGCGCAAGCAATTCTTGACAATGCTGTTTCCAAGACCAAAGCATTAAATTCATCCCAAGCACCTGAAAAGAGAAGTTTTTCAGTTTCAGCATATGTTACACAGTCAAAACGTAAGGTTTCTGGCACGAGTGAATCCATTCTAACAGAAAATAAGGCCCAACCTACAGCTGTAGAGCAGACTTCGAGTGTTCCAAATCAGCTGAAAAGTATTTTGAGGAAAGGGAACATGCCTTCAGGTCCAAAGAAGAATGTAGTATTTAGGAATGATAATGTCTTGGTTGAGATTCGCTACTTTGAACCGGATGAGAAACATCCTTTGAACAATGTTGAAGAAGAACAGGCGAAGGTTAGAAGAATGAACATGAACGAAGGTCTTCTTCTCAAAGAGTCTAGAGAAGCTACTCCAGCACTTACAGGTTTGGGTTCCTATGAGACTGAGCTCATTAAGTGGAGAGAGCCTCCAATGGTCTCATTTGACCTCGGCGAAGATTTTAACAAGGGTGAATGTTCAGTTAGTCGTGGTGGTGAACTCCCACTGGAACTGACTGATGATACTGGAAGTCTTAAGAGGCCATACGCTGCACCAAACTCAAATTCTGGTTCTCCATTGGAGTCAGAGGGATTAGTAACTCCGCAAAAATTCTACTATTACTCCGATAATGATCTAGGCGTATTAGTGAATACACCTGCACATGTGTCTCCTCACAGTCAGTACTTTGGAGGTAGCCCAGATCCGGTAAACCCAACTACACAGATCAATCATAAACTGAATGGTAATCCATTTGGTCCATTTGGGGTCCATAGAAAACGTGGACGTGAGGATGATGATTATATACCCACGTACTCTTCCAAAAAGGCCTGCGTCAATAGTGTCTAACTAAGTGGAGGGCAGGAGAGTGGTTCACCGCCTTGATCACACTAAACGAGAACCTTATATCACGGCTGTACACCATCATCCGTATAAGATTAAACGTCGGTTGGTTAAATGTGCATAACTACGCTTTTACGGCTTCAACAATGAATTATGTGAAGATGTGTCACCTTTTTCTAGGCTGTAGATATGGTGAGTACGACCTTTCTATTTACTCCAACAGGTAATTATCAGTGATACATATAAAATTTACAATATTATGAGTTTGATTATATCTATTTATCTAATATATACAAGTTTATGAATTGAATCGGGATCTAGTCTAGTCAATAGCAAGGTCATCTAACTCTACAGACTCAATCTGCGCGATGTTGAGCTTCTTTGCTAGCTCTCTGGAAAACTGCTTAGCCACGTCATCCACTGAGATCTTCGATCCAAGTTCTTTAGACACTGAAGTCTGTGTTTTTCCAGGAAGACCACAAAATACGACGCCAGCTCTCTCAAAGGATGGAATATCGTTGCTTACATTGATGGAGATGCCGTGGGTAGTGATACCTCTGGAAACACTCAGCCCGATAGAGGATATTTTTGTGTCTTCATTTATCCACACACCGGTATTCTCGGTCTTTTGGGCTTCAAGTCCAAACTTACCGAGTGTATTAATTATAGCTTCCTCAAGCTGTGATACAAAGCAGCGAACAGTGAGGTTATCGAAATCCTTAAGGTCAAGCACTGGATATACAACCAGCTGCCCGGGGTTGTGAAAAGTGATTTCACCACCTCTGGTGGCCTGGACGTAGTTGTATCCTGCTCGTTTCATCTTTTCAATATCTGATTCGGTCATTTTGCCTTTCTCACGACGTCCACCGGTGAATGTGTTCTCAAACTGGAAGGAGAGCAGTGTTGGCGATGGCTTCATGGCCACAATGTTGGCGAGGAGCTCAGCTTCATAATCGTTCATAACAAGACCTTTGGCATCCATTTCCTTGCGTTTCTTACCAATCTTGGATTGCATCGACTTGAACTGCAAGTTAGCTCCCTGGAATTGTGTCTGAATCTGCTGACCCTTCTCGTAGGAGAGGATGTTTGTAAAGTGTAGATGACGGAGCACCTCGGCCGACGGCCTGTTAGGGTGAAACTTTGTACATTGCTCTTGGAAGTTGCGGACAGAGGAGCTAAAGTACCTCTGAGACCTTAGCAATTTGTTGATCATATCCTTGAGATCGGAGCGTGGAGCTTGGTATATGGACGGTAAAATTATCAAGAGAGTGGAGATCAATGGTAGTTTCTTGTAAAAGCGTGGAAAAAATTTAGTTCATACGAATTGTCATTGTTTGGCACGAATCACAATTAAACCTCCTTCACACCACTCAATGACAGCTACTGAAAAGAAATTGGAACAGCTGATTGTATGGCTTCAGGAAGACCCCAAATCTTCTTTATCCGAATCCGTGGAAATTCGTAACACCTCGTACGGTGGTAGGGGTATCTTCGCCAATAAGTCCCTGAAGTCTCGCCAACAGATCATCAAGATCACACCTTCTTACCTTCTTAATTTTTCGACAGTTGTTGCTCATATCCTTTCATGGTCTACTCATATTAACAAAACTGGGTTTAAATTACCGGAAACAGAGGGGGGAGAGGACAATATCACGGAATTTTACTCAAAATTGGATCAACAAACTCTTCATAAACTCACTTCCTTCCAGATCGTGGCCATGTACATTGCACTGGAAAGTAAAAGAGGTATAAAGTCATGGTGGAGACCGTTCTTGGAATCTTTACCTCCATTCACAGACTTTGTGCTATCTCCTTTGGTCTGGCTGTTGGAAAATGAGGACAGAGAAGCCCATCCGTTTGCAGACCTCCCACAATCCACAAAGGTACACAACGAGAAGATGTACACACGATTCACCACAGATTTCAAAGTTGTTTCCACACTTCTGACCCTCCATAAGTATCCGAATTTAATAACTCAAGAAGACTTTCTCTGGGCTTGGTTTTGTGTGAACTCCCGTTGTTTATACATGTCCATTCAAGAAGCACACTCCAAAGACGACAATTTTACCATGGCCCCATACGTTGATTTCATCAATCATTCTCCACATGATCACTGTTCCTTACAAGTGGATCATAACGGCTTCCATGTTCTCACTTCATCACAGTATGGGTCGGATGAAGAACTGTATTTATCGTATGGCCCTCATTCAAATGAGTTTTTATTGTCTGAGTACGGTTTCATGTTACCAAGGGGATCGAATCCATGGAATGATATTGATTTGACTGAGCAGATTACTGAGTTACTGAATGAAGAGCAGTGTGAATTTTTGAAAGAAAGTGGGTATTGGGGCGAATACACACTCAACCTTGAATCTATTTCATTCCGTGTTGAAGTGGCATTAGCAGTCCTATTGGAAAAGGAAGGTAATTTGTACCAAAACAGAAGAGTACAGGCTTTCATTAACGGTGTTTCTGACGGAAAGTTTTACAAGAGAAAAGCCAACATGATCCTAGAACGTGTTCTAGTAGAACTAGATGGCCACACACAGCTGAAGATTGAAGATCTTGAAGGGAAGGATGATAACAGGAGCAAGACGGTGGTGAATCTGTACAAAGACCAACTGCTCATAATTAGGCAACACTTGGACGAACTAAAAGGAAATGCATAATATTTATACGTCGTCATGTTCATGATAATCTATATACATGTAAGCAATTTAGAAGCCGTCATCAAGGAAAACTCTCTGTCCTTTAATTCCAGACAAGGAGATCTTTGCTTCCAGCATCTTATTCAACATGTTCAGCTGAATAGCAGATACCTTGTGTCGGCGCGCCATATATGTGAAATATCCCGTTGTGTTTGTAATTTCAGTGCCATCCCACAATGATACCTGTCTTCTTAGCAAGGATGAGTCTTTCTCTGTCTGTTTTAAAAGTGTGATGGCAAGATCAAGAATTCTATCTGGACTCAGCATCACGTTTGCATTTGGGGCCTTTGTAGCCATCGGATCAGCCCGAGATATAATATTAAGACATTCATGAATGAGGTTTTTTAGGAGTCTTGCAGTATGTTTCATCTTCAACAGATCTCCATTTGTACAGTCGTAGAGCCCAGTCAATGAGCCGACGGCGGTTTTGATGATCATGGCTTCGTACTGCATGTGCACAAAATCTGTATATGTGACAAATGTTGTGTTCAGAAGTCGAGTCCGTGAAAGCATGTTCATGAGCTCGCTCTCCTGGCCGATATTACTACCCAAGTCGTACTCATAGCTGTCCATATCTGTCATATCTCTTGGTATTTTGGCAATCTTCAAGGAGCCATACCCCGTGACGCCGGACTGGAAGTTACCAGAACACCAACATCGAATATCAGAGATGGACTGGTACAGCTGTGGTCTCATGTTCGTATCCTTCCACAGCAGTGTCTTCATGGAGTCGAGGAATGACTTGTCGTTCTCCAACAAGAGCACCGAAGACTGCGGAGAGAAGCACTTCTTGTACTTGTAGAGTTCCGTAACATCTCTAGGCTTGTTGAAGGAGCAGACCATGCTCTCAATGTGCGCGAGCTCTCCAGAATCGTAACGCGGTGGAGAGCATGCACTCATTAGCTGTTTCTGTGAGACATGTGCAGCACTGTTAGAGCTGTGCTCAGTCAACGTGAGCGTAGAGTCGTGGTTTAAAAACGACCGTAGTTGCTTGTCTGAACGCAGCAGATACACAATCCGCGGAACTGTAGGCTGCTCCGGCAGCGCTGCCAGCTCGTGAGTTACAAGCTGTGACAGTGCACCACGGGATCTCCCCAGTACGTAGACAGGTTTCATCACGGAAACTTCTCCTAAGGACTTCCCGGTACATTCATAGGTGTTTGTGAGTAATGAATGGTGAAGTTTTGAAGCATGGAGATGAGCTTTCGCGAACATTACCCGGCCTTGAGGGCCTTCTTTAGAGAGAGAGAGGCCCCTTATTAACTCCACATTCTTCATAACAAGGGCCAATTAGGCAGAGAGAAACCACCAGAGGCGCTCAGATGTTGGTTGTTGGCTTGACTGGTGGGATTGCATGCGGAAAGTCCACGGTGTCCCGGCTTTTGCGCGAGGATCACGGCATTTCAATTGTTGATGCCGACCTGATTGCAAGGGAAGTGGTGATGCCGGGGAGAATCGCTTACAGATCAATAGTTGACCATTTCCAGCCAAATGTTGCCGATCTACTGCAGGAGGACGGTTCACTTAACAGACCGGCACTGGGAAAGTACATATTTGCGAACGAAGAGGAGCGTAAGGTGCTGAACAATCTTACACACCCCTGGATCAGGCTCGAGATGGGCAAGCAGATCCTGTGGGCATACTTCACATTCAAGAAGCTTGTGGTGTTGGACGTACCGTTGCTGTTTGAGTCCAATCTCGACCTCATTTGTGGATCCACCGTGTGTGTCATCTGCAACGAGGAGGAGCAATTGACTAGACTACTCTCAAGAAACCAAGGGATGTCGGAAGATGAAGCTCGCCAGCGTATTGCCTCCCAGATGAGCACGAAGGAGAGAGTACAAAAGGCCGATATTGTGATCGATAACAGTGGCTCAAAGGAGGACCTGAACGAACAGATCAATGCTGCCGTGGAGAAACTGACTCCTAACGTATTTATTTGGCTGCTGACACTGATACCACCGTTGGGAGTACTTGCAGCACTTCATACGCTTACTGTCCGCCATGTGGGTAGCAGATTGGAGAAGAAAAGGCTCAAACAACACTAAGCTTTTTGTACTTATTTATTCATTATTAACACAGATTATATGTTTTTCGGTATCTCCCTAGTTCAGTGGTGCGTCAACATGCGAATCATCAATGCAGAACGCACTTGTACCAATAATGATACCCTTCTCTTACCCCACTCATCACCCAGCTCTCAATAACTTTAACTACGCAGCACCATAACCAAATGCATTCATACGTGTCATAAAGAATACCACACAAAAGCTCACTTCAGGATATAGGCACCAATCACTAATACCGCTCCGATTATGCCTCCCATTAGCATCATATCCGAAGCCACAGAGACCCTCTGAGCCTTGTTGTAAAACTCATCACGCTCTTTCAGGATGTGTGTAATTTCCTCGTCCTTAGACTGTATTATGGACTGCAGTTCTGCAATCTTTGTGTCCTTATTAATATGCTCCTCCTTTTGGGATTGGATCTGCAACGTGAGTGCCTCGATGGACAGAATTTTGACCCGAGCCGTGGACTCCAAAGCTTCGATTGTCTTCATATGCTGGTCGTTCTTCTTTATCTCCGAATTAACAGTTTGATAAAGAGTCTGTATCTGTTTTAGTAAATCACCCTCCTTCAGTTTGGCATCGTCGAGTGACTCCCTGTATTCCTGTATTTTACTCTCCAGATCCAAAATTGTCACTTTGTGCTTATCGTTTCTTTTTTTGAAGTCATCCATTTGATCTTTTAACTCCCTCAGCTCCACTATTGAGTGCTCACCGGGCCTCTCTATGTCCTGTTTATACTTCTCCAAATAATGTACGACCGAGTCCAACTTCATATTGTTTAGTTTCTCTTGGTGTAGTTGCGTAATCAACAACCTGATCGATTGCACCAGCGCTGTACTTGTTCCAATGTTGTTATTCACAAATATTCCAGAGATGAAGTCGTGGTTTATACCTAATGTCACATCCTCCAAATCTCGCGTGATATCCCCAAACATGGCCGCATCAAACGGGTTCAACTCTGTTTCCACAGAATCAGCTGATTTTGAATTGGACTTCCCGCCCACACCATTAACACCACGCGAAGAGCCATTGGTTCGAGTAAACTCATCCAGAAGCTTTGCAACATCAGTTGTGCCATCAATCGGTATTGTAAGGATGTTGTCAACAACGCACGCGATCTTTCTGTGGTGTTGGTGCTTATTCTTCTCGGCGTCGATGTCGATGCCCAAATCCACAGTGTCGCCAACCTTTAACTCATGCTCTTTTATTTTAATGCCATTGACAAACGTACCATTGGAAGAGTTGCAATCTCTCAAGTAGACGATGCCGTCCTTCAAGTACAACTCTGCGTGCTCTCTAGAAATGACCCTTGAATCAAAGTACCCGTTATTTAAGCTCGGGGCCTTTTGCGAGCTGTTCGGTCTGCCTAACTTCAGCACCTCCGGGTGCTGGGGCACAGGCAATGTTTTCTTGTCAAAGGTCTCGTTTAAGGACGAGAGCACGATGATGTGTGCAAATTGGTCTCTTGTAGATTGTGGTGCGTGTGGCACAGCTGCAGCCGTCGACGACGGCGAAGCCGATAGCCTAATGGCCTCATCCGAAATCACTCTGGCCTCTCCAGAGCCATTGAGTATCAGGGGTTTCTCCTCTATAGAGCCCCCGTTGGCGAGTCCGTTGCTAGACGAGCCAGCAAGCAGTGGGTTTGCCTTGCCAAATACCTTTGAATTGGAGCGGGATCGCGTCTGAACTCGCTTCTCGAGCTGGATTGGCAGCTCTAGCGAGTCTGAGCCCGGAAATATCTCTGGTTCAGCCATTGTTTTGGTTCCTGTGGTCCTCCTTCAGCGGCGGGTGGCTCCAGCGGTGGGGCTGGTCGGTAGGATCAGATGTGCAACAAAAGGAAGCGCAGCCCGGAATCGGCAAGTTCTAGCGCGCTAAATGGGCTGAAAGTGGCAATACGGTAAAGGCAGTACCGTAGAGAACAAATATCTACTCGTATTTCAACACAAATCGCCCCAAATCGACGCTTTGCCGTTGAAATTCTCCAAACTGGCGGCTAAATTCCTGTTATTTGAGCTGGCAATGCCAATGTTTTGGTATTGACGCTGGAGACACTCTCGCGAATGCGTTCTATTCGCGTGCACCTCTGATACTGGATAAACACCTCTCAAGGAAGATAGCCGGGGCATCGCACGCGAGGAAGGCGCTCCTCTTTGTGCCCAAAAAAGGTGTCCCGGAGGGTTTTCTGGTGATGTATTGCAGTTTCCCAGCTCTGGTACGATGACAGCAGCGCCATCAAGAGAAATACCCGTTGAGGAAGCACTTCTGCAGCTGTCACAGGACGTGGACGTCTACGAGGACGTGTGCTATAACGTCTTCATCTCCACTCAGGTCCAGTCACGGCTCGACGATCTCGAGGAAGAGGAGAGGAGAAAGAGGGCTGCCAAAGAGTTTGTGAGTGAATTTTCGAGCTTGGCAGCAAAAGCTGATACGCCTCCAGTGGTACGACGTGAAACACGATCCAAGTCTGTACCTGCAGAGGGTATCGCATCCAAAACACAAAAGAGGTCCAAGAAAAGGAAGAGAAGGAACAAACCTCTTTCTGTGACCGAGCAAATGATCAGTAAGCTCTCTGGTAAACACGCAAAACTAAAGCAAATGAGGTTTCACGGCCCAGTAATAACACCTTTCATCGAGGGACTTGCAAGTGACAACGATCCTGCTGTCAATGGAAACGCCACTGTCTTCACAAATGACGAATGGAAGCGTGTCAAGAAGCTGCTCCAAAAAATTTCAAGGAAAAACAAGACACGCAAAACCATTGCATGCTCCGAAAAAGATGAAAACTGGTGGATGGGTAACGATGAGCCCTCTGAGATCAAGAGCGATGACATAGATGCTCTCTATAATAACTCACAGCTGTCACTACCACTGTCACCGACAGAAAGCACATACTCAATAGATACCTCTGATACTCCTGTGACTCTTAGCCAAATCGTGAAAGAATTATTTAAAGAGGAGCCAATACCAGATCCAGAAGTGGTTGAGATCTCCGACTCCACTGGTTACGAGGATGAATGGGACCTCATTGTTCGGAACAATAAGCCCATTGTGATCTCTTCAGATTCTGAATATGATCATGAGATGCGTGTGGCTAAGCCGTCTACTTTACCTTTTTCCCAGTTCAAACGCGCTCAAGTTATCAATTTAACTAATTCTCAAGCTGTGGATCTAAACAATGATGGCAATTCGGAAGATGAAATATATGACTCTTTGGAAGAAGACTGGGAAGCCTACATGGAGATCAGAAAACAAACAGAAGAGAAATGATGATATTTAATGAAATCTTACGACCTTCTCCTTATAACATTGTAGAGTATATTTATACTTTAGTTTAGCACCTCATCCAACTTGGGAACCAAGTGCACCACTTCATCCACATTATTTGCTCGTGGGATCTGGCACAGAATTTTTGCACCCAGTGATTCTAAGGTCTTATAGTTGTCGGCATTCAAATGACCATTCAGAACTACACCGAGCACCTTGACTCCACGGTTCTTCAAATGTTCCAAAGTCAGTAGAGTATGGTTCAGCGTACCCAACTCAGATCTTGCAACAACAATCACTGGCAAGTCTAAGTGTTTCACCAAATCAGTAGTTATTAATTCGTTTGTTAAAGGAACGCAGACACCACCGGCTCCTTCCACAATCAATGGCCTTTCAAGACACTTTGGCAACACAAACTGCTCCAACGTCAGCAAAGACTCGTTTTCTAAAACACATGCTCTCCAGGGACTCAAAGGCATTTGCAACACCAAGGTTGGTGGATGAGTTTTCAGCCCAGGAACAAGCGCTATAGCCGTTTTGGTATCACCAGGGTCACAGTTCAAGCCCGTTTGGATTGGTTTCCAGTAAGAAGCACCCCAGGCTTTACACAGGACTGCGGAAATGAAAGTCTTTCCAACATCAGTATCTGTTCCGGTAACAAATATCTCAACCATGTTTAGCAGTATGTATGAGAAATACTATGGTTAAAGGAAAAAAGAAGAAGCAGAAGAAGGATTCATTAATCATTTAATGTTTAATTTGTTGGTCTTTGTTGAGAATTTATGACATTTTGCGTCTCCTTACCCCATTGTGATTCGCTTGCTTGGGAGTCATAATTTGACTCCTTTTGACTTGCGTCTCTGTCTCGATATGACCCCCTATTATGACCTTCACAGTTGGCCCAACAATTCAAAATTAAACTATATCTATAAAACATTCTTCTAAATCACTCATTTATGACTTCTGTGCAATTAATTTTTTGAAATTTCATTCAGTTTAACCAATTTGGCTGAGTCCATGCATTTGTCTTACCCCAGTCGCTAGATTACACACACCATGTTCTCCATCACAGAGTTTGATAAGACACATATTTGGCACCCATACACCTCTCTCACTAACCCTCTTGCTTGCTATGAAGTTACTTCCGCACAGGGATCTCAAATTGAGCTTGCAGATGGAAGAAAACTCATTGACGGAATGTCCTCTTGGTGGTGTGCTATTCACGGGTACAATAACACGGAGCTAAACGAAGCTGCTGTCGAACAGCTTGGTAAAATGTCGCACATAATGTTTGGTGGTATCACACACAGACCAGCCGTTGAACTTGTGAAGAAGTTGATTGACATGACTGATAAGAAATTGGACTGTTGTTTTCTTGCAGATTCTGGATCCGTCTCTGTTGAGGTTGCCTTAAAGATGGCCATTCAACACAGCCATGCCAAGGGGCACCCGGGCAAGAAGAAGTTCTTGACAATTGAGCACGGATACCACGGAGACACCTTCGGGGCTATGTCAGTTTGTGACCCAGTAAACTCAATGCATTCGCTATATGCTGGATACATGTCTGCAAATATTTTTGCTAAGGCTCCACAGATTGGATTTCATGAAAAATGGAACGACTCTGACATCGCTGACTTCCAGGACAAAATTGAAAAACACCAGACTGAAATTGCAGCTGTTATCTTGGAACCAATTTTACAAGGTGCAGGTGGTATGAGAATGTATCATCCGACGTACCTTGTAAAAGTGCGTGAGTTATGTGACTTGTACAATATTCCATTGATCTTTGATGAAATAGCCACTGGATTCGGAAGAACTGGTAAGTTATTTGCTTATGAACATGCTGGTGTAGTCCCAGATATTATGACAGTGGGAAAAGCAATTACTGGTGGATATGTAACTTTGGCAGCAGTTATCTGTCAAAGACACATTGCAGACACTGTTGGGTCCGATAAATCTACTGGTGGTCTGATGATGCACGGGCCAACTTTCATGGGTAACCCATTGGCTTGTGCAATTGCCAATAAGAGTATGGAACTTGTGATGAGAGGCGAGTGGAAACAGCAAGTTTTTAGAATTAACGCTCAGTTGCAAAGATTGGAGAAATTGAGGGGTCTGGGCATAGTTAAGGATGTAAGAACTCTTGGAGCCATTGGGGTTGTCGAGACCACTACCCCCATTGATATGAGATGGTTCCAAAAACATTTTGTTGAGAGAGGAGTTTGGATCAGGCCGTTTGGAAAGTTAGTTTATATTATGCCTCCGTACATCATTACCATAGAAGAACTAAACAAGCTTATTGATGTTTTGATTGAAGTTGTTAAATTATATAAAAAATAATAGTTGTTTAAATAGAAGTTACTTTGCAAACATCAGTGTAATTACTGCGTCTGACATATCCTGGCTTCAGCTTGACCAACGGATCTTGCAGCTCTAGCATACCACTGAATGGCTCACTCATACTTAATCCCAACAATCTCAGCTCCTCGGCATTGAACTGTTTCCAATACTCAACTGGAGTTTCCAAATATATGTTCTCCTTTTGTCTAGAGGTTGCAGCAGACATAAAGATAATCAACAAGGTTCTGTACTCGTCTTTGGTGACATTGCGGGAAGCACCGTGGAAAACGGAAGCCAACATGAAAAAGCCATCTCCTTCAGAGAGGCCCTCCACTTGGAGACAATCCTCCTCTCGTGGCTTCCTGAAATGGTCCCATAAGTGAGAACCTGGGATGAATCTAGTACCGCCATTCTCTTTGGATATCTTACTCAGAGCGACTGAAATACCAACCTGTGTTTCTCTTCCATATACATAAGTTTCAGCCTTTTCAATAATATTATGCTCAGAGTGATCATCCCTGTGCAGTGCCTGTGCTTGCGATCCTGGGCCAACTCTAAATCCAATAGAGCTTGTTACAATGGAAGGACTGTATCCAATGTTGATGTTTTCACCTATCCAAAATGCATTCTTTTTGGCAAGAAACTTTTCAGAGATCTGGACATTCAATTTATGGTTGAGAACTTCTCTTACAACAGCTGGAGATCTGCTGACAGCAGCAGTGACTCTGACAGTCTCTTTCGGAAACAATCTTGGATCATTCTTGTGAGCTTCAAATTCAGGATCAAGCTCCTTCTTAATAGCGTCAACTTGAGCTTGGGAAAACAGGTTTTTCACGACACAGACACCGTACTTCTCAAGAATGGAGGAAACACTGTTGACATCGGCGTTCTCTTCCTCTAATGTAAGATCCTCAATGGTAATCTTTGGCACAGGTGGTTCCTCACTTGGTAAAGTAAGCTCAACTCTCTTGGTTTCTTGCAAACTTGGAGTTGAACCGGACTCTTTAACTTCAGCAGCTTTTCCTAAGGAGAAGAGTTTGAGTTTTTGAAGAGTGCCTGTGGTTGTTAGTCCTTGGTACTCAGCACTATCGATCTGCGACATTTGGAAATTTTGCTCTAATAAGACTGATCAATTAGAGATATCATCCTGGAATAGATTCTGACCTTTACCCCCCTTTAAATATAGTATCTAGGTGAGTATGCTATAGAGACGAGAGTATGATTTTGACCAATGACTCAGTAAACTTTCCCGATCCGTCGTGACTCAAACCAACAAAACCATTGTGCAGGCTCTTCTTTCAGGGGATTGGGTAAATCAGTCGATCCGAACCAAAGGAAAGAACTTTATTGGACAATAGTGAGAAGTCACAGTTGCCGCTTATCCTCTTAGAGGAAAACATCTTTGACTCACAAAGTGTGCTTTGTTTAGAGACTTGTAATGGTAGAAATGGAAAATCTCCTTTCTCTTTACTGGATTTCCTTCATCTCTTCTACCATATTTTACAGCACACTGATCAAACAACAACAAAATGATTGACCTGGAATTTGATAAGAAGCATATCTGGCATCAGTACTCATCTTTAAAGTCACCAATTCTAGCATATCCGATCATCAAAGCTGAAGGAACCACCATTACCCTGGAGGATGGGCGTCAATTAGTCGATGGTATGAGCAGTTGGTGGAACCAGATCCATGGCTATAACAACCCAGAGTTAAACCAAGCTATGTATGAACAGGTTCCAAAGTTCACACACTTCATGTTTGCTGGTTCTTCCCATGAGCCTGGTGTTGAACTGTCCAAGAAGCTTCTCTCAATGGTCCCTAAGGAATTAGACAGTGTCTTCTACGCTGATTCTGGGTCCGTGTGTGTTGAAGTTGGATTGAAACTTGCACACTTGTACTGGGCTGGGAAAAGAGAATTGAAACAAACCACAATGCGGAAAGACAGATTCCTCACGATCAATTATGGATACCATGGGGATACCTTTGGCGCAATGTCCATCTGTGACCCAGTGAATTCCATGCACAAGAACTATAGTGGTTTTCTCACCAAAAACTTCTTCGTTGAGGCACCAAAGTCCAGATTTGATGGCGAGTTTGATCCATCAGATGTTACTCCTTTGAAGAAAGCATTGGAGGAGAATCATGAGCGTATTGCGGCTGTGATAATGGAGCCGGTGGTACAGGGAGCTGGTGGTATGAGGGTGTACCATCCCCAGTTTCTAAAAGAAGTAAGAAAGTTGTGTGACCATAATGATGTCTTGTTGATTCTAGACGAAATTGCAACAGGGTTTGGAAGAACAGGAAAGCTTTTTGCCCTTGAACATGGCGAGATTGTTCCTGATATCCTTCTCTGTGGCAAAGGATTAACAGGTGGTTATCTTCCTCTGTCTGCCTGCTTGATGACCCGTAATGTCGCTGAAAATGTTTGTGAAAACCCCTCAAAGAGGTTCTTCCATGGTCCTACTTATATGGGCCATGCGCTGGCCTGTGCCGTTGCCAACAAGAGCTTGGAGATCTTGTTGAGGAACGAGTGGCAGGATCAGGTCTCCAACATTGAGAGGATCTTCAAGAAATACTTATTTGAGAAGCTACAAGACCTAGACTTGGTTGAAGACCTAAGGGGAATTGGTGCATTGGCTGTGATTCAACTTAAGAAACCGTATGAAACGGAGGCATTACAGCAAATGTTTGTAGACAGAGGTGCCTGGGTGAGACCGTTTGGAAAGCTGGTCTACTTGATGCCTCCCTTTGTTATTACAGAAAAAGATCTGAAGCATCTATGTTCAGTGACTGTGTCTATTATCTGTGAACTCCAGAAAGAGGCATGAATAACCCACTTCCTATCCCGAATCTAAGACTATTTTTTGCAGTATTATTGCAATATTTGTAGTTCAAACGCGCGTAGATATCTACACGTCGCGGTGCCACCAGAACGCGTAAAACCATCAAAAGTTTCCTGTCGCATCAGTAACAACTACAGAACAAGAAGTACCCATTACTAACAAAGATACGGAAGATGGAAGGATCGGCCGTAATGGATCCAACCGCGAAGAATCCTATTACTAGCTCTAATTCTGAGAACGAGGTGGGGGAACTTACAGCACCAGAGGCTAGCAACTCTGTGAAGACCGAAGAACGAATCACCAATCCTGAGACCCCACTTAAAGCTCTATTGAAACCCCTGCAGGAGTCCAATACGAACTCTGCCACGCCAATCATAGAGAGGAAGATGACACCTAAGCAATTAGAAAAGATCAGGGAGAGAGAGGAAAGAGAAAAGAAGAAACTTGAGGAGAAAACTGCTAGGGACATGGCTAAGGAACAAGAGCGCTTGTTGAAAGAAGAGAAAAGATTGCAAAGAGAAGCCGAAAAAAAGCAACGAGACTATGAGAAGGAACGCCTTAAACGTGAAAATGATATCAAGAGAGAACAACAGAAAAAGGATAAAGAGGACAGAGAGAAGAAGAAGTTGAAAGAGAAGGAGGAAAAGGAGAAGAAGAGGCTTGAGGACAAGCTGAGAAAAGAAGAGGAGAAACGCAAAAAAGACGAGGAGAAACGCCAGCAGGAAGAAGAGAAGTTGAAAAGGATAGAGGATCAAAAGAAGAAGGAAGAAGAAGCCAAAAAGAAGAAAGAGAAACTCAAAATCAGCAATTTCTTCAAGCCAAAGACCACAGTGAAATCATCAACTGCAACAGAGCCAGCAGTCAAACAGGAGAATGACTACAAGACAATGTTCCAAGATTTCTTTGTTAGAGACGGTGTTGTGGTGTATAATTCCAACAGGCTCAGTGGCGAGAAGCTGACTAACGCTGTTGAGGAATTTGATCAAGGACTAAATGAAGAATCTAACGCTAAAGAATGGCTTAAACAACAATCTTCTAATGAAATAGTGAAGCCTTCACAGAATGCAGTGTATATATATGAGAATAACTTGGCAGGTGCCCCTGTATTTGTCAAATTTATCAAGTTCTACGAGAATGTGAGGTGTTGGATCGGTACTTACACTAAAATGATTCCCGATGGTTTAGCCAAGAAGCCATTCACTGAGACCGCTGAATTTATTGACTTTGATGACGAGGCAGGTGAAGATGAGGAAGGCGAAGGTGAAGATATTGATGATGATGATGATGCTTCTGATGCTGATGATGAGGACTCCGAGGACCTTCAGGATTTCCTGGAAGATGACCATTCCAATGGAGATACGAGGAAAGTCGTTGGCCCGCTCATTCCAGTAATCACGTGGAAAGGCAAAAGCACAACAGACCCGTTGTTCAGAGAACCTGTTATCAATATCGAGATTCTCAAGGCAGATGTGTCCTTCCCTGTTGACCCTCAAAGGGACTACTGGGCCCCACCAGTACTGTCAACTACAGAAGAGAAAAGAGGCTCCGACACTCCTTCAGAAGATCAACCAAAGCAAAAGAAGCTCAAGACCATTATTACTGTAAAGGATGATCTTGAGCTGTTTGCCAGCAAGGTGCAAGGATGCGATTTCACAGCCCCAACAATGGTTGAAATCCTGAAGAAAGAGCTGCCTAAATACACCAAAGCCACCATTGAAAACACACTGCGTACATTGGCCAAACGTGTTGGTAGCAAACCTTCAGAGAAGAAGTGGGAAGTGAACCAAGAACTTTTGAATCAATCTGTTAAGACCAGTGAATGAATACCATTAATACATGATAAATAATGTCTGAACTTCCCTATTAAGTAATCTATGCATCTCTTCCATATTAGGAAGTATAATTGAACGCGTCGCGCGTCGCGAAACTTTCCAAAACACGAATCTTTCACGGTTTGACGGATGCCCTCTCCAACATCGTCTGAGGGAGAACAGTAAACTAAAAATCAATACAGAATGAGCTCACCTCCGGGAGACAATAACGAGCAGAGGGTTCCTTCTTCTCCACTTTTCATTCCACCTTCATCCGATCCTTCTGTGCAGCAGGGGAACACATTTGAGGATTCGAACAACTCCAGAAGAGCACCAACAGATGTCAGTTCGCCATTATTCTTTCCTTCTTCCCAGGGTGCTGGAATGAGCTCTCCGGTGCGAGGTGCCCATCTCAACTCTGACATTCGTCGTTCAAACCTTGGAGTCAGTTCTCCTCTTGCATACTCGTCGTCTGCTCCACCATCTGACATTAGAGCCAGAATAAGTGAGAGATCTGACTTAGCTTCCGACATTAGATCAGACATTGCTGCCCACCGTCGTGCTGAGAATCTCCGTCAGCTTAGAGGTGATGTGCACTCGTCTGACTTGTCATCTCCAAGAAGACGTCGTATGGAGGTTCCAGAGAGTGAAACTAATAATGACAACAACAACAAAAACACCAATGACCCTACCAGCGCTCTTTCCTCTGGCCTCGGAGAAAGCGAGGAAGACGCTGTTAGAATCATTTGGGGTACAAATGTTTCAATTGTCGAAGCTTCCAACAAATTCAGAGATTTCCTAATGGGATTCAAAACTAGACACAGAAAAATTATGGACCACGAGGATATCGAGCCGATGGTTGATGAGGACCTGTATTATGTGGAAGAGCTGACGAATATGAGAGAGCTTGGTACAACAAATTTGAATTTGGATGCTCAAAATTTACTTGCTTACCCAACTACAAAAAAATTGTTCTACCAATTGCAAGACTTCCCACAGGAAATTATTCCAATCATGGATCAGACAATCAAAGATTGTATGGTCCAATTGGCCCTTGATAGTAATGATGACCAGATTGATATTTCTAACATTGAAGGTTCTATTTACAAGGTCAGACCGTTCAACATTGAGTCCAAAAGAGACATGAGAGCCCTCAACCCAGAAGATATTGACAGATTAGTCTCCATCAAAGGAATTGTCTTGAGATCCACCTCTGTTATCCCAGATATGAAGATTGCATTCTTTAGATGCAACGTCTGTGAACATACCACTGTCGTTGAAATTGACAGAGGCATCATTCATGAACCAACTGTCTGTCCAAGACCACCTTGTGCCCAATCGAACTCTATGGTCTTGGTTCACAATAGATGTTCCTTCGCTGACAAACAGATCATCAAGTTGCAAGAAACACCGGACATTGTTCCAGATGGTCAAACACCACATTCGGTATCATTATGTGTCTATGATGAATTAGTGGATAGTGTTAGACCAGGTGACAAGATTGAGGCAACTGGTATCTTTAGATCCACGCCTGTGAGAATGAATCCAAGGATGAGAACTCTGAAGAACTTGTACAAGACATTCTTGGACGTTGTGCATGTTAAGAAGACAGATAAAAAAAGACTTAACATTGATACTTCATTAAACATTGAAGCAGAGATTTCAAGAAAACAGGACGTCGAAGAAGTAAGAAAGATTACAGAAGAGGAAATTCAGAAGATCAAGGAAGTATCTGAGAAAGATAACTTGTATGAGGTACTTGCCAGATCGTTGGCACCAAGTATATATGAGTTGGATGATGTTAAGAAGGGTATCCTCCTTCAGTTATTTGGTGGTACTTCAAAGACATTTGTAAAAGGTGGCAGATACAGAGGTGATATAAATGTCCTCCTCTGCGGTGATCCATCCACTGCCAAATCCCAATTGTTACAATACGTTCACAAAATTGCCCCAAGAGGTATTTACACTTCTGGTAAGGGTTCTTCTGCAGTTGGTTTAACCGCTTATATTACCCGTGATATTGACACTAGGCAACTTGTTCTGGAGTCTGGTGCGCTGGTGCTGTCTGATGGCGGTATCTGTTGTATTGATGAATTTGACAAGATGTCTGATGCAACAAGATCTGTGTTACATGAAGCTATGGAACAGCAAACCATTTCTATCGCCAAGGCCGGTATCATCACGACTTTAAATGCCAGAACGTCAATCTTAGCTTCCGCCAACCCAATCAACTCTAGATATGATCCAAACTTACCGGTAACGAAAAACATTGACTTACCACCGCCTCTTCTTTCGAGATTTGACTTGGTTTATTTGATCTTAGATAAGGTTGATGATCGTATGGACAGACAGCTGGCTAAGCATATTACAAACATGTATTTGGAAGATACTCCTGAGAATGTCTCTGAAACCGAAATCGTACCAGTGGAATTCTTGACCATGTACATTGGATATGCCAAATCCAACTTCCATCCGGTTTTGACAGATGATGCCAAGGACGAGCTTGTCAAGTGTTACGTGGAGATGAGAAAGATGGGTGATGATGCTGTGGGTTCTGAGCGTCGTATTACAGCCACTACCAGACAATTGGAAAGTATGATCCGTCTATCTGAGGCACATGCCAAGATGAGATTGTCTCAGGTTGTTGAGCTCTCTGATGTGCAAGAGGCCGTGAGATTGATCAAGTCTGCTATCAAGGACTATGCTACAGATCCAAGAACCGGTAAAATTGACATGGACCTGGTACAGACCGGCCAGTCCTCTGCTGAGAGAAGACAGCGTGAAGACTTGGCCAAGAATGTGCTAAAATATATTGAAGACCAAGTCCAGGGATCTATCAACTACCCACAGCTGCTCAGAAACTTCAATGAGCAGTCGCAAGTCCATGTGGAAAACTTGGAGATGGGCGATGTGTTGAACCAGCTGGTTGCCGAGGGCCGTCTTACCGTTCACGGTGAGGGTGCTAGACGTGTCATCAGCCGGAATGAAATCGGTGTCTAGATAAGGTGTAATGAATATGGTGTAATGATAAAGTGCCTGTAGAGCTAGGACCAATGAGTATGCTATCTTGTTTCTACTTTAGGTAATTTCCTCTTTGGAAATTATGGATGTTTTTTCCCGATCGCACCGCCAGTTCGTACAACAAAGCAAAACACAGCTTCAATACGGAAAAGAAGCCAAAAGACGACAGCGGTACAAGCACAGAGGACGGATTGGCCAGATCAACGGCTATTTAAGCGTTTCTGAGGGCATGGTAATTTCATCGCCTTTCCATAAATACACGCACTCCCGCGGTAGCTCCAGGGATGAATCGTCGCCAGTCCCAACTGGATCTGGGACACGCCAACAACAACAACCACTACATGGAACGCCGTACTCGAGAGCATTTCCAGCCGCCACTGGTGGCACACGCTCGAACTCCACACGTACTCCACACTCCTCACAGCAATTGAAGAAGTCCAATACGATGACGAGCACTGCTTCGGCTTCATCCAGTACGTCAGTATCCCTCGCACAGCAGTACGACAGCGACAAGAAAAGATTGATCAAGTACTGTTTCTCGTCGCTCGACAAGGACGGAATTCTGGTGGATAACTACATTACACATGTTAGAATTATTGAAGACTCTGCCTACCCGTCCTCGAGACCTCCGGCCAGTTCCACGGCCTCCAATAAGAAACCAAGAATTCTTGCATTGGCAGTTAAGAGAGACGGTGCTGTTCATTTGCACAAGGGACGTGAGAATTCCAATGGTTCGTTCCAAATTGGAAGAACGTGGTCTTTGAGTGAGCTCACTAAGATCCAGAGAGAACCAACGGTGGATTCAGGCTTCCTGTGTACACTCGGTAAGGACTACTATTGGGAGACCAACTCATCCCGTGAAAGACAGGTGTTCATTACCAGTTTGGTCAGAATCTACAGAAAATTTAAGAATGGAATGGTTCCCTACTTGGTCAATTGGGATCTTTCCTTGTTTGGGCTTGATGAGAACAGCTACAAGATGTCTTTGAACAAAGAGAGCAAGGATATTCAACCGGACAGAAAGGCATCCGTAATCTCCATCGGATCCGCAAAAGACAGATCCTCAGTGCCACAGAGCCCTATGGCATCAGTAATTCAATCTCCAAAGAAAATTGTATCTGAATCATCACGAGATGCTGTTTCTGCCGCTTATGCTGCTCCATTGCCTTCGTCGTCTGCATCTTCAAGACAACCTACCACTTCAAATGTTGATCCATATACCAAGAGACCGTCGGTGAGTAGTAAGCCGTCAACAAGACGACCATCAGCTAGTGGCTCTTCTCAACGAAGACCGTCAGCTACTGATTCCAACAGAATACCATCGATCCAAGAGCTTCCTGGAAGAAGACCATCGGGGTCATCGCCATATGTCAAACCACCACCACCAACCTCAACACCAGCGAAGGCTTCCAATGCTGTACCACCGCTACATGTTGAGCCATCTCTAACACAGTCCCGTTTTATTCCGGCACCGGTGGATTCCACGAAACCACTTGATTTTGGAAGCAGATCTATGTCAGCTCAGAAACTTAGCATCAAAGAGGATTTATTGAACGAGGATATCTCGCCATTCGATCTGGATAAGGAAATTAACGAACAAATGAAGAAGTTGGGTCTTGACTCACGAGCTGAAACACCATCGAAGTTGAAGGAAGCCCAGGATTCAGAGGATATCCCGAAGAGATTTGATCCTCCAAGATCTGTGGAACCTGAGTCTAAAAGCGTTTCTTCAATGGATTCTAATCCGATTAGTGTGAGTCAAACAATCAAAAGTGTTGAGATTGTTGCTCATAGACGCAGTATGATGGAATTTGAAGAAGAACAGGACTCCTCTGATGATGACATTACTGCCCTGTACCAGGACTCATCTGATCAATTAGAGAGTTCTGTCATTCACCATCAAGAGAATGTTGGCACTGTTGAGCCAATTCCGTTCCCAACTTCTGACCCTATACCAGATGAAACTGACTCCCAGGATTTCTCCTTTGAAAACTCTTATGATGAACAAGAAGTCAGTGCCGAACAAATCAACGCTACACCAAAAGCCATCGTCACTGAAACTCCAACCACCATCAAGGCAAATAACCAATCTGATAACGAAGATGATTATGACGATTTAAACGAGCCACCAGTCAATATGCTACAGGTACCTCAGAACGGTAAGAACAGACGCCGTGCGAACACCATCGAGTCTGTCATGGATACCCAAGAATCTGAACATTCCTCCTTTGATGATATATTTGATGAAATTAACTGGGATACCAGCGATGATTCCGAAAGCTTGACCTTAAAATTGATGAAGGAACTCGCTGAAACAGAGTATGAGACCACCAAAAAATTGATTGAGGTTCGCGGTCATTCTTCTGAACTCAAACAACACACCACCAGTATTTTTGATGAGTGTAACAAGTTAACACCATTGTTGAATCTGTTTACTGTAGAGTTGTCTGGATTTTCTCACGATATTCAGCATGTTGAGAATGAAGGACAAGGCTTACAAGTGGAGTCTATTAACAAGAAAAACTTGTGGAGTGATTTACAGACTTTGTTGAACACTGTTTCTGTTGATGAGAAGTCATTGGATGTGCTTCTTCGTGCTAACATTGACACCGATCTTCATCGTTTGGAACCAGTTTTAGGTGAGTTAGAGTCTGCTATCCATGCTATCAGAGGTAACGAAAAAGATGAAGAAGATCTTGGGGATATGAGAGCGTTAGAGGAGAGAAGATCTAAGTATGAATCTGTGATTGTACAATTCCTGAGAAGGATGAGAGGTGAGTTGGAGAAAAGATTTGCTTATGCTATGCGTGCTTTGAATTCCAGATCTTCAGACAACGATATTCTAAAGTCTATTTCTCAATTACTTATTTATTCTGGTATCACGTTGTTCATCAAAGATATGGCTGAAGAATCGTTCTATGATCTCATTGGTTGTTGGGAATCATATGTTAGTCCTGTGTGTGAGAGTATTCTTCAAAGAATCAACGACGACCTCGTGGAACAGGCGAAGGGGAGCCAAAGGTTTTCTTTGTCTAGTACTACTGCATTCAGACAGGCCATCCCATCTTCTGTCATGAAGAAGGTCCATGTGGAATCGAAGCAGAGCAAGCTAAGGGAAAAATTTGGATTATCTGAGCCATCCTCGCCGCTGGATAATGATCAGCTATTGTCAGCAGATAGAAATGACATTGAGCCATATTTCAATTCTTTACAGATGGTATTGAATCATGTGATTCTTCAACAAGACTTCCTTATAAAGTTCTTCCACATGTCATCTGGTTCACTCGATGTTGTAAAATATATTCAAAAGTGCCCTATTGAGTCTCGTCAATCCCTTCTAAATTCCTCCATTGATGAAATTGACTTTGACAGAGGGAATGCAAGAGACATTTCAAGTTCTATTGGAACTATTTTCCAGCCATCGTTGGAAACTTTACAAAAGAACATTATCCAAAGCTTGAGAAACAACCAGAAGAACACACCTGGAGTGATGCTCTGGATTGAGTTGTTTGAGAAGCAGTTTGCCACTAGCAATCAGGAGTATATTTTGAGTCAGTTCAAGAAACTTGCAGATAGACTTTCTGTTGATTGGGTCAAATTTGTGGGTATTGAGAACAAGAATATCGAGAAGACCATAATAGCACGCAGAAATGCGAGAGAAGTTTCTATTTCTGTGCAGAACTTTTGTACATTGGTCAAAGTAATTGAAAATACATTTGCGAAAACCTTGGCTCAGTATCCTATTGGTGGTGTTATTGTTAGAGATTTGGAGACTAGTAAGAAGATGGATGCTGCATATATTGACTTGTCTAGTTCCATTTTGGTTAACTTGAAACAGGAATTTGAAGAGAAATTTAGCAAATTTAAGCTGCACGATGCTTCAGAATCCCAGGGTAAGATAAACTACTTGGTGAACATTGTCCAAAACAGTAACTGGGTGATGGAGTCGTTGAGTCCATTGAAGCTAACATCTTTAAGTCTTGTGCTCTCCCAGTATCAGACTGTATACAAGACTTCCACGGAGCAGTATGTCAACATGCTAGTTGGTCTGCACTTTGGCAAGGTCGCCAGCTTTGTTGCTGATGTGGATGGCTTGTTGCAAGAGACTGCGCCGAAGACTGTGGATCCATCCAAGAGAAACGCGTACAGCAAGTCCTCTCTTTCTAAGATTCTCTCCAACTACACCACTAGAGACGTTACCAAGATCATCCACGATCTACGTCAAGACCTGACTCATCACTTTGATAGCAAGGCCGAGTCCGAGATCCAGCGTCTTTTGTTGGATAAGATGTGGTCTGCTGTCCAAGCGCACTTTGTTTCCATTGTGGTTCGTCTAGAGACCATAATGGACAAGTTCTACGGAGACACAGACCTGAGGTTCACCAAGAAGGACGTCGTCGCTGCTTTCAATGCTTCGAGAATGTCCTACTGATTTCCCTGTTTACTTGCAATGATAACGAAAAGAACATATTTAAACCCTCTGTAGCGGCATTAGTGAGGGTCTCTTCCCTCGCGGCGCGATACAAAACCCACCTACGCGTTTGCGGCATCGCGTCTAAAAGTAAACATTACTTTTACTTGGCCATTAACATCAACGCCACCAAATACATCAAAGCACCGGAGCACCTGAGTAGCCGTTGGTAGCCATGGGAGCCGCGGACTTTGACGACTCATTTGGTGACGATCTTGATGATGATGAGCTTGAGGAGCTAGAGAGTGTCCTCAACCGACCAACCGCTGTGAACCGCCATGTGTCTGAGAGCTTTATCAGCCGGCCAGTGGCAGTACAACGAACGCTGACGGGAGAAGCCCTGGAGGGAGAGGTGACACGCTATGAAGAGGTCAGACGGGTCGTGACGTTTAAGCCCACGCACCACCAATTGAACCGTCCAGCACTACACTCCTACATCTATCCCAAGAACTTTGAGGTGAGGGACTACCAGTTTGATATCATCGCTAAAGCACTCTACCAGAATGTACTCTGTGCCATCCCCACAGGTATGGGTAAAACTTTCATTGCCAGCACAGTTATCCTCAACTACTACCGCTGGTTTTCAAAGGGTAAAATCATTTTTGTGGCACCAACGAGGCCGTTAGTTGCTCAGCAAATCCAGGCTTGTCTCGGTGTCACAGACATCCCGGCATCTGATACAGCAGTGCTCTTGGACAAGACGAGGAAGAACAGGGTTGCGATTTGGAACTCTAAAAGAGTTTTCTTTGCCACGCCTCAAGTCGTTGAAAACGATTTGAAGACCGGTACGTTGGATCCGAAGGATATTGTCTGTATTGTCATTGATGAGGCCCATCGAGCAAGAAAGAATTATGCCTACACTAACGTGGTCAAGTTCGTTCACCGATTCAATACATCAGTAAGAATTCTGGCATTGACTGCCACACCTGCAGCGGACATTGAAGGTGTCCAAGAGGTTGTTGATAACTTGGAGCTATCGCTAATTGAGATCAGAACTGAAGAAAGTCCAGACATAATAAAATACATGAAGAAGAAGGAAACAACGCGTGTTAACTTGGGGATGAACACGGAAATGATAGAGGTTTCAGACCTAATTTGTAAAGCCATTGAACCAACATTAAAACTTGCCAATGAAGCTCAGATATATGATATCACCGATCCATCTCGAATCAATGCTTTTCAGATCCTGCAAAAGTCCCAAGCCATTATTCTCAATCCAGGTATACCAGAAGGTGTCAAATGGAGAAATTATTTTATCTTACAGCTTCTTGGGGCTGCAGGTAATATGTTAAGACGTCTCAAGATTTACGGTCTTAAGTCCTTTTACGCCTTCTTTGTGAACAAACGCAAAGAGTTCCAGACCAAATACGAATTGGGCAAATCCACTAACAAATGGGCCAAATCGTTTTATTATCACACAGCCTTGAAACAGATAGACTCTATTTGCCAACCATTAATTATGGATAAACGATATGTCAGCCATCCTAAGTTGGAATACCTTTTAACGGAGCTTGAGTTTTTCATTGATTCACACAGAGACTCCAGAGTCATTGTCTTCACCGAGTTGCGAGAATCAGCCTTGGAAATAGTCCAGACAATTGATAACAACTTAGGTGATTCATGTAAATCGCACATCTTTATCGGTCAAGCTAAAGGCAAAGAAGGATTTGACGACGTGGAGTACAAGATGAAGAATGGTAAGAAGGGACGTGGTAAGGCTGCCCAACAGAAGAGACTCGAAAAGGAGGCAGCTATATTGGAGCAGAAAGAAAAGAAGAAGAAAGAAGAATCTGAAAAAAGATCGGCAAGTCGTACATCCACATCAGAGGAGGCTCAATTGCAAGGTATGACTCAAAAACAACAAAAGGAGCTCATAAAGAAGTTTAAAAAAGGCGAATTCCAGGTTCTTGTTGCTACATCTATTGGAGAAGAAGGTTTAGATATCGGTGAAGTTGATATGATTATCTGTTATGATACTACAAGCAGTCCTATCAAGAACATCCAAAGAATGGGAAGAACAGGAAGAAAGAATGATGGTAGAGTTGTTTTACTTTTAGCGGGAAATGAAGAATCCAAGTTTAATCAGGCTATGGAAGATTATGCCAACGTTCAAAAACAGATTGAGAACGGAGACTTAAATATGCATAAGTCTGACAGAATCATTCCTCCTGATATCAAACCGGTGTGTGAGAAGAAATTTATCGATATTCCAGAGGATAACCTGGTCATTGCTAGAGGGGAAGACTCTGATGAAGTCATCAAACATGCCACTCAAGCCATGCTTGGACAGAATAGTAGAAAGGGAACAAAGACCAAATTGACTCGAAAAAACGCTAAGACTTCTATTGATGTTAACTCTTCTCCGCTACCTCCTATAAAGAAGAGGTTCTTCATGCCAGATGATGTTGAAACGGGGTTTGTCAGCTCTTCCAAACTTGTTCGTAAAATTGTTCCCGTTAATAATCCAGAAACAAGTATTTCACTGGATTCAGATGATGAAGTTGGGGATATCCATGCGAGCACAGAAAAGCCCCGTGCTGGTTCTGTTAACAATTCTGCCAACAATTCTGCTATTTTGAAAGGACTATTTTCCAGTGCCTCAAAGTCCAACACATCCAGAACGTTTATGCCACAAGCAGATGATACTCCACTAAAGGAGGAACAATGCTCCATCTCTTTCAATCTAGGTCCTCAAACTGGTGACAGATTGGTTAAACCATCCACATCAGCAAAAATTGAGAAAGCTGCTGAAGATGTTTCTATCCATGATAATGATCATGATAATGATCATGAGGAGGATTTCATGGATGACGATGATGACTTCGATGAGCTTCTTGAACGTTATAGGGTTCCTATGAAACGTGATATGCAAAAAGTAGAACGTGAAATAAAGAAAGATAATTCCATTCTGAACGATTTGAGTTTCTCTGAAGCTTTTGAAGTCAAGCATGAGGAAGAAGAGGAGATTTGTGGGAGTGATTTTGATGTTCCAAATAGTGATGACAATGATAGTAGAATCTTCCAGGACACACTTAACTCCATTCGTGAGAAGAAAAAACACATGAACGTTTCACATGGTGAACTACCTGAGGAAAATAGCAAAGCTTCACTGACTGCCCAACTTTTAACGTTTGAAGCATACGAGGACAATGACGACGATTTTGATTCATTGCAACCTTTACATGATGCAGCTGCTGCGATGGAAAAACAGTATGAGGACGATCCATCTTTCCATGAGACTTCAATAGAGGAATGCGGCCTTTCAGCTGAGAAAGAACCATCCAAGCGTTCTAAAAAACTACATGAGGAAGATGATGGTAAAAGAAAGATGAAGAAGCCCAAAGTGTTGGGCCAGAAGACGACTGTTAGCGACGCCAACCGAATCGATATTTCCAAGATGCTGAAAGATAGACCTAAGAAAGGTTTGGAATTGTCGAAGCTGAAGAGAGTGGATTTAAGTGAGGTGAAGCCATCACAAATTATCAATCTGGACGCTTTGAGTCAAGGTACGCAGTCTGAGAGTATAAAGAGAAGGCCTCGGGAAATGAATATGGCTCAGGTATACATACCGCAGCTTGACTGTGTTGCACCCGCAGAGTTTGAGCCTGAGGATGGGTTTCTCAATGCTGAAGAAGGCACGCTGTTTATCAGCGAGTACTTCATCCCGGATGTTCCAGGCATTGTTACCGATCCAAAGGTTTCTGCCAAGTTGAATGTGGTTGGAAAGGTTCCGCATGTTGCGAAGACGAAGAAGCTTGTGAGCCTCTTGACACTCTGTGCTCCGCGGGCACGCAAGAAGTTGAACCGTATGGTATCTGAGATGGACGAGAACAGCGACAGGCCCTACGATGAAAATGCCCAGCCTACAGATATCATTGTAGGAGACGAAGAGATTGAGTTTGTGGAGACAATAGATGAACACGACAAGTGCAATGAGCACGATTCTGCACTCGAGGTGAACACAGACGGCATCCTGGATGACCTGAATGGATTCCCAGGCACAATGTCTCTGTTCAGTGATGACGATGACGAGTTTAATGACCTTTAATTAGACACATTTGATGATTTAGAGATATATTTTACATGTGTATATACACCCTGTCAGCGTATATATAGGTCCGTGCTGTGATCTTCACCACGAATGCGTTTTTTTTCCTTCGTTCTGTTCCACTATAAAAGGGCAGCGCCCGCCCACTTTGTGAAGAGAAATACGCCCCTATGCCATGGTTTCCCTTTCTCCATCCTTATGCTCGGGAAAGGCGCATATCAGTGAGGACTCGTCCGAGATTGTGCATTTGCTGGTTGAAAACTTCAACTACGACTGCTCCTTTTTGTCCTTTAGCGACTCTAAGGGAATTTTTGGAAACCTTCTCTTTCTTTCTGCTTTAAAGTGGAATCTGTTGGTCGAACAACAACTCTTTTTTTTCTCCAAACGTTTTGTCTGTGAGTCCACAGATGGGTGTCTGGAGCAACTGGGGTGTGTTTGTTTGTGTGTGTTTGTATCTGTGACTTTACTCGGTGTTTTTAGGTGTATTTCGTAGCATACTCTCATGTGCCCTCTTATGTCTCGTGCGCAGTAGCCCCATTTGTGAGACGAGATCGAGAAGGGTAACACCATTTTAGCATTAGGCAATTGACACCATGATCTATAGACCCAATTGATTGAAAATACGATTAGTACTTGGGATAAAAGGCCTCTGTTCTCGATAAAAGCTCCTGCCAAAGTGCGCACCTCCAAAAGGGTTTTTCCCACGAAAGTTTGCATCAACACACCATCAAATAAAACACCGAACTTCCAACCAAACACCAGCTGTCCTGGATCCTCGAGCCACCCCGCCCCACAATGTTCAAGAAGTAAGTTATACCCTCACTTTAATAATCTGCTTGTCCGTAAATAATAACACACACCGCTCAGATTCACCAAAGAGGACGTGCACACCAGAACCAACCTCAAGTCCTCCGTCCAGAGAGGCCTCAAGACCAAGGCCACCTCGCAGTTCGACCATCTGGACGCTGCTATCGAGGACATCATACCGAAGAAGTCTCAAGCTGAGGTGCTCAAGTGTGAAGATAAGATCCAGCTGTACATTTCGGACGGCGAGGTTGTCTTTTTCCAGCAGTTCGACGAGCTCATCCCTTCCCTCAAGATTGTGCACAAGTACCCAGACGCCTTCCCAAAGGTTAGAGTTGACAGAGGTGCCATCAAGTTTGTTTTGTCAGGCGCCAACGTGATGTGTCCTGGTCTCACATCTGCTGGTGGTGTCTTGCCAGAAGCACCAGGTTTCCCAGAGGAGACCATCGTCACAATCTACGCCGAGGGCAAGGAGCACGCGTTGGCCATTGGTAAGCTTATCATGTCAACTGAAGACATCAAGAGCAAGAACAAGGGTATTTGCATCGAGTCCATCCATTACTTGGGTGATGGCCTCTGGAACTTTGACACTGAATAAAGTCTTTTTATACTATGTAAAGAAAAAGGTTTATTATATTTGTGATGATGAATGAAATATGCTATTTGCAAGACTCAATGGTCAACACTTGGCCCTTTGTGAATCCGTAGGATGATATTTGTGAAGTTTCGTTGTTCATGTACTCCTTAAAGTCACCAGATTGATACGCAAGTTGGATGTGTAAGAATGGCTTATGTATAAGCCTGGACAGTAGACTCTTCAATCTTAAGACTTCAATTGATTGCATAATTCGCAGCTCTATCAACTCATTATCATACTGGAACTTCAAGTCAATCAGGTTAGAGTCCTTGACTTCAACTGACTCCTTCCGTCCATACTTCTGCCTCAGAACATCTGCCTTCTCCTTAGAGTACTTGATATCCCCAGAGTTCACCCTTGACAAAAACCACAGCTCTGCATTTTCTCTTTCCTTTGCTGTGATCTCCACTCCGTTGAGTTTTAACAAGGTTGGCCATCTAGCAATGACTTGGAACTCTACCTCTTCCAGCGTGTGGCCTTCAAAGATTGGATTAGCGGACATCCTAAACTCTGTGACGTATGGGAACTGCTGTGTAAGGAGATCAATCTCTTGCCACTCTGAAATATTGTTTCGTTTCAAGTCCATTGATTGGATACTAGAGAATATGCAGCCTATGGAAGGTTTTATGGAAATGTCGTTGTCTGTAAGATTCAATGTGGTGATGTTTGATCGTGATAGAATTTGTGGGACCTCTGAGAGCTCATTCATGGATAGATCAAGCACCTTGAGGTTGTTTAGTTGTATTACGGCATCATTGAGTGTCCTCAGTCCATTATCACACAACGAGAGTTCTTGTAGTCCTACAAAGGCCTTGGGTAATGAAGCCAAAAGCTCCTTTGATGGGAAAGTCATTGTGAGGTTCAATGTGTCCAGTGGAACCTGTTCCAACAGTGAGATGGATCTTGTAAATCGGTTTCCTGTCAGGTTCAGGCTCTGTAAGTTCAAGTTCCTCAGCAGTTTGATTATCTGACCAAAGTCAGCGATCAAGTTGAATGAGAGGTCGAGCTTTTCCAGTTGTCTCAATGACCTCTTTATTAGATCCTCTTCGTCTGTATCTGTGATACCTTCAATGAGCTTCCTGCTCAAAGAAATGTCTCTCAGAGACGTAAAGTCGCTTTGCATTCGCTGCAGCTTCTCAAACCCATAAATCTCCATCATCTTCCGTCCGATTTGAATCTCAGCAATAGCCACCTCGGTTCCGTAAGCATACACCAGTGCTTCGTACACACTGCGCGTACCATCGCTCTTCTTCTTGCCTGTAGCTCTTATAAATGACCCATTCCCAGGCCTCAGCGTTGTAAAGTACTGGACTCCCCCATGATTGCCAGAGTTCTTGCCCTTACCGGGGGTATCCCACTCGACGCCGAGTGCTATCTCGCCAGGCCAAGCGCAGATCTCGCCACAAAACCGGACCGTACACAGCTCGCCGTTGTACGACAGTCTGCTACCTTCCTCTATCTGTATCATCTCTTTTAGATATAGTTGTAATTGCTGAGGATGCTACTGTGGTTTCTTTCTGTCTTTGGTATTAAAGGCCCTGGCCAATTTTCGTGTCTTTATGAAAAGCCCAACTTCAACGCCAAAATTCATCCAAACACCAGCTCCTTGTAATATATATATATGTATATGAATGTGTGATCTAGTTGTAGGCTACAAATGCTGTCAAATTCCAATAAAACTTAAGTTCAAAATTAACCACAATTCCATAATCAGATGCTGCTCAACTAATATACAATCACAATATATAATACTCATGCGAGCGAAGAAAAGAGGCCCTCGAGATCAAACTCCTGTGCCCACTCCTTCACGATGGTGGTCTGCTCAACCTCCGGAGCCTTTCCACTGCCGGCACCCTTGATGGTGGTGGCCGTGTCCTTAGAGGACTTTGGCAGGGTCCAGCCGTTGATCTTGCCGTCTCTCCAGTCGTTGAGAACGGAGAGACCGGCAGCGTGGAGGTTTGGCACACCTCCTCTACCGAGTCTACCTCTCTTTCTGGCAACGTGGATCAGGAAGTTCTTGGTGAACTCATGGATGTCTGAGTCTGCGAGCGGTGGCAGCTCGTAGAATTTCTTGAAACTCTCCTTCATCTCCTCAGACTTGGCGATACGTTTGAGCAAAAGCTGGATGGCTGGTACTGGGTCAGTAATATCTTTTGGTGGGAGGGCGTTAAGTAAGGCTAGCTGGGCCTGCTGGTCGGCCTTGGACTTCTTCTTAGACTCTGCTGGGAACACAATGCCAGGGGAGTCGAGCACCTTGAGCTTACCGTCCACCTTCACTTCTCTCAGCGAGGTGGTGACACCAGCCTGGTTACCAACAGGACAAGCCTTGGAGGAACCACCGTGGCGGGCAGTGAGTGCATTGATGATGGAGGACTTTCCAACGTTCGGGTAGCCAATAACACCAACAATGATGGATCTCTTGAGATTCGACTTAGCAGCGTACGACTTGAGTGCCGTAAGCAGACTGTTGGCAGTGACGGACTGTGTGAGGTTCTTGTTGAAACTAGTGTTGTTTGTGGCACCTGGAGCAGCCCTCAGTGGGATGGTTGGGAATGAGGACTTGAGGAAGTCCATCCACTTGTTGAGCACCTCTGTAGGGATGAGGTCCACCTTGTTGAGGATGAGAATAAGTCTCTTGCCCTGGCTTTGCAACACGGCCTCCTCCACCTTTCTGGAACGTGTTCCCTCTGGGTCACGGGCATCCAAAACGTAGAGCACCACGTCGGATGCCTCCACAACAGTCTTGAAGATCTTGTCGTATGCCTTACGGGACTTATCCTTGCTCTCTTGCTCCTCCTGCTCGTCCTCGCTGATCTCGTAGTCCACAACCTCGAGGTCATCCTCAGAGTCCTCGTCCATCTCGTCATCGTCAGAGCCACCATCATATTCCTTAGCAGCCCTCTGAGCACTCTCCAGCAGCGCAGCGAGGCCACCAGCCTGCTCGTCCTCGTCACTGTCGCTCTCCATCAGGTCCTCTGGGTCCTCGCCTGCAGCAAGCATCTGCTGCTTTCTGAGCTCCTTCTGTCTCTCCTTGTGCTCCTGTGCCTCCCTCTTGCGCTCCTCAATCTCTGAGATGATCTTGTCCTTGTACGGGAACGACGCCGGAATGCCCGGATCCTTGTTGGTTCTGCTCTTCCACGTCACATCCTTCTTCGACTGCTTCTTCTGCTTCTTTCTGTGCGCAGCTGCCTTCTTCTTGATACCCTCCCGCATACGGGTAGTTCCTCTCTTAGACACTGGCTTCTTCAATCTCATGCTGTTTCCTATCGCTCAGTTCCCCTAGAAACCTCCACCTTCATCCTCCTTTCATAAGCTGGAAAAGTTTACACAGGAAAAATTTGAAAGCTCATCACGTATTTCCCGATATGGTAATTTACCCTCGGATGTATATCTAACAATATCCGAGGGCTTAAATTCGCGCATTCGCGAATTTTTTTTATTTGCGCCCCCCGTCTCGGGGGAGGCCTTTTCTTTTTGGTGATGTTTGATTTTTAATACTGCTTTGGAGAGCACAGTTCTCTCTGTAGAGCAACGGTGCTTTGGGCTGTGGACTGTTAGTGTGTGTGTGTGTGTGTGTGTGTGAGAAATTAATTGGTCAATTGGCTGTTTGTTGCCCGCGTGTGATCCCTGTTTCGTGAGTTGTGTCCTGGACTCTTCTCCATCTCTTTATCTTTGACACTTTGTGTTTGCACCTTTTTGAGCATCAGGCTTCAGGATAAACACATGAACATCAGCCAGCTTGCTAATAAGGAGGGTCCGGATCTCAACATTGTGCTCTCTTGTCCGGAGTGCCGTGTGTTTCCGCCAGAGCTCGCTGAGCGGTTTGCGGAGGGCGACGTTGTGTGCGCCCTCTGTGGGCTCGTGCTCAGCAACAAGGTCGTAGATACCCGTTCTGAGTGGCGTACGTTCTCCAACGACGACCAGAACGGTGACGACCCGAGCCGTGTCGGTGAGGCGTCGAATCCGCTGCTGGACGGCAACCAGCTCTCCACCATGATCAGCTCCAACGGCGAGCACGGCCGCATGGGTAGAGAGCTCAACAAGGCCCAGGGCAAATCCATTGTCGATAGAAAGGACAACGCCCTGCAGGCAGCCTATGCAAAGATCTCAATGATGTGTGACGCAGCCCAATTGCCCAAGATTGTGCAGGACGGTGCCAAACAGGCGTACAAGCTCACACACGACGAGAAGGCCCTCAAGGGTAAATCTCAGGAAAGCATCATGGCTGCCGTCATCAAGGTTGGCTGCCGAAAAGCACACGTAGATAGAACATTCAAGGAGATTTGCACACTGACCAGGGTCCCAAAGAAGGACATTGGAAGGGTCTTTGGTATCATCAAGAAGATTCTTGAAGAGAAGTCGCGCGACTCTCACTCCCACCTCAACTCCAACGAGGGTATCCAGTCGTCTCAGACATCTGCTGAGGACCTCATTAGAAGATTCTGCTCACATCTCGGTCTCGGCATTCAGCTATCCAACGCTGCAGAATATATCGTCAAAAGGTGCCACGACACTGGTGTGCTGGCTGGTAGATCGCCTATCACCATTGCAGCTGCTGTCATTTACATGACGGTGCTGATATTTAGAGCTGACATGCCGCCTTCCAAGATAGCAGAGAAGCTAGGGGTCTCAGACGGTACCATCAAGACGTCCTACAAGTTACTCTATGAGAAGAGACTTGATCTTGTGGATCCAAGCTGGATCGAGACGGGTAAAATTACATTTGACGAGGATCCAAAGTGATCCTCTGTGCCTTTTGTCTCACTTATTTGGGATGTGTATTAACAGCATGAAAAACAGTAACATGAAGAACTAATCATTGAGACTACTGAAAGAGTAAAGAAAGAGATCTACATATATATATACATGTGTATACACTTTTGTGTGATGAACACTAATGAAATTTTGAAATGACTGCAAAGCTTGATCATAATAACAATTGGTGTATTTATATATATATGCATATATACTCTCTAAGGAAAGACATGTCCAGATCTATATAGAATCAATTGTCCATTTTGAGCTGTGCAATTCTATCGTTGATAGCATTGCCCAACTCCTGGATAGGCTGATCAAGCAACTTGGCGTGGATGCTCTGAAGTGCCTTCAAGGCATCCTTCTCATCAATGACGGCAGAGATATTGATCTCGTTGGCACCCTGGGAAATCATCTCAATGTTAATGCCCTCCTGTGCTAATGTGGAGAACATGGTGGATGCAACGCCGATAAACTGCTTCATCTGCTTTCCAACGAGCGAGACAATGGCCATCTTCTTTGTAACATCAACGGTTCCGAGCTTCTTCAATTCCTCTACGGCATTACGCAAATCTCTGTTGGACTCCTCATCTTCGCTGTGTTGCAAGGCCATCGATACATGTACCTCTGAGGTCGAAATCAAATCAACAACGAGTTTGTACTTGTCCAAGATGGTAAAGATCATGGCCAAGAAACCGTGAGACAACGTCTTCTTGTTGGAATGCACATTGAGGACGATGATGTCATGTTTTGTGGTGATGGCAGTCGCAGCCTTCTTCTTAACAAGGCCTGGGGAATTGAGTTTTGCGACAATCTGGGGAGGGTGTGGTGGGGTGGCCTCACCTTTACGACCAATGTCATCTGGATAGATGATTGTTCCCTGGCCCTTTGGGTTTTCAACGTTCTTGATACGGATAGGGATACGGGCCTTGATGACCTGTTCCATGGTGAAGGGGTGAATGACCTCTGAACCGTAGTATGTGAGCTCTGCGGCTTCCTCTGGAGTGACGGAGAGCAACATTCTGGCAGACGGCACCTTGCGGGGGTCTGCTGTGAAGATACCATCCACTTCCTTCCAGACCTGTAACTCGTCGGCGTTTATACCAACAGCAATCAAAGCAGCACAGAGGTCCGTGTATCCACGGCCAACACCATTGAGAAGTCCACCTGGGACGATACCAAAGTAGCCAGTGAAGACCGGCACGGTGTCGTCGTGCTCGAGCTCCATAACCTTCTGGGCCAGGGACTGGCTGAGGCTGCGGTAGAAAGAGTCATCAAACCCGGTCTTGGAGGTGTCGTATCCTGGGGCGATGATGGTAGAGAGGTCAATGTACTTGGCACGGACACCGTGGTCGTTAAGGAGGGCAGTCATATAGAGACACGCGAGCTTCTCACCGGCACTCATGATGGAGTCAAGCGTTCTTGGGCTGATTTCGCCAATGATCTGGGACGCATGGAGCAGCTTAAGCACCTGCTCGCACTCGTACTCGGTGTCCCTCACGAGCTGTTCCCTTAGTGCAGCGTCTTTGATCATGGTGTTGGCGTTGGCCACATGGTCGTCCCTCACAAGCTTGAGCACCGCCTCATAGTCCCCGTCAAGCGACGCAAGATCCGCAGCACGCAGAAGCCTCGACGTGGTACCCTCGCTCTTTGTCTTCGACGAGCGGGCCGAGCACACCACGGCCACCCTGTTCTCCTGCGAGTACACCTTGACGATGTCCTCAGTGATCTTCTCAGAGAACTTTCCAACAGACGTACCACCAAACTTCTGCACAATCCACCCCTGCGAGTTGTATGACGATGAGAGCGACACAGACGACATCCTTTTGTTCAATTGTATGTATAAAAAGAGACCTGAATTATCCTACCAGAAGCGTCCCAGAAGTGTCCCAAAATTCAATATTCCTCGAGACGACCATGCGATGACTCAGTTTCTCCAGCTCTTCGCGGTGGGGAGAAACTGATGAGCCACAAAAAAGCGCGAAATCGCGTAATTCGCGTAATTCGCGAAACTGGTTGAGCCACCGTTTTCGCGAAAGATTCGGAAACAGCCCAACAAAGTAATTCCTGTAATAGGAAATGTGTACGCGCGCGTTTTCTAAGCACACAGAAAGGGAACCAAAAGAGAACAAGACAGAAGATGCAAACATATATAAAGAGCAGGGGCATCCGCACGAGAGTTGTGTACAACAAAAGGAAACAGCAGGATGAAGGAGCACTACGGAATTGTGATTGACTCGGGATCGTCGGGGTCAAGAGTGCAGATCTACGCGTGGCCGGATGCTGGAGACGTTGTGAAGGAGGCGAAAGGCACCTCTACGGCGACGACAAAATCTGTGCCACAACTCCGCCAGGAGGCCGAGTGGAGCAGGAAGACGTCGCCGGGTGTGTCGACGTTTGGGGACGACCCGGATGATGTGTGGGAAGACCACTACGAGCCCCTCCTGAAGCACGCGGAGAGCATCATTCCCAAGAAGCAGTGGGAGGAGACACCCATCTTTGTGCTTGCGACCGCTGGGATGAGGCTCTTGCCCGAGAAAAAGCGTGAGCGGTTGCTCAAGGAGATCTGCCACGGCATCGATAAGAAGACGGACTTCATGGTGGATAACTGCGCCGAGCAGGTCCAGATCATTGACGGCGAGACAGAAGGGTTGTACGGGTGGATCGGACTCAACTACCTCATGGGCCAATTGGACAACTACGGGGACCAGGAGGATCATCCCAGCTACGGATTCATGGACATGGGCGGTGCCTCGACACAGATCAGCTTTGTACCGTCGAAGAAGTCGGAGGTAGAGAAGCACAGGGACGACATCTCCACGTTGTACTTGCGCAACGTTGATGGTTCTGCACAGCAATGGGACGTGTTTGTCAGCACATGGTTAGGCTTTGGTGCCAACGAGGCCAGAAAGAGATACCTCAAGAACTTGATCAACATTCTCCCAGAAAAGAACAACAACAACGACGAGGATGACTTTGTTACCACTAAAGTCAACGACCCGTGTCTCCCAAAGGGCGCGCAGCTAGACTTCCTCCACGACAGCCACACTTATGACATTGTTGGGTCTGGTAACGTTGAACAGTGTATGAAGACCACGTACCCACTCTTGTTGAAGAACTTGCCGTGTATTGATGAGCCGTGTCTGTTCAACGGTGTACATGCCCCAGAGATTGATTTCGACCAGGACAAGTTTGTTGGCATCTCAGAGTACTGGTACACTGCCAATGATGTATTCCAGATGGGTGGTGAGTACAATTTCCACAAGTTTAGTGAAAAAGTCAAGTCGTTTTGTGAAAGCGACTGGGATATGATTGTGCAAAATAGCGAGGCTGGTAATTACAATGGCATGCCACTGTCGTTGGTGATTGACTCCTGCTTCAAGGCCAACTGGGTCCTTAACGTGTTGCATGAGGGCTTCAACTTGCCCCGCATTGGAATTGAGAAGGTTGATGATGACAGTAGTAACAAGAACAAGGACGAACAAAATATCCACATACCATTCCAGTCTGCTGGTTCGATTAAAGGATCCGAGTTGTCGTGGACCTTGGGAAGAATGCTTCTCTATGCATCGAGTATGATCCCAGCCGCAGGAAATAACAAGCACAGCGTGGGTATCCAGCCTGCTGAGAACGAAAACAAATCATTTATTGAAGGTGGCATTGTTAAAAGCTCAAAATTGATCGCATCAGCACCTAGCTCGATGGACATGTTCCCATACTTTTTCGCCTTCATCTTGCTTGCATTTGCCGTATACATGTTCACATATCGCAAGAGTACTTTTTTAGCCTTACCGAGCATTGCCACGCAAACGTTTCACAAACTCAAGGCCAGGTACATGCTCTACAGATACACCAAGCTCTCCAACCAGCTCAACTCCGATCTCGAAGACGGAGTCCTCACAACCCAAACCCTCACAGCTGACGAATCGCGTCTCGCAACGGACACAACGTCGGGCAGCATGAGTCCCTCTCTGAACGCCCAGGACTTCGGTGCAAATCTGAGAACTAGGAGCTATGCTAATCTGCAAAACTCGAAGCCGTTTGCCCCGAGAAAGACGATCCATACAGCTAGCTCGTTGTTGGATTTGAGTAAGTTCAGGCCAGGTGGTGATAAGGGAGTTCCGAGAACCCAGAGTGCCTCAACGTTGAACGGAGGGACACTATGATATTTGGCATGTTATTTATTTAAATTATACATTTGGGTTTAGACTTTTAGATGTAGATCTTTGAGAAGGGGGAGGAGAGTATATATGGTTGATTTAAGGGGTATGGAAACACCTGCACACCAAGATAAACACCCGCACACCACTTATAATGAATAAATTCATTTATTAGTGGAACAGAAAGAGCCTTAACAGAATATCTTTACTTTTGGTGTTTAATGAGTATATATATATTCCTAGTATTATATGTATTGTTTCTAATTGAAGCAAATCATATAGGACATGATAAAATATACACTTATGTCTTAGAGTTTAATCTGAGATACTTTAATGGAGTTGGGTCTTTCTATAATATAATAGTTTTTTAAACTTTTTTAAAATTCTTTGTAACAATCCTACAGATTACATTAAATGACTAGCAAATAAGGGATACAAGCTTCTATAAAGTTCTTCTCGTTGTTTTTGGATAATATGGGATATCCCAATTGGGATAATTGATCCCGCACCCAAATTTTCCCCAGATTCTTTAACATGCTGGGGGGGGGGGAGGATTTAAAGCCACACGAGAACCAGATCTACAGGTTTTTTTATATTTCATTGCTTATCATTGCTAAAGAAAAAGATTGTAGGACAGTAACAAAAAACAGCAAGATTGTAGGACGGCAGTTTTTCCCAAAAAGCGATTGTATGCGTGGCATCTTCAGAAGACAAACACCTGGTCGCCAGCCTTTGAGACAGGCTTAGCCTTCTCGAAGCCGAGACTGAGGGCGCCCTTCTTTGCGGAGTTGACCATTGGAGGAGGACCACAGAGCAGGATCATCGACTCTGGAGCTGCAGCAGGCATGAATCTGTTGAGGATGTCGTTTGTGACGTAGCCGACGCCGCCAGTCCAGTTGGCTGGTGGCTTGTCGAGCATGTAGTAGACCTGAATGTTCTTGTGCTCCTTGCAAATCTTGTCAAGCTCTGGCTTGAGAAGGATGTCGGCCTCTGTCTGGTTTCCGTAAACGAGCTGCACCTCGGTGTTGTCCTCTGGGTTGTTGGCAATGGCCTCGATGATCTGGTACATTGGGGTGATTCCGGTGCCTCCAGCCACCATGCCAAAGCTCTTCACCATGTTCGGTGTGTACTCAAAGAAGCCCTTTGGGCCCCTGACCCTGATGGACTCGCCGATCTTGAGCTCTGCAATGTGCTTGGAGATGTTACCCTGTGGGTAGTGTTTGATGAGCAGGTCAAAGTAGCCCTTCTGCGCGTCGTTGGACGTTGGTGTGTACGATCTCACAATCTCCTTGCCGTTGATTGTAGCTGCGATGGAGATGTGCTGGCCAATAGGCAAACCAAGCACGTCCGTCTCACGAGGCAAACCGAAACGGTAGATGCCAGAGTTGTGAGAGAGCATTGTCTTTTGCACGAGTGGGAACTCCTGGAACTCGTCCTTCTTAAGCACCTTGCGCTCGCCCTTGGAGCTCAAGAAAAACACCACGGCGGACACGATCACCGCCACAAAGGCAACAACAATCGCTAGCGACTCCATTCTGTGCTATGTTAGTGTTGAGTGGGCTCAATTGGGTGGTGGAAGAGAGAGCGGGCACACGGTATATATAAGAGTATTAAGCCATCTTTTTTTTTCCCAGGGCAAATGAGAGTAACGAAAAGTCTCTTGTTTTTGCCCAAAGCGGCTCGTTCGCGCGCACGCTGGACTTGGGGCCTAGGCCCAAGCCTCTGGTCTAGGGTCAAGTCTTCCACGAGTCCACAGTCCCTCCCAGTCCCAGTCCCCTTGGTCGGACGGGGGAGAAAAAAACGATTGGCTTATCGGCAGCCAATTCGAAAAGGTTTTCGAACTCCAACCTTTCAATACCGACAGATTTCTTACCATTTACCCAATCGGATAAAGAAAGGCTTCCCTTTCACAAGTCCAATTGGTCCCTTCCTGTTTCGTATTCCACCACGGCTTGTGGTATCATCCTGTCTTTTTTTTTTTTGCAATTGTGGCCTCTCTCCCCCATTGCATGCTCCCCATTGCACAGTTTGTGACAGTTGCATGGTTGACACATCCCAATTGATGCCGTATCTGGAGTCTGAGACGAAGAGGACGAGACAGCAGTCGCTGTCTGGAGCACTGAGCGTGTCCTTGGGGCTGTCGTCGTCTTACAAGGACGCTGGCACCAGCATCGCCAACTCGTCCTACCTTGCACGGTCGTACCTGGGCTTCAACCCTGCCTTGTCTCCACGGTCGAACAACACAGGCTCCCAGCACGGGAGCGACGACCACCATAATCAGGCTGCATCGCTGGCTGCTGACGACGAGATGTTCGAGGAGCACGCTGTGTTTGAGGAGGACGACGAGCAGACACCGCTCGTGGACACAATGAGCCTCGCAGCGATGTACTACGCCTACAACAATGCCGACGACGCTGAGACCCAGCGTCCTCGTAAACACAAGGTGCCAGAGTTCCAGATGAGCGACCTGGCACCCATGAAGCTGCTGGGATACGTTCCAGGAGTCATTCTCGGGCTGCTGCTCAACATCCTCGACGGCCTCTCATACGGGATGATCATCTTCCCCATTGGCGAGGCCCTCTTTGCAGACCTGGGCTCCGCAGGGCTCTCCATGTTCTATGTCTCGTGCGTGGTGTCCCAGCTCGTGTACTCTCTTGGAGGCTCGGCCTTCAGAGCAGGCATTGGTTCTGAGATGATTGAAGTGACACCTTTTTTCCATGCGATGGCTGCCTCCATCACTCGCCAGGTGGGCGACGACAAGGACGCTGTTGTAGCCACTACCATCACGGCGTACGCCGTGAGCTCCATCGTCACGGGGCTCACCTTCCTCATGCTGGGAAAGTTCAGGCTCGGGCAGCTTGTGGGCTTCTTCCCTCGCCACATCCTCATTGGGTGCATTGGTGGTGTTGGCTACTTTCTCGTTGTAACAGGGCTCGAGGTGAGCTCCCGGCTCGGAGGGTTTGAATACAATTGGACATATCTCGGTCAGATGTTCACGGGCTTGACCCTCGTCAAGTGGCTCGTCCCAGTGCTGCTGACTGTGGGGCTCATCGTGCTCCAGCACTACCAGCAGAATGGCATCGTGCTTCCAACGTACTTCCTCGCCGTCTTTTTGCTGACCCACATTGTCATCATCGTCGTGCCAACATGGGAGTTGGCCTCAGCTCGCCAGGCCGGCTTCATGTTCGATGCTGGATCCTCAGCCAGCGCACCGTGGTACGAGTTCTACTCCCTCTATAACTTTCGTCTCGTCCACTGGACGGTGTTGGCCCAGCAGGTACCGTCAATGCTGGCTCTGACCTTCTTTGGCGTACTCCACGTCCCAATCAACGTCCCGGCCCTCGCAGTTTCCACGGGCCAGGACGAAGTGGACGTGGACAGAGAGCTCATTGCGCACGGAATCTCCAACGTGCTCTCTGGATGCATTGGCTCCATCCAGAACTACCTCGTCTACACAAACTCGCTGCTCTTTATGCGTGCTGGAGCCGACTCCCGTGTTGCTGGTGTGATGCTTGCCCTCGCAACCTTTGGTGTGATGCTTGTGGGCCCCGTCGTCATCGGATACATTCCAGTGTGTGTTGTGGGAGCTCTGATCTTCCTTCTGGGGTACGAACTGCTCAAGGAGGCTCTCTACGATACTGTGGGCCGTGTCTCGCGTGTGGAGTATGCTACGATCCTCGTGATTGTGCTCACGATGGGTGTGTTTGACTTTGTGTTTGGTATCCTCGTGGGTATTATTGTGGCGAGCTTCCACTTCCTCTGGGAGAACACAAAGATCCCAATCATCACCAACAGGTACACGGGAGAGGTGGCCAGATCAACAGTAATCAGACATCCATTGCAGGAGCAGTTTTTGCGCAAGATTGGCAAGCAGATTTACGTGCTCAAGCTACAGAGCTTCCTCTTCTTTGGCACAATCGGCAAGGTGGAGAAGGAGGTGAAGGCTCTCTTTGATGCCGACCATTTCACCGAAACACCAATCCGCTATCTGATCCTCGACTTCAAGAACGTGCTTAACGTGGACTTTTCTGCTGCAGAGGGCCTCAACCGTATCAAGAAGTTTGTTGTGGAGCAGGAGGCATATCTCATTGTCTCCATCGGCGACCAGAACAACATCCTCCAGGCCCTCCGGAAGGTGGGCATCTTCCAAGATGAGGACAGGCTACAGATGTTTGACGACCTCAATGCCTCTCTCGAGTGGTGTGAGAACAAGTTTTTGACAGACTACAAGCAGTTCCAGCGTTTCAAGAAGGATGTGAAGATCCCCGTGGCCACGCCAAAACAGCACATTTTACCGATTAACACTCCAAGAAACACCAACTTTTTACAAGAGGCCCAGCTCACGTACAAGCGGGAGATTGAGTCTACAAAGAACCAGCAGTCCAAGGCTGCTCCCGAGCCAGAGCCTCTGCCTCTGCTCACGTTTTCGTTGCAGGGTCTCTCGAACAAGCCGTCCTCTTTCTGGTCCCCGTTGCTGCCGTACTTTGAGCAGCGGGACATGGCCACCGACGCTCAGCTCTCCTTTGCACACACGGCCTCCTTCTTTGTGCTTGTTGAGAGTGGCGTTCTGTCGCTTGCCTACCACATGAACGATTCCCAGCAGATTTACGAGACACTTCTTCCTCGTACAATGTGTGGTCGCTTTAGTGACTCCATGCACAATGGTGACGGTTACCTCACGACACTGAGGGCAAAGAGAGCTACAAAGTGCTGGACCATCAGCAGTGACGGCCTCGAAAAGCTCAAAAGCAAGGACGGGGGTGTGTATTGCGAGCTGATGCTTATTGTGTCCAAGCTTAATGAGGAGCGTTTTGGCAACGTTACGCACTACGCGTTGATTAGTACCTGAGGCCTTAGATAGATAGATGCTCCTCTTTAAGGCCCTTTAAGGTCCTTTAAAGTCCATAGGCCCATAGGCCCCTAATTTCTTAGCTAAATACCACATATCTGGCTTTCACAGACCTCTGTACATCACCAAAGATCACGGTACACAAGTAATAGCGCGGGCCGGGTCCAAACAAGCCGTTCTAATGGCATCTTCGGCTATAAAAAAGCATGGTTCTTTCCCCTCTCTTCCTCAATTCGATCTTATATATAACAAGAGAGCGAGATGGCTACGACACTTGAGCAGTTTGACCTTCCGGACATTGACTCCATCACTGAGCAACAGGCCCCGCTGCAGAAGGCCGAGACGATTGCGTCGCTACAACAGGAGCTCACACACCAGCGAGTACACAGAGACGTTGTTACGCCGAGCTCTCAGCAGTTCTTCCCTGAGGAGTACGAGCTTGAGACTGAGACAGGGCTCGTCAAGACGGCGACGATAGCAAGCGTGAAGGGGTCGATGGACGGCCTCACGAGGGAGAAGCTCGACAAGGCCATTGAGCGCAACAGGAGGGAGCTTGAGAAGGGTCCAAGCGCATGGAGGAGGATCAAGGATCTATTCTCGTTGAAACGAAAGAGTCGGTGATTAACATGGCCCCATGGGCCTGGGCTAGTGAGCCTCCTGGGGGGCTCATTGGCACCCAATGGGTACCCAATGGGATTATAAGCTCATGGCCCCCTAGGCCCATCGGTATTAAACGGTGTACATATTACACATACAACTAACACACCACGGCGAGTAGACACCGTTATCAATTGGAAAACATCCATTAAAACACCTATTACACCCCCTTTATAGTGCCACCTATTAAAAGGGTTATGGGGCACCCGTAGAAGCCCCCCGGGGAATATTTCCCCCCTTCCCCAACAAACACTTAACTATCAACACGAGAACCCCACCAGGAGACCCCCGCCAGGAGACCCCCAGGAAACCAGGGAGCGTCTGAATAAGAACCAGTACACCACCAGAATATGTGCATTCTCGTCACAAGCAACGCCCACCCACACTTTCCCTTCATTCTGTGCTCGAATAGAGACGAGTTCCTCTCGAGGGAAACAGCTCCAGCACACTATAACACCTACGCTGGCACAAGGATCCTTTCACCACTCGACATGGCCCGCTCAGATCACGGGACGTGGGTTGCACTGAACCCCGAGACGGCCCAGCTTGCAGTGCTTGTCAACTACAGAGAAGGAATGAAGCTCCAGGTGAACCCTGTGTCTCGGGGTGTGCTGCCTCTCGAGTACGTGACGAGCCACGCCAGAAGCAGGACTGCGTTCCTCAACGAGCTCAGAGCCAAGTACGGAGGTGATGTGCTCGAGGAGATTGGTGGATTTAGTCTGATGTTTGGCACGATTGGTGGTAAGTTCGATGTTGTGTCCAACAAGACGGCCGACGACTTCAAGTGCTTCATCAACAAGGAGGTCCACGGGCTCAGCAACTCCAAGTTTGACGAGCCATGGCAAAAAGTCCTCCTTGGCGAGCAGATGCTCAAAGAGATCGTTGCAAAGGAGGAAACAAACCAGGAAACGCTCGTCAATGACCTCTTTGGCCTCCTCAGCACGAACACCTTGGGAAACCTGACGGACGATTTTGAGGCCAACTTCCACAACATTGAGCAGTCCATCTACGTCCCACCGCTGCTGGTGAGGGGCTTCACACGGGGAAACCCTTTGTCAGGAAAATACTACGGTACAAGAACACAGACGGTCATTGTTATGGATAAGCAGGGCCACTTGACGTATGCAGAGAGAACACTGTTCTCGAGCGATGACTTGTCGGAGAAGCCAACCATGAATGTGTTTGAGATGGAGGTTCCACTACACTGAAGTTAGGAACCTGGATATGTTGATGAGCTAATGTTATATGACTATACAGAGTGTAGAAGGTGTTGCTGTATGGAAAGGTGAGAGACGAGTGGATACATGGTGAGCCAGAAAAAGGGCTCATGAGAACATTCTCTTACCAGCTATAAAAGGCCAAAAAGAGCCAGATCTCTTATATTTTTTCTTTTTTCATCTTCTATTGAATCCTACACAATATTCAAATGAACAACTTTGAACAAGGCTATTCTACCAGTGTGGTACACAATGCATTGATGCGGCCTGAAGACAAAGGCCTAGGCTCGTACGGAAGGTTTGAATCACTCCACAGAGCCTCTATAAAGGACACATGTCTCGAGATGACCATCTCTTCAGACTCTTCAGAAAAGGAGCTCCCCTTTCAGAAGAAACAGAGGTCGATGATGTGCAGAACACACCGTGAAGCCCGAGAGCGTGCTCTCAAGCTGGAATTCTTGGTGGCGATGATGTATAGGGACTGGGACAATGACAAGTACGAGGTTGACTCAGAGGCTGATTCGGATGAAGATGAGAACATTGACTATGGCTTTGGCAATTGTCATGCTCAGGGGACTCAAAAGGCGTTCAAACCACTGTTTTTACAGATTCCACATTATGGGCGCAGACAGGCAATGGGCTCGGTATCGCATAGTCTGAGATGTGACATTTTGATTTGTTACCAGCATTTGGGAAACGTTAGGCCAAAAAACGTCAAGTACACAAAGATATCCTTTGCAAAGAAGGACGAGTTGGTAATCTACGACAATGTAAACTGCGCAGACGACTTTCTGCCGGTCAAGAAAGACGCTGTTCCGGCCAAACCGTGCTGTCCCGTATACAGAGAGCCAACGTTCGAAGAGATCTTTGGCCACAGCCTGACAGAGGAAGATCCAGTAGAACGACGGTCCACAGACCCCAAGCTGAACAAGTATGCTAAAGTTGTGCGTAGAATTGTTAGTAACCAGATGAACAAGTTGCGGGAGAAGGTTGAGGTGTTTCGAGAGAAGGCTGAGGTGTTTCGAGAGAGAAGGCGACAATATGAGATTCTCGAGCTACAGATGCTGGTAAATAGGGCTAATTATAGGCTAAAATAGAGGCACGGGGGGAGATTCATGTAATGCAAATGCATATTGGATACCGTTTTCTGTGTAATATAGGTCTTCCATACGTTTAGGACCACTTAAGCTCAGGTATCAGGGCTGTGCTTTACCAGTATGCTTTAGTACCTGTGCACACCTGAAGCTTTGTGGAGCGTAAAATGCCGGGGGATCCGGCTTCACCAGGCCCTGAGCTCATGTTGTAGGGTATCTGAACACATAATGAGCTTACAACTTGTGTAGAACCCATGAGCTGGCTGGGTACATGACATGTCCGGGCTGCCGGTGACCTTTCCCTTACAAGATCACACGGGCGAGTGGCGTAGTTGGTAGCGCGCCTGCCTTGCAAGCAGGAGGTCATCGGTTCGACTCCGGTCTCGTCCATAAGATCATTTATTTTTTTGTCTTGTATTTCGCCAAATTTTTTTTGTGGTGGAGGCGCGCCAAAAAGGCGCGCATTTTCATGTCTCTTTGTGTGTCTTGTGTTTTTTGGTGTGTTTTTTTTTCCATCTGAGATGCGTCTTTCTCATGCAAGTGAAAAAAAAACAAACAAAAGCTTAAAAATATAGAGCAAAACCGGCCGGCCAGGTATGCTTCTAGAACGGCAGAGCGCAAGAATGAGGCGGAGGGGCAAATGAAACACAGGAGCCAACCTGAAACAGTGAGGAAGGCCAAGGGGCCGTGGAGAGGGCAATGGGGCAATGGTATAGGGAACCGTGCTGTATCTCGTGGGTATCTCTTCCCGCTTTGTAATGGCATTAGGGCCCGGTGTCCCCTCCTGCCGGAGAGGGGTGTTTTCTAGAGAGCGCGCTCTCTCGGATCTGCTTTATCGCGAGATTACGCTGGAGGGAAGGCCCCCTATCTGCCAATCCTATGCCACTATCTAGCACCAATCTGGCACCAATCTGGCATCAATCTCACGCTCCTATCACAGTGGGTGTGCGGCACCAGCGTGACCATCGTAGCCAGGGAGATTGTGGAAACAAAGGCCTCACAATGGCAGCCCTAACGGTGATATATATATATATGTGGCTCGCGCTATACAGTACACAGGCATTCTGGTATGGATTCCATATGCGGGAAACAGGAATGATCCAGCACCCTGGACACCCTGGGGGGGGGGGCAACAGTCCTACGGAGCCGTCCTAGGGGATTCTAGGGTGTGAAGCCCTAAGCTATGACCCCCTCCCATAGGAATGCTCAACCACACCGTGTGGCTTCCCGGCCCGAGGCAGTGGGCCCCAGTGCTTTAGCCTGAACTGTAGTGATCGTCTCTTGCTACTACATCGTATTGTGCCACACATCCTTCTATTGTCTGTCCCCTCTGTTGTGTCTAGCGTGCAAGCGCACTTGCTTAGGGCCCCTTTAGACAGGCTCCAGACGGGCCCCCAGACAGGCCCCCAGACAGGCCCCAAACAGGCCCCAGGCAGACACCTGGCTCTCCAGGCAGGCCAGCGGCCCACGTTCGAGCCCAACGTGGGCGCGCAAATTGCACACATATATAATACACGTCATGGGCCTGGCACTCCCGCAGGGTGTAGGAATGTCTAACCTGTCTGGCATCTCAGCCCAGGGCGGCAGACAGTGGCGCTGGAATGAAACACCCAACACCCAACCGTGATGGCTCCCCAGGACACACAGGACACAGGAGACTCCCACAACACAGTCACCCGCAATGAGGGGGGTGTCCCCTCTGTGTCCGTGTCTCCCCTCCCCCCTCATACGCAGTTATTATACTGTGTGTCCCCGCTGTTTCGCCACTTGCCCCAATCCGGTAACACGTGTGCGATAGAGGAAAATTTTTTCCACCCCAGTCGAATGTTCTCGCACTTTTCTGCCCTGTCAAGCAAACATGGCGCGCGCACGCTTGTTTTTTTCGCACGTACGCGTAATTAGAACTGTAAGATAGTGGTGTGTGGGTGTAGAGAGTCTAGCACGTTCGAGGCTCCCCAATTCTGTATAGGGTGATATAAATAGTGCGCCACATCCCCGCTTCACGGGTGACAGTATAAGAAGAAGGCTGTTTGCACCGAGAACACAGCACTCAGCACTCAGCTCTAAGCTTTAAGCACTAAGCACTCAGCACTAAGCATCAAGCTACTAGGCCACTAGGCTCACAAACAATACCACGGCATCCACAGCACACAGCTTTAAGCACCCACTCCCACACCCCGTTTGCATCTCTCTGGCACCCAAAGAGCAACAAATGTCTGCATTCAACGACTACTGCATCGTCTGTGAAAACCTTTGCACAGGCTCGTCGGCCTACTGCTCGGAGGAGTGTAGGGCCCACGACACACACAAGGAGGCCCACTCCCACTTCAACTTTGACAACGTGCCACAGTTGATCTCCCCAATGCTCCAGCCAAGACAGGACTCGATCTCGTCGGCCCTCCAGACACCGGGCACCGAGCAGCTCTCGGACGAGGAGCAGGAGGAGGAGGCAAAGCACCAGGACTACCTCATCAAGTCGCCCATGCTCCTGTCGTCGACGCTGAAGAACGAGAGCAGTATCGCAGGCTTAGACTTGACAGACTGCACCCCGAGAGAGCCCCAGAAGGAGCTCGACCAGCACCACACCGACCTCCTGGCCGCGTCCTCAAACTACTACAGAAAGTGGTTGAACGTCAACCAATGATCTTGGGAAAGGCCTTGAGCCTGCTGGGACACCTTTTCCAGCTCTCCCAAAGACATGACACATCTTTGCTTTTTTACGACCCCCAAATTTTTGCTACGACTCACACACCCCATACACACACAAAAAAACCATTCTTCTAGTCCCACTCCACTCCTTTCTTTGCTAACGACCAAAAAGAAAACTTGGAAAACATATCTCTCTTCTCTTATCATATATTTAAAAAAACACTTTTTTATCATATATATATTGGGGTTTGTAAGGGAACACGGAAGGATGTATATATGCTCGCACATATATCGGATATCACCAAAAAAAGTTTTTGCATTTTTAACCACTATTTTTTTTTTCCACCAAGGTTTATTTGTAGACTCACAACTAATGGCTCTTGGTACGAGTACACTTGGCCTATGTACGAGTTCAGATCGACTTGTACTTACCCTGTAGACGCATATATGGTTAGGGGCTCGGACACTTGCGACCCATCAGCTGTTGACTGTCTCAGATGTCGCCATGTATGTCTGAGTGTCAGATAAAGGCATACTGTGCTGGCTAGCACCTGAAACACTCCTTGACTGGCTGAAAAGGTAGGAAAAGAGCAATGTATGGCGTGGGGTGTGTGTAGGTGGGAGGGGGGTGTACATACTGTGCCTCTGGGGTACGTGTGCATCTGGTTGCACAGGATGTATAGATCAACATATACAGTAGAACGTCTCTCGTCTAGACTCATTGGCCCCACCGTTTCCAGTATATATATATATATATAGATAAAAAGAAATCATATACATTTATACACCCATAATATACAAAAATAATTATTAAATGGTCAGGCAAGAGCAACCGTCTCCTCCTGCAGTCTCTGTTTCTTAACGTCATCAATGGATCCGAGCACAGTCTCATTCTTCGTCAGCTCGCTGATTCTCTCCTGTCTCGTCATAGTTCTCTGGCCAGTCTGGATCTCGAACTCCCTCTTCTTCTGTTTCTGTGTGTCCTCCTCCTTGGCCTTCTCCTTGGCAGCACTCAGCTCCTTCAGGTTGAGCTCGTGCTCCTGCTTCAAGTGCTCAAGCTTGGCGTTGAACTCGTCCAGGGTGCTAAAGGTCTTGTTGGCATCGTTGCAGTACGAGTCAAAGTCAAACTGCGTCTTGAGCTTGTTCGACAACGCCAGCTCAATCAGTCTTGGCCGCTTCTTCTCCTCTAAGATGAACTTGGATTTTACCTGTCTTCTTGTTCTGTATGGGAACATTTGCGCAATCAACGCAAAGTCAGTGCCCCAAGTGCCCAACGCCTGGTAAAACTTGGAAACCTCCTCCTTGTCCCACTTGTCAGTGTACCGCTGCTTGCCGTACGTTGCAGAGTTCACAATGTTTTCAAAAGGGTTCTCATCGTGTCTCTCTCTGACAATGCTCTCCATGTTTTTATGACGGTCCACAATTCTTGATTCTTCATCAACAATCAACGAGCCGTCGGTACCCAACTTCAATTGGATGGCAGTGTGTGCAGAAGGCTCATTCAAATGCTCATCATCAAGCAAGTCCTCGGGCTTAATCTTCTTCTCCTCCGGTATCTCTTCAGTCAAGCTTTCAATAGATCTTCTCTCCTCCTTGGCCTGCTTTCTCAGCTCTTTACGCTTCTTTCTGGCTTCCATCCGGTTCTTTCTCGCCTCTTGGGCCTTTTGGAACTGCGATGAGATGCGGCCAATAGGTAACGTTGGTTTACACAAGTCCTCCATCGTGAACAACTCATCGTTGATCTTGATCTGAGACAGCTTGTCAGGGTCCAACGACTGTAGTGATTTGGACAATTGTGAGTACTTAGAGATGGCTGTGATCTTATTCTTTAGCTTTTTCATACTCTCATCGGTTGGATCAAACGTAACCTTCTTCAAAATCTGTTGAGCATCATCAAACATAAATCCTTCCTCCTTGATCTGCTCACTGTATTCTCCCGTGATATCTCTCTTGATATCTTCATCTTCGTCCTCGACTTCCTCGTGGATCACATCACGGCCAATGGCGACATCCTCCTGGGCCTTTGCGTCTGTCTTGGACATTGGTCGATCTTGTGTAGCCTGTGTAGCCGGTGGTGTTATCAAAGTCCGCACTGGCTGTGCTTGTGATACATCTTCGGATACTGACCGCCTTTTCAATAAGGCCGCACTTGATCTTCTTCTCTTGTTTGGTCCTGTTGTGGGCTGTGGAATGGAGATGACATGGCTTTTGGTTTCCACCACGGCGCCGCCAGAGCCCGAAAACGAGGTTCTTCTAAAGACATCTCCCGATCTCGTCGTATTGCTGAGTGTAGATAGTCTTCTTTGCTTTGTAGCTGGGGGCGTTGGTTCCACTATACTTGCCCTTCTGCTTGTTGATAGTGTGCCTGTTATGGAGTCTCTCTTCTGTGTTGCCATTGGCGTCTGGAGCGTGGAACCGCTCTTCGATACCGGATCCTCGGGATCAATGTCCGAGCTGAAAGCCTTGTCATCCTCGTCCTCTTCATTATCATACTGGTCTTCGTCCTCATCGTCCTGATCATAGTTTAGGGATGTGTCTTGTATTACTGGCCTGTCCAGGTCCACTGGTTCCGGAGCAACGCTAGGCTTTCTACTTACCACTGGGGTGCTAGAAAGCGAACGACGCTGCTTGACCTTGGGTTGGAACCTAACACCACTCTTATCTGTTGGATTAGAAAGCGTTAGTATCACACTCTTAGGTATACACATATATGTCCTCCTGCTATAGTCGAGGCGGCTCCCACGAACCACCTGCTGCACCGGAGCAAAAGCACACCGTCTACACTGTTAACTTACTGACAATAGAACTCATGCTGGGCCCTTTTACTTGCTGTGTGTGTTTTGTTTTTTCGTCTCCTGCTTTTGTTTTGTGAAGTGTTAATGTGTTTATGTTTTATAGGGCGCGGGCCTCTATTTTTTTTTAAATTTCTTTTATTTTGAGATGATAGATTACATAAGCACACACATATACACCCATGTGGATCAAAATAGTCGTAGTCGTATATCGTGTCGTATTGTTTTGAGGTCGTTGATACGGAGGTCCGAGTCCTGTGATGCAGTTAGTATTATGAAAGCAGAGTATAGATGGACGTGGAACTTACGTGCAGTATTAAGGACAGCTTTGGATCATTCTCAACGATGCACGCGAGGTAGTAAACAACCTGGAGGCCTTTGAAACCCTCCAGGATGCACACATCGACAATTTTGTTTGATGGGATGAACTTGTGTGTTGTTGAGGGTATGATAAGCCCTGTTGTTCGGCTCAGATCGATGCCGATGGCCCTCGTGATACAGACCGTTTCCCCTATAGCCTGTTAGTCTCTCGGGGCAGGGAGCTAGGGGGAGACCATTACGCCAAAAATGTAGCACTGTACTTACTTTTGCACACAACAATAAAGTGATTGAGAACGAGCACACACAGCACCAGTGCTATGCGGTAGTAGTACTCGAGGTGCCTTGTGTAGTGGAGATCGAGTGCGAGACCCAGTGCCACCAGCAGCGCCTTTGCAATATACGGCCACGTGCTTGCGTGGAAAAAGGAGTACTGCACCTGCACATCCGAGTCCGTTTCCTTAACGAGTCCAATGGGCATAGCAGTGGTGTTCTCTCGTGCTTTATCCTCCAGCATCAGCACCAGCACCTCCACTCCCAGTCTCTCCATCTCCACTATTTGATGTGCTGGCGCGCAAATGTCGAGGTGTCCGGATGTGCATGGTGTCCGGGTGTACAAAGGTGTCATAGTGTTGCCGTAGCAACGCCTTACCTTTGCGTTTTAGGGCCAACGGACCGAAAACAGAAAAAAAAGAAAAAAAAGCGAGAGAGAAATTCCGGGTGTTTAATAACACCTGGAGGCTCCAGCCATACGGGGAGCCCACCGTATAGGGAGGGGAGCAGCCAATGGGAGCGTGGGAAAACACCTTAAATCGTTTTGTAGGCAGGCCCACTGGGTGTGTGGGTGTGTGGGTGTTTAGAGCGTAGTGCTTATATACACGGTCTGGGGCAATAGCTAGGGGACCTAGGGGCCTTGGGGCCCAGAGGCCTGGGGCCAGAGGCCTAGAGGCCTCGCACGGCCCAGCCGAACCTCTCCCGTATACATTATCTCATCTCGTTATCCCATCTCTACTGCACCCAGCGTGTCACTATGCGTTCCTATGGGCGGGACCCCAGGCTTACATTCCTCCCTAAGCTGATTGGCCAGAGGTACCCGCTTCCGCTTTTGGCATAACTGTCCGGGGTTCGACTCGGCAACACCCTGGCATTCGTAGGAAGTGCAAACACCGTGCGAACACCGAGCGCTGTTTCGCTGTCCTGGCCAATGTCTTGCCGGCCAATGTCCTGTTGTCCAGCTGTCCTGTTGTCCAGCGCCCCAGCAGTCGTTGTAGTTGTCCTGGTTGTCCTGGTTGTCCCGCCTGTCCCGCTGGTCGGCTTCGCTGGGCCCCCTCGATCGTTTCTTTTTTTTCTTTTTTGATTACATAATACAATATATATTTTTTATTTATTTTTTATTTTTAATCAGCCAATTCGAGCCCAGTGAAAAAAATCAAAAAACCCGGGAACAGCTCTTTTTAAAAAGCACAAACGACTGCTGTTTTCCCCTTCCACCAGAGTAGAAAGGGCACTATCAACAAATACCTACAAAAGGAACAGACAGACACTGCCTTGTCCCAGACCACCAGCCAGTCGCCCCAGCTCACACGCAAACTCCACACAAACCCAGCACGCTTGCCCCCTGGTTCGCATAACAGAGCACGAGGGAAAACGAACACCCATCTCTTTTTTTCGGTATCTGATTTTGAGCCCAAGCGTATTATACCTCATTGCATTCTCTTCACCAACACCTAGCACAGAACCCAATCAAGGGAGAAGAAGACCACAGAAAAGACTCCGTATCCCAAGCACCGGGTACTAACAGCTTTGACTAAATTGCATTCGCCTCACACCTTTCCTTTCGCTCCCCAGACTTATATATTCGACAATGCTCTCATCACCTCTACACTTGGACCCAACAACACAATTGCAGAACCTCCACGGCCCACAAACAAGTTTAAGAAAGATGTCGCTCAGCTCCACCCCAAAGTCCACTTCCTCCAACAACACAAACTCGTCCGTCATCTTTGACGACAATGTGTCGGAGCTGGACATCCAGAGAACAAACGCTGCCTCTGCAGAGAACCTGGCACTCGCCCAGAAGCTCAAGATGCCGTACATCCCAGACCAGATCTTCATTGGCGGCCGTAAGTCCGTCCTCGCCGTTGCACAGTCCCAGATTGTCAAGGCCCTCATCAAGAGAACATTCACCAACATGGCGTGCCCGATTCTCGCCCTCACTACGCTCGGCGACCACGTTCAGAGTAAGCCTCTCTACTCGTTTGGAGGAAAGGCCCTCTGGACTAAAGAGCTCGAGATCCTCTTGCTCCAGGACCTTGGCGAGTATCACAAGCTCGACCTCGTGGTGCACTCCCTCAAGGACATGCCTACCAACCTTCCAGAGGAGTTTGAGCTTGGCTGTATCGTCAAGAGAGAGGACCCTTCGGACGCCGTCGTCATGAGCAAGGACTCGCCATACACACGCCTTGAGGACCTGCCAGCCGGCTCTGTCGTTGGTACTTCCTCCGTCAGAAGATCAGCACAGCTCAAGAGAAACCTCCCCCACTTGGTGTTTGAGTCGGTGCGTGGTAACTTGCAAACAAGAATCAAGAAGCTCGACGATCCAAGCACGCCGTTTGCCTGTATCATCCTCGCTACCGCAGGCCTTGTTAGAGTTGGCCTCGACCACAGAATCACACAGCGTTTGGATGAGAAGCTCATGTACCACGCTGTCGGCCAGGGTGCTCTCGGTATCGAGATTAGAAAGGGCGATACCATCCTCAAGTCTATCCTTTCAACAATTGAGCACAAGAACTCTACAGTGTGCTGCTACGCTGAGAGAGCTCTCATGAGAACATTGGAAGGTGGCTGCTCCGTGCCTATCGGTGTCGCTACCAAGTTTGATGAGTCTTCCTCAACACTGACCCTCAAGGGTCTTGTTGTCTCTGTTGACGGTCAAAACTGCATCGAGGACGAAATCACAGTCACCATTGGCGAGGACTACAAGTACGACGCCGACATGGCTGGCCAGCAGCTCGCCGAGCAGATGAAGCTCAAGGGTGCCAAGGAGATTCTTGATGAGATTGACTTCAACAAGATCAATGAGAAGGATGAGTAAAGAGAAATAGTAGGCAAGAAGGAGATCGTTGTTTCCCCATTCCTCTTCTGCTTTCTTGTTTTCTTTTCTTTTATACATTTTTGCACACATTTTGTCATGAATTAACGGCTACGACTATCTTCTTTATCTTCCCCTTGTTCTGTTTCTTTTATTTCCTCCCATTTATTCCACTTTTAGAAATCACAAAAGTTTTGTTTGCAATCAGTCCTTCTTCATTTGCTTAATGATCAACATCGTGAAGAAGGACCTGTGTTCTAATATACCTTGCTGATGTGCCTGTTTCCCCACCTCATCTCTGTTTTCCAGCATGTTTTTCATTTACAACGGAGAACAGCACCTCCCTCCAGGTCTTGACAGCCCACCATGATTCCATTTGTATAATGCCTCTTCACTTCTGTACATATTTGGCTCACATTTATACATTTATACATCATAAGACCTATGGACACCAAACAAACAGCTATTCCTATATGTGGACACTTCACGGTTTTTCTTTAACGCAAAACTCCAAAGGTTATTATATAAACGGTTCTATGTTAGCTATAGTTGTAGTTTTTTTTGTCTCTATTCGTACTTTATGGCTGGTGTGTATGTATGCGTGGAACACACCCGTACACCACACCATGGTGATAAAAAAGATTTGTTACCTAAGCCCTTTGGTGGCTTTTCCCTGATATAGAGCTACTTTTAATTAAGAAGACCGTACCAATGTCGATTGAAGCACCGAAGAGGAAGCCAGCACGTTTGCAGGTATCACCGGAGGAATTTGAGGAGGAGTTGCCACCGCAAGATGGAACGGTGTTCAACATATGGTACAACAAGTGGTCTGGAGGCGGGTCGCAGTTCACGCTGGTGAAGGCCAAACACAAGTTGAATGTTGAGAGGGACTGTGGATACACAAAGGCTGACAAGCTTCCAAGAGCGTACTTTTGTCTCTTCTTTGCCAAGGGGATGTGCTGCAAAGGCAGGAAGTGCGAGTACCTCCACCGTATCCCGGTTGATGAGGATGTTTTCCAGTCAACGGTTGACTGCTTTGGACGAGAGAAGTTTGCCGACTACAGAGACGACATGAGTGGTATTGGCTCATTCAACACCGTAAATAAGACTCTTTATATTGGAGGGCTTGTGGTACGGCCCGACACACAGGACCTGCTGAACCGTGATTTCCGTCAGTTTGGCAAGATCTTGAAGATCAACGTCATTGACAACAAGAGCTGTGGGTTTGTAACTTTTAAGAATGAAGTGAATGCGCAGTTTGCGAAGGAGGCGATGATGGGGCAGAGTCTCTATGGCACAGACATTTTGAATGTGAAATGGGCGCATGAGGACCCGAACCCGGCTGCCATTAAGCAAAAGAAGAGACAGCTGGAGCAGGAGACCCAGGATGTCGTGAGGAGCTTACTGGAGAAGTATGACACCAAGAGGCATAGAGCGCACGAGTCCGACTCTGAGCCAATGGTAGAGGAGCCGGAAGAACCCGAACAATCCGAGGTGAAACATGCTGAGATAAAACAGATTGAAGCTCCAAGCACAGGTATCCTCAAGGGCTCATCGTTGGAGTATTTGAAGCTATTGAAAACGCCAAAGAAGAAGCCGTTGATTTCCGGGTACGAAAGCAGCGATGAGGACTAACCAGAAAGCACAAAGCAGAAAGCGCAAGGCACAAATAGTGATGACTTAATGACATTGTTTTACTAATGAGAAAGTAGCTAGTGAGTGTAGATTTGGATGATTGATATATGTGATTATTCCTCATATATTGAGCAAGTAGTATACGGAGTCGGAGGGAGGAGCGGGTCTGTGTGGCACGTACCGCTCCAGAAGGACATAAGCACGGTGACAAACTCCTCTTTTCATTACTCATACTAATACCTCTCGGCACCCCAGTATCACCAGACCCGTGTCACACGTCGGCCATGTCCTTCACAAGAGCTCTTGTTCGTCCACAACTTCTCAGACTCAGAACTTCGTTCTCAGCTGTCCGTTCCATCAGCGAGGTGTCGAGTCTCCAGGACTTCCGCAAGTTGATTGACACACCAAAGCTCACTGTCACGGACTTCTACGCCACCTGGTGCGGTCCATGCAAGGCCATCTCGCCAGTTATCCAAAAGTTCAGTGAACAGTACTCGGATGTCCAGTTCTTGAAGGTGGATGTGGAGGAGGCCGGCGACATTGCCCAGGAGTACGGCATCACTGCTATGCCAACATTCATCCTCTACAAGGACGGCGAGCCCGTTGGAAAGATTGTTGGTGCATCTCCAGAGAAGATCAAGTATGCTATTGAGGAGAACAAGTGATTTATATAAGAGAAAGAATATGTACATTCAATTGAAGAAAAAAAAGATAACACAAGATAGTAAAAAAAAAACACGAGCAGTACCAAAGCTAGATACATAGCAGCAATTGGTCGGTATATATAAGTATATATAGGGGAAAAAACAGAAAGAAAGCTAAGAAGCGAAAATCATCAATGTGTGGGTCTATTGTTTGAGTCTTTGTGAGTGTTTATGATTGTTGGTTTCCCCCTATTTTTAATTTTTTTTTTGATATTTGGTTTGTTTTGTTCAGTTTATGTTGTGAAGAGCCAAAAGTATAAGCAACTTTCTCTTGAGCAAACAAAAAAGTCAACTGGATCCAGCCAGCGTATGTCAGTGAGTGTGTTGTAATATGCGGTGATTTTTCTTCTTTTTAGGTTATTTGAAGAGTTTATCTCTCTTAATGATTTCGTATTGTTCGTTGATGCGTTCATGGCAGTCAGAAATATCATCCGATCCATAATGGTCCATAAGCAACTTGATATCGAGACCATACTCCCTGTCCCAGTTGACGATGGGACACTTGATGTAGCTGCCCTTGTAGTGGATCTCCTTGAGGTAGTCGGTGTTGTTGGACACGAGTTTAGCCGCATCCTTGACGCTGGACGTCTCCTTGATACATCTCTTGAACTGGTGGAGTTCCTTGATCTCGCGTTGGATCTGGTCGAGCCGGGCCTGGAGCAGCGACAGCGACGACTGGAGAGAAATGTAGTCCACATTGTCCTCCAGCATCTGCGCCTGGAACCGCTTCAGCTTGTTATTGTGTGTGGCCGACTCCTGCTCATCAAGCTTGCGCTTTTTATCGGAGTACAGTCCCGAGGCCTCGACCGCCAGCACAACAGGGTTTGCCATACTGTCTCGCTCTCGTTTCTCCCAGGTTGCTCTTGCTGCGTGTACTCTGTATTGTATTGTGGTATGCAAGGGAATCAGACAGTGGCCATGATACCAGTGTGGTGGGTCTCTGTTGTAGCTCCGGTTTCACAGGGGTGTGTATCTGTGTCGGCGTTTTTCTTTTTTTGACAGGACGCGTCAAATAAGCACTTTAGGGGTGGCGGGCTCGAAATAACAACAGTCTCGCTCCGTTTTCAGGTGTTTTCCTCTCTTCTTCACCGATCCCGTTTGTGTTTCTGAGTTTCTGATGCTTGAGGAATGAGAACTACAAAAACAAAAAGTCCCAATTCTCCTTCCCGTGCGTGGTTTTCCGTTGGTGTTTTCACCTCACAAAACCCCTCTAAAAGGGGGAAAAATGTGTTGATGGAAAGAGGCAAAAAAAAAACTCGTCCGGTGGCAAATTCGAACGGCCACCCCAAAAAGAAAGCGTTCGCGAATTTCCAAGAGGGGAAAGGAAAAAAACAAGAGCAAAATTCAAAACACCCAGACACCACACGCGTGTGCGATTTTCGCGTTTTGAGGTGTCCAGGTGTGTGGTTGGCACGGTTACCAGATTGGGTAATCTAATCTAAACGATCTTTGCAGGTCTATGTCTACAGGCCAAAAACAGACGCATCATAACGAGCCAAAAAACTGAACTATTAATACAAACTGAAACTAACATAAAGAGCAGAGCAGACGCTTTAGCTGACTGGAGCCAAGACGTTCAACTTGAAGTAGTAGTACTTGTATGTGTCTGGAGTCACAAAGACGTTACCAGCTGGTGCGTACTCACAAATCAAGTAGATTCTGTTGCTTGGACAACTGGTGGCCACACATCCAAGTTGTGTAGATGACTTCCATACGAGCTGTGTGAAATGACCGTACTGCTCAAAGGTACCCTTGGAGGAGGCTGGGTCGGTGTAGTTGTAGTAGATGTTCTCATTGTACCACAAGTCAACACCCTGAGTTGGAGAGATGTTACCGTAGGCCAAGTTCTCACCCTGGTTCAATCCGGTTCTTGGAGAGTGGACTAGTGTACCTGAGCAGGCAGAGGTACTGGTAGAGGCAAGACTGTCAATGTAACTCTGGGCATAGGCGGCGAGAGTTGGGTTCCATGTGAAGAGTGGAACACCGTGCTTAGCACGGTACTTGTTGTGCTGGTCCAAGATGGCCTGTTCAACAGAGGTCAAGCCGGTGGAAGAGGCAGCAGCAGAAGTAGCAGTGGTCTTAGTGGAAGAGGTGGAGGAGGAAGAAGTCTTGGTAGAAGAGACTGGGGTACTGGAAGATGAAGACTTGGTAGAAGATGTAGAGGAAGAAGCCTTGGTAGAGGAGGAGGAGGAGGAGGAGGAGGAGGAGGAGGAGGAAGAAGAAGAAGAAGAAGAAGTCTTGGTAGAGGAAGAGGATGTGGAGGAAGCCTTAGTTGAGGAAGAGGATGTGGAGGAAGAGGATGTGGAGGAAGCCTTAGTAGAGGAAGAGGATGTGGAGGAAGACTTAGTAGAGGAAGAGGATGTGGAGGAAGACTTAGTAGAGGAAGAGGATGTAGAGGAAGCCTTAGTAGAGGAAGAGGATGTAGAGGAAGCCTTAGTAGAGGAAGAGGATGTGGAGGAAGCCTTGGTAGAGGAAGATGTAGGGGAAGATGTAGAGGAGGCCTTATTGGAGCTAGAAGTGACAGAAGCCTTGGAAGAGCTGGATGAAGACTTAACTGTGGAGGAAGAGACTGAAGAAGAGCTCTTAGATGTAGAGGAGCTCACAGAAGAAGACTTGGAAGAGCTGGCGGAGGAAGAGAAGGTTGTCAATGCCTTGGAGGAAATGTAGGTTGGGGACAAGGAGGTGGTGACTGGAAGGGTATCTATAGATGAGACCGGAGCAGACTCTGCTAAAGACGAGGCAGAGGATGGAGATGGCACGTCTGAAGACAGAGGAGTCTCCTCCGATTGAGAAGAGTATATCCAGGAAGACTCCAGTTGGCTGCTGGCAACTATTGAGGAGAACCCATCGAGAGAGTACGAAGATGTATTGGAGTATGGTGGGGTCATAACAGCGATACTGGAGGAGGCAGCAGGAGCGCTAAAGTCAGCAGAGGCAGCAGACGGGTCAGCAGAGGAAGCAGACGGGTCAGCAGCAGACGATTGAGCAAAAGTTGGAGTAACTGTTGGGAAATTAGTGGAGCTGAGTCCAAGAGAGCTTGATACCGGCGACTTGGTGAATGCGAGATATGTGGCGATACCTGTGAACGTCTCGTAAGTTGTGGTCTGGGCGACTGTGCTGGTGGCAAGGGCCGCAAGCACAGCAAGTGGGAATGTGGTGGACTTCATTGTATGAGTCGTTTGGTATCTCTTTTGAGTTTTTCTTTGCCTGAGTCTTGTACAGCGGGAGGAACAAAGACCAGACAGAATGAGGTGGGTGAGATCGCAGTTATAAAGAGGAGCCTGCTTGTCGGAGCTGGTGGTCGTGGCCTACATTAGACTGATGTGACGCTCACAGATGCAGCTGTACAGCCTATACAGCGAACAGCTGAAGGCAAAGGTGTGTCAATGGAGAGACAGAGAGACAGGGCTGGGTCGGAAGTAGAGGTTTCATGGTTGATGGGTCCCCTCCTGCGGGCACCGGAAACCCATATTGGGTCACCCAGAGCACAACATGCAATGCCATGCGCCGCGCCATGCAATGCACTCATCGGAGAAACTTAAAGACGCACTTCCATGCAGCACCCGCTGTTTCCCTTTCTCGAGAGATTCAGGTTGGATGAGATTCTACGTGCTTTTCTGATTTTGGTAGGAGAGCTGTGCTCTCCACCCTTTGTATTCCTGTTTTGTTGACTTTTAAAACAATACAAACACACGCACAGAAACATAAACACATATTAGGCTGGCCGGCTGAGTCAGCTTCCTGAGCCAGCGCTTTTGGCACAGAGGCCACTAGGACCCCAAGCCAGAGCAAGGTGATCATTGCTCCCGATGCTGATTTGTTGACGTGTTGTATCTGAGCGGAGAGTATAACGACAACTCCGATGTACGTGTATATATCTAGAGTGTTTATATGTCAGTGTGTGTATCTCTATAGTGCAGTTCTCCATCCAGGTGCTTTTGTCTTGGCTTGGCCATGTTGGCCTGGCTGCTGGCTCTGAGAGCAACACTCTCACACCCATGGGGCCCTACAATTGCATCCGATAGTACTGCTTTGTGTGCTGATTGGAGTGGTTGCCCACACATATATTGTGCCAGACGTGGGAGTGTTGGGCGTCGAGCTTTGTTTGCACGGCGATGGGTTTGCACGGCGATGGGTTTGCACGGCAGACCACCATGGCCTTTGGGCATGACACGCAGGCACTGGCCGCAATGGCAGATGTGTTCGTAAAGTAAAATCCCCTTCCCCCTCAAGAGAGCAAAGGAGCCATGAGTATACTCGCGAGTACGATCATAGCTCTAGATGAGCCCCCCCCCCCGGCCTAGGAAGAGCTGGCACACTCAACTCTCGAAGACGGGCCGGTATGAGACAGGGGTCTATACCCAGCCGGAAGGGAATTTCACTCGAGTGCCACAATAGCGTAGACCCAAGCGGAGCGGCCCGAGGAAACACGCATGTCTGCCCATATCCCCCAAGTACCAATCCCATGAATCCCTTTTCGAACCGTCTTGGCCCGCAAACATGTCAGCAAACATTTTGAAACCTCCAAGGGAGGATGAAGCCTCGTATGCCAGCGTGCGTATGTGATGAGGATGCTCTTTGACAGCATTTTAGCCCTTCCCAAAGCGGACATCACCTCGTGGTGCATGGCCCACCACCTGTAGGCAGAGACCGCAAAGAGACCGCAAAGAGATCGCAAAGAGACGTGGGAACGATGCTGATGACGGAAATGACATAATCAGATTACCTCGGGGCACAGTAGTGCCTCCGATTGTTGCACGTCTATGTTCCGATCTATGTACAGGGAGCTCTGTCACGGTCACCAGCTACATGTAGCAAGAGTTGGGATTGCGGGAGCAACAGAGACGCCATAATAGAGATCTTCAGTAACCGTTGTTGAGCCATGGATGCATATATTGAGTGCCCAAAGAAGAAAAATGAAGCAGTTGATGTGTCTCAGAACCTTTGGCGCAGCGTAGATCTCTGTTATAGTGAGGTTGCCAGCCAACCTCTTGGACCGAGTGCATCTAACGGCGAACACACACTGGGAGAAGGGCTGGCACAGTGGGGGTGGGCTGACACTCACCATGAGAACAAGAGGGAGAGGCAGAGGGAGAGGCAGAGGGGGGGGGAGAGAGAGAGAAAGAGTCTCAGCCTATAATGCAGATAATATATGTGGTGCAGGAGCTTCTTTGTGTTGGGAAGGGTATTATATGTGTCCATATCCAGGTATCCATACCCAGATCCTGAACGGGAGGGGCAGGAAGCTTAAAATTCTAATCCATGAAATTGGACCATAAGTTTGATAATATACTACATGCTATCTTGTGTCATTCATACGGTTATACATGGGATTCTAGGTAGATACGTGCGGTCTCAGGTGAGTTCACCCAGCGCACTGAAACCTTGAGCCACTACGTAGCATTAGCGTAAAAAATCAACCTTTATTAATAGTACAATCACATCAACAAACCAACAGCAGCAAAGAACAAACCAAGCGACATGGAGCCCACGACCTTGACACCAGCACCTTCAAACGTGGAGACGGAGGCAGCAGTGGCAGCAGCAGTGGCAGCAGCAGTGGCAGCAGCAGAAGCAGCAGCAGCAGCAGCGCCGTTAGAGGTGGAAGCACCTACGGCAGCTGTTGCAGAGGAGACCGAAACCACTGGAGAAGAAGTAGTAGCTTCTGTAGAAGCGGCAGCGGCCCCACTGGAGGCCAGTGGTGCGACAGAGGAGGAGGTCTCGCCGGACAATGGACAGAATGTAGTGTACTCAGTGACCTCAGCGCCCTCTGTAGAGGTGACAACAGTCAAGCCAGTGGTGACTGGAATAGCAGAGCACTTGTTTTCGGAACAGGAAGTGATGGTGATGACAGTAGTGGATGGTGCCGCCTCAGAGGTGATTGGAACCAAGTCAGTGACCATGGTTTCGGAACCGTCGACACCAGTGGTTGGGAAGATGGTTTCAGATACCTCGATGACCTTGTAGTCTGGGGTACCGATGTTGCTGTGTGTAGCAGAGGAGGCCTCGGCCTCGAGATCTGTGAGTGGGCAGTACGTTGTGTAGACGTAGTCGATGTTGCTTTCGTACGAGGTGACTGTAGTGAGGACATAAGTCTCGTCGTCCGAGACGGTGGTGGGTGGGAGGGACGAAACAGAAGACTCGATGCTGAAGGCAGAGGAAGAGACAACACCGGTGGTGTACTCTGTGCTAGACTCGAAGGCACCAGAAGCAGCAGACAGGGAGTCTCCAGAGCTCGAGGAGCTATCGCAGAGAGCCTCGTAGAATGGGAACTCGACGCACGATGTCCATGTGAGGGCCTGGTTCTCTGGCGTGGCGAGGTAGTAGACGTCGTAGCAGTTGGCAGTCACAAGCACATTGTCGCCGCTGTCGGCAGAATAGAGTATCTGTGCTGTAGAGAGAGCATCGCAGTCTCCGTCGACGATGATTCCCTCGCTGGTGATGGAGATCGACCCACCGTCTGCTCTGAAGTAGTAGTATGTGTCGAGCGTGGTCTCGAAAGCCACAGGGACCAGGTTCTCCGCCTGTGTGAGCGCAGCGAGCGTGGCGAGTGTTATCACTGTCTTGGATACCATTTTGTGTGTGTGTGTGTGGTATTAAGGGTATACGGGTCACTTGTGTCGGTGATGTGCTTGGTTCTTGAGCTTTTGGGGATGTGGAGGTGGGAGCTAATTGAGTTTTATAAAGACGAAAGAGGGTGGTGGGGGCCCGCAAAGGACGTCCTTTGCACGCCCTTTGCACGCTCCTGCAACAAGGCGTCAGAGCCATGCACACAAAGCGTGTGAAGCATCATCTCTTTAGCAGCCCGTCATCGCAAGGGATTACGGCGGGCTGGCTCCTCCACAGAGAGGGCAGCTTTGGGAAGTCACAGTACCCGGATCTGGTTTGACGCGTACTGCATACACATACATGTGCTATCTCCGGACTCTGCATATGACACGGAGCACGCCTCCCCGAGAAATGAACTGCATTGCAGCCAGCCATTGCTCCAACAACCAGCCTGGGGGACCCACGTTGGCGGCTCTGGACAGGCGCCTGGACCCCTCCTCAGCAAGCCACGCTTCCTCCAATAAGACAAAGGGAGGTGGCTCTTATCGCTGGGAACTACGGTTTGGAGTGCCGGATTGCCCAGAGAGATGTTCCGGATTCCCGCCTCCGCTCGTAACTATAAAGCGCGCTCCCCACTAGCAGCCCGCCAGGCAGAGCTCGGCAGGCGTGTGATGATGAGCGCGTAGCCTCCAAGACAGCTGGGCCTACGGATACTGCGACCTCTGCCTTTCTCCCCCCGCACCGAGCGCCCAGGGAGGCTCGTACAACACCAGTCGAGAAAGCTGTGTAGAGTGTTTCTGTACACCAAGGTTTCAAAGAGCAACATCCCATCTCCCCAGCACAAGACAAGACTCACAGCCAGGTTCTACGGGCCTGAGGTACGAGTCAAAGTGTTCTCTCTGCTGCGTCAACTATGGTTTGATGTGGCACGCTGGTGGCACGCTGGTGTCATCCGCTTTCGGTGTTTTCCGCTAGCTGCTATTGTGTCTGGGAAGATATATTACAAGCATGAAGCATGGTGATATACACACCGGGGGCGGGCCAGTATGGCTCCAGACAAGCAGTGTAGACTCATAGCTTCCAAAAGATACTAAATCAACACAAGCGTTCTAAAAGCATGCCAGAGTCAGCACGGGAAGCCAATCCCTACAGCGGCACCGGGGGCTATCCAAGGCTCCGTGCGCCATCTCTAGGGGCCTCAATATATATACAGAGGCGCCTGACATGAAATTGTTTACCCTGTCACTCGTTCTGTTGCGGCCCAATACTCCTCTATGTGGAGCGAGGCAAGTGATGTGTGCCTCTCCATAATGAATAGAATCTTCACGCACATAATCAAGCAGAGCTCTACTTCAACGGGAAATATCGGTATGCTCCGAAAGTAACTTGAAATCCCTCCCCATAATAACTAATGCATCTCTAATAGAAGAAATCCGATCCACATTGATCATGGAGAATGAAGGTCCTGCGTCCGACAAGCTGGAGGGCGGACTACAAACCATTGCGTCTCATCATCACATCCGCAGTGTTTCCTACAGACACCTATTCCAATTTCAACATATGCACAATTAAACATACTAACAGCGGAGAAGAAAGAAAGAAAAGAGAAAAAAGAGCATACAATGTATACATATATCATAAAAGTGATGTCGCTCCTCAAAAGTTAAACTCTCCCCTGAACTGATCCAAGTTCATCCCAGGTCTCACCTTCTCAAGTAGGTCTCTGCGCTCCATAGCGATAAAGGCCCGCTTCAGCGTTTCCAAAATACTTGTGGACTGGTTGGCCACTGCATTCAGCTTTCGGTCATTAGCATCAACACCTTCAACATTATGCATCGACAGTGCGCTGAGAAGATGCTCAGCAGCCTCTTTGTAACATCCAATGTTGATGGATGAAACACCAAGGTTGTATCTTGCACGAACAAACGAGGGTTTCAGTTGCAAGGCCCTGTGATAGGCTTCAATAGCCTCTTCCGATCTGTTCGAATTTGCCAGTGAGGCACCAAGTCTGTTCCAGAGCAATGCGTCATCTGGGCGTACGGCAAGCGCAGCCTTAAAACAATCTATAGTCTTTGCGAAATCATCATTAGAGTAGAACAAAACTCCCAGGCCCATTTGCACATCAGCGTCAATGTTGGCACCCGCGGGAGAAAGCTGTGCGGCTTGCAAGAACAGCTCAGTGACACGCTTGTGCAGGGAGTAACGGTCCTCATCATTGATCTTTGGGTTTGTAGTTCTGGCTCTTTCGCTAATCTGTGGGTACTTTGTCTCGATCCAGCGTTCCAGAGTTGCAAATGCGGCGTTGTCATAGCCCTCGTTGATATACGACACTGCTAGTGTCATTAGCGCACTCAAGTTTTGTGGGTCTAGTTTCAAGCAGTGTTCCAGTGCTGTGAGACCAGCAATCTCCTTCTCGTTTTGCGTTTGCACCTCTCCAAGCTTGAGCCAGGCGTTGATGTGTTCTGGGCTCTCTTGGATGGCAGCCTCGAATGCCAGAGCTGCTTCCGAGAGCTTGGCTCCATTCTCCATGAGTGTCAGGCCAATTTCATAAGCGTTTGGATGGTTCATAAACTGGTTCTGGGTCTCAAACTTATACTGTCCAAAGTTGGCTCTAGCCTGTGCGTATGTGGCAAAGTCCTTTTCCCACGAGGGTTCTGTTTGGTCAAAGGCCTCATTCTGCTGGTGTAGTGACTCCCATACCTCATCAAAGTTGGCCTGGTACTTGTCATCAATGACGATTTCGGGCTCCGCTTCCAAAACTTGCTCCTCCTCTGCCTGTTTCCCCTCCTGCTTGGTAAACTGATTCTGCATTTGGGCATCCATCTGCTTGAACTGCTGGTCCCACTGTTCCTGGTTCCCCGACAGCTCCTGGATTTTGGAGTTGGCGTGCATTGGCTGGATCATCGTGTTCATTCTTGAGAACATCGGCTGGTATCCCAGTCTGCTGCCCATGAGATGGCTCTGCTGCATCCCCATTTGAGACGGAGGCGTGTACGACCCTGTCTTCATAACGGGCGTTTGGCTGTTAAAGTCGGCCGACCAGTTGCTTGATCTCAGCTGTGGAGACTGTGCATCTGGCAGTGCAAACTCTGCGGACCAGCTCGAGGGTGCACCTGATCTCTGAAACTGCGGCTGTTGCGACACCTGGCCGAGCTCGTGATGCATTGGAGAGAAGTTGAAGTTATCCTGGGGCGTCATAAACTGGTTCATGTGCTGTTGGGAGGGTTAGTCATCCGCAGGTCATCTCTACCTTGGAAGGGGGTCGGGGGGACACTTACCTGGTGGTCGCGCTGGTTCATACGCACGTCCTCTCTGATGCCATGCTGAGCCTGGCTCGAGAAGCCAGGTCTTTGCAGAGAGCGGTCCTCGCCCGTGTGCTTGGTAAACTGCGCAAGCGGGTTTCTGGCTGTGGAGCACTCGGCACCACCAAAGAGCGACATCCTGGCTCAAATTGCTATTCTCTTCCGTCTAAGAGCTCTCTATCGATCTTCCAGAAAGCACAAAATCCAAACCTCTCTTTTAAACGTGAAAACCCACTGTCTTTCACTGTCTAAGCTTGGATCAAAGGGCCTGTGGTTGCTTCATGGGAGAAAAAGTGTGGTGTAAAATGGAAAAGTTGGGGTTTTCGCGCCCTTTAACAATAAAGTCCCGAGGAAGGCCGCGCGGATCAACGGGGAGCCGAGGTCTTTGGCCCTGGGCTTTTGGCCTTGGGCCTGGCGATGGGACTCGTGCACTGTCTGGATTTTGGCTGGCTGAGAGGCCTCTGGGAGCCTCTGAGGACACTGCTTGGCCTACTACCCCCTTGTGCTCCAAGAACCATATCTTTCCGTATCGGGAAACTTGATGCGGTGTGTGTGTGGGGCGGAGGGTAAGGTGGCGGATAATGTCACGTGACCATTTGATGACACGCATTGTTTTGGCAGACGGTTGTGTCACATTTTTTAGTCAAAAGGGGGAAGGAGGCCCACGTTTAGGTTAAAGCACAGGGGCAAAGAGAGAAGGAAAGAAGAGGCAAGGAAAGAAGTAAGAAGGAGAAATAGCAGAGGAGAGAACGGGTCCCATTCACTAGAGAAGTCTACGAGGAACCAATGTACAGATCGCTGCGCCAGCCGGTACGCCGTATGCGTCCGGTGTCTGGCATAGGTCTTGCACCGGCCGATAACACACAGTGCTTCCAGCTCACAAACAGGGTGGTAAGCTTGTTGAACCGGTACCTGGCGGTGCCTGGGATGGAGATGCTGAGCCGTAAGCACCAGATCCCCCACAGGTTCTTTGAAACGAGCCAGTCGATGGTGCAGTTTGAGTCGCTGATGGGCTCCTTCAGATCCAATGCCCAGGACGATGGGTTCTTCAAGTCAAACATCATCAGCACCGAGGACTCGCCAGGAATGGTTCTCTTGCCAGATGCCATTATCGTTTCCGTCGATACTGGCGGTGAGCCGAGCGTTACAGACTTGGGCTTCTGCATCTACGATAAGAAGCGTAGCTCCATCTACAAGATCCAGATCCACATCAAGGGCAGAAAAGTCTCCCGGAAGTGCCGCATGCTAAACAATTTACTGGCTCCGCCACTGAACTTGAACGAAGAACAAGCTAGAGTCTTCACCAACATGTTGCTACACTACTTCTTTACCCATCTTAGATCGCTAGACCACAACGTTTGCCTCATTGGACACAACCTCGAAAGAGACCTCAGAGCCCTCAAGTCCATAGGTGTCCACATCAACCCAGAGGTAACCAAGATCGACACAGACGTGTTGTGCACTGAAACTGTGCGCTCTCATGATACCAGCTTGCGAAAGCTGGCACTACACTTGGGCCTAACCCAGCTCAAACCTTTCCACCCATCAGTCAACGACGCATACTATACACTGCATGTTCTGCTGAGAATTGTCAACACCCCACAGTTCCTTAGCTTGCCATTGGAACAGCTCAAGGCCAACCACAAGACCTATATGAGCAAGCTGCACTCTAAGATTGAAATGGATCACGCTCTCGACTTGATAAACCAGGTGAAGGAGTCGCTTGGCCGCTCAGAACAAGGAATTAAGAGACAGATTGCAAGGAGAATGAAGAAAATGATAAAGAAGAAGAAAAGAGCTAGCAATACTGAGTCTAAAACTCGTGACTTGGCAATGGTCTATGTGGAGTTTGCAGAGTGGTTAACAAAGATGTATGGTGATAGACTACCAGGTGCTCAAAGGGTTTATCTCAAATGATCTGCTGGTCAGATCCCCACTATTTAAGGCTGTATTCAATCATATTTATACTCAAATTTAGATATACATTAATAATATTATTTCATACACATGCTTTTAGCTTTAAACAATGCTTTGTAGACTCCCATCGCCCATCTTTTTCAACTCATCAGGGACCTTGTTACCACTCTTTATGATCAACTTCTTTAGGTCTAAGTACACCTCATGGTCATCACTTTCGCATAAAAATGTGATTGAAGTACCATAGTTACCAGCTCTTCCTGTTCTTCCGACCCTGTGAATGTAATCATCCACTTTCTTAGACATTTGGTAGTTGATAACCAGCGAGACGTTATTCACATCGATACCACGACTCGCAACGTTTGTACCAATAAGGATATCGGTTCTACCGTCTTTGAAATTGTGTAATGCCAGCTCTCTCTGTTCCTGACTCTTTGAACCATGGATAAGCGATACTTTGTACCCTTGTGATGTGAGCTGTTTATTAAGGTATTCTCCCGTTTCCTTGTAGTTGATGAAAATTATGATTGGTGGCTTGTACTTTCTTGATTCCAAAATCTTTTCCAGCTTCTTGATCTTCTTAGAGTCATCATTTGTTGCAAAGAACTCAAACCTCTGCTCAATTCTTTCATTAATAATCATCTCCTTGGATGATACAGATCCAATGTTGACAATAGCAGCGTTGTGGACATACTTCTTTGATAGGGTTTCCACTTCGTTTGTCATCGTGGCAGTAAACATCATATTCTGTCTCTTCCCTGGTAAAATAAAATCCGTGATTTTGGCCACTTGATCTCCAAAGTTCATTTCAATCATCTTGTCACATTCATCTAGAACCAAAAACTGAATCTGGTTCAAGACCAAATAGTGACGCTCCAAACAATCAATAAGACGTCCAGGTGTTGCGATAATGATCTCAATACACCTGTTCTGCAAATCCAAGATGTTCCTTTCTATGAGCTTACCACCAACAATGGAAATGATTTCAATCTCAGGCAAGTATCTTAAAAACTTGTTCAACTCAACCTCAATCTGCTGTGCCAATTCTCGAGTAGGCACAAGAATTAGCCCGTATGGACCATCCGACTTTGTGTAACCATTCAAACGCGGCAGGTTCAATAACTTTGAGAGCATTGGAAGCAGGTATGCAAGGGTCTTACCGGAACCCGTCTCAGCGATACCGATAATATCACGTTGTTTCAAAGCGATAGGGATGGATGCTCTTTGGATCGGCGTCGGTGATGTATACCGAAGTTTCTCAATAATCTCAGTGAGAGTCTTTGGTATATCTGATTCATCCCAGTATCTCAATGGGTTGGGAAGATTGGAGCCTCTAGTGATGATCTCAAAGTCCTCGTTCAATATTCTCCAATCTCTCGATTTCATCTGCTCGAGGGACTTTTTGGTCCAGTGTAAGTCATCCACCTCGTGATTACGACGCTTATAACCAAACTCGCCTGTCCTTTGTTGTGGCCTCGTGGCAGAGGTCATGGAGTACTTGAGAACAAGGTCATCGTCCCCAGTGGCAAAAGTATCATCGTCGTTCTTCCAATCAAACTGGAACTTTCTTCCCCGAGCGTTCCTCTCCCTCATTTTCTCCAGGTTTCTCGCCACCTCGTCCTCCCTTTGGCGTTTCCTCGTGACCTCCAGCGAGTAGTTGTCATCAGGCTCCTCGTGCCGTGTTGTCTGAGAAGCCACAGACTCCTGTGTTCTCTGCTCATCGACCTTGGCCTGTCTGCGTTGCAGAGCTAACTGTTGGCGTTCCTTCTTCGAGAGGAACTTCGGTGCACTTAGCTCTGTTTCGGCCTTCTTCTGGGCAATCAGATCTTCAATAGACAGTAAGCCTCTGGCCATCTTTGCATAAGGAGTCGTAGAAGGTGTCAAATGTAGTGGAAGCTGAGGCCCCAAGTGTTTACTTTCAGCTTTTCCTTATTCTGTGTGTGGCGCGTACCGGGGCATTGTTACATAGATAAAGAGCATTAATAGATGGGTAGAAGGGGATGGCGGGCAATTTCGGAGAAATTTACCTTAGTATGAGTGTTTTAACGAGTGGGTTTGATTTGATGTACAATTAGGCTGTTTAGAGGACCTGTTTCCGTGTAGACTACCTCTGTAGAAGGTCCTGAGGGACACAGGTATTAAGTCCCAGCGAGATGTGTTTAAGCCCCCAACACCCTATAAGCACCTAGTAAGCCCCTAAGCAGTTTTCAACGCTTGACTGTCCCTCCTAACGACCTAAGCACACTTTCTGTGAGGCATCTCTGTGGGCTACGGTGTCGCACGCTATATATTTGTTTTGGCTTAAAACTGTGGATGCCGGTGTATGTGTCCGCGTAGGGGCGACGAGGACCCCCCCCCATTAAAAGCTGAATGGGCGATACAAATCATGCTGAAAACAACACACTTTCTCTTCAAGAACAACAACACTAAACACTACAAGGAATCCTCCAGGAGTTGCCGTCCACACACAAATAGCTGTTGTCGCATATCGTGGAAGGGGCATGAGGCAACGCTGTAAACATGCAGGGATGGTGCTTTCGCTGTGGACTTCCCTTGTTAAAGCCACAAGGGCTGGTCTTAGCCAAGCTGAAAGGGTTTATCTGGTTCATCCCCAGCAGTGGCCCAAGGGCTGCTTGGCTGCAAGGGCCAGGGTCATTGTTCAGGTGGGTGTACATCCCAGGCTTAAAGCGGTGGAGAATGGGTCCCTCAGTACTCCCTTCTGCTTCATGAAGAGGTTTTGTCCCAATAGTGCCTCCTCTCTTCAATTGGGGCCACCAGAGCTTGTCCATTATAACCCCGACTTGTCGTATTGAGATTCCAGGGTGTTTAAATTGCCCTGTTGTCCAATTCAAAGCACCAAACAGGGGGATTCAAGCGATAGCTTTGGGTACGAGCTGGCGGTGCGGTATCCTAATGTGGTAACCCGTTTGGAACCCTCTCTTATCTTGACACATAGGGCCCCACGCACATACTTCTACAACTGGCAATGTTTAGAGGGGCCAGTATGAATACCAGTGTTGCTCAACAAAAATATAGTGGAGGGGATAGACGGGGTAGGGAAGTGCCAAGCGGTGAGTGGTGCTATCTCTTAAACAGCTCACGTATATGGATGGACATATATGGGGAACCCGGCGAAAAACACCGATTGGTCTTGGCCAGTACTAGAACCGTTTCACGACTATCTATACACTCAAGGTATATAAAGAAGCCCTATGCACCGTCTATAGGGCCCCTGTAAGTAGACCGAAGTTTCCTACTCTAGCTGTTTTGTCTCTTTCCTGACCGAAAACATGGCACCAATCAACTACGAGGCCGTGCCCGGAAACACCACATTGGTTGACCTTGATGGTAAAATCAAGTCCCGTCACTCAAGTTCCCACAAGGACATTGTGCTCATTCCAACACCATCCGAGGATCCAGACGATCCCTTGAACTGGGATGCCAAACGTAAATGGCTCTCGGTGTTTTGCACTGTTCTCTACGTTTTTGCCGTGGGTGTGCCCTCTGCGGCCATCTACGCTGTTCTGACCAACGTTTCTGCTGAGACTGGCTTGACTTTAGCCCAGCTAAACGCTGGTACTGGTTACATGTTCTTGTTCTTTGGCCTTGGTTGTGCTGTTTTCCAGCCAATTGCGTTACAGTGGGGTAAGAGACCGGTGTTCCTGTTCTCTACCTTCACTACCTGCTTAATTTCTGTTTGGGCTCCATACACAAGATCCAATCCAGAGTGGATCGGTTCCAAGATCTTACAAGGCTTCTTTGGATCTCCGTGTGAGTCTCTTGGTGAGATTGCCATTGCCGATGTGTTCTTTGAACACGAACGTGCTTTCGGTCTCGGTATCTACGGTATTTCTCTGACAGTTTCCAACTACATTGCCTCTGTGATTGCTGGTTTTATTACACAGGGAATGGGCTGGAGATGGGTCATGTGGTGGTGTGCTGTCTTTGACGGTGCTGCCTTCATCTTCTTATTCTTGTTTATGGAGGAGACCAATTTCAACAGAAAGATCAACAACAGCAAATTTGCTGTTGTTGACGGTATTGCCATTTACTCCAATGACGGTACTGTGCCTCAGAAAACCGACGAGGAACAGAAGATTGACTATGCAGTTGAGGAGAATTCTGGTTCTGAATCCACCAATGAGGCTACCGAATCTGAGAAGCGTGTTTCAACAAAGACATGGATCCAAAAGATGTCCATGACCAATGGTAAGATTGACCGTTTCATTCTTCCATACCTGTTCTGGGGCATGTTGCAAATGGCGCAGTTCCCATCTGTGTTGTGGGCTGGCTTCATCAACGGCTCCAGTCTTGTGTGGTTTAACCTGTTGAACGGTACTGCATCTAAGATTCTTTCTGCTGAGCCATACAACTTTACGCCACGAGCCAGGGGGCTTTCGTACCTCTCGCCTGTTATTTGTGCGTTTGTCTTTTACTTCTTTGCCTCGCCCATGAGTGACACGATCAAGATCTACTTTGCTCGTCGCCGTGGCGGTCTTTCGTTTGCAGAGGACCGTTTGTGGATTCTAGGCATCCGTATGGTGCTTGGGTTGCTGGCCTCGATTGGGTGGGGTGTTGGTGCCTACTATGGTGTGCACTGGTTTATCCTTGTGTTATCTATGGGTGTTCTTGGAGGCTCGGGTATTTTCTCCTCCATCACCTCCATCACGTACTGTGCCGACAGTTACTACGAGATGTCGACGGAGGGCATGGTTATTGTGATTCTGATCAGAAACACCATGTCCTTTGCGTGTTCGTACGGGCTGACCCAGTGGGTAGAGAACTTGGGCCTCAAACATGCCTTCATCAACTCTGGCTTTGCACTGTTTGGCAGCATGGGTACCTTCCTGATCATGAGGTACACGGGCCCGTGGTGGAGAAACCGGATGAAACACAAGTACTGGAAGATTGTTGAGCGTGCCAGGGAGACGAGAGGCTCGCTTCACTGAGGCCTGAATAGGAGGAGAGCTACAAGTAATTTCATTTTACAATTTTTTTCCCTTCTTTCTTTCCCAATTTAAAAACACACCAGTAGAACCAGTAGAACCAGTAATAAACCCAATAAATATACACTTTAGGAGGCCTTCTCCAGCACGGGAGCCCCTCAGCACGGGAGCCCCCAGCACGGGAGGCCTCCCACCCGGCCTCAGCCCGGCTCACAGCTTACGTCTCCTTCTGAGCTTGGTCGTCTTGTGGGTCCGGTAGTGCTGCATGCAGTTGTCCTGTCTGGCAAACCTGGCCTCGCACCCCGGGTGAGGACACTCGTGCTTTCTCTCTCCCGTGTGGATCCTGGAGTGTCTTGCAAGGTGGCCCGAGGTGGTGAAGCACTTTTCACACGTTTTGCACTTGTACTTGCGGGGCTTCTTCTCGTTGGGCGTTGGTGGGTAGAGCTCCTGAGCCTGGGGCTCTGCCTGGGGCGACGGCGAGTGGCCCAGGGACCGCCCCGTAGGCGTGTCGAAGCCTGACGCGTGCAGCGAGGCCGCCGAGTTGGAGCGGGAGATTTGTGTGGTGAGCGAGTGTGAGTAGAGCCCAAGCGAGGAGGACGAGGAGGATGGTGAGGAGGACGAGAGGTCGTGTGGAATCAGCACCGGCAGGGTGGCTCCGCCTAGCTGCTGAACCAGCAGCGTGTCGTGGGCAGGGTGGTGGGCCTTGCTGGCGAAGGTGTCGACGTTGCTCAGGAGCGACGAGATTGGGGGCAGCGAGACTGGTGACGAGGGCTTTGGCAGGACCTGGTGGACGTGGAGCGACATCATCCTTATGTGTTCCGATGTGATATGAGGAGTCCCCAGTGCTCGATGTGATGTGTTGACGGGTCTCTTGGGGTATATGGGATGGTGAACACAATAGCGCGCCAAGCCCGGTGCCAAGAGGAATGGCGAACCCTTAAATACAGGGGAGGGGGCTGATGCCGGTGTTTCCGCGCGGTGATTGGCCGCGCGGCTCGCACAACACCACTCCACAGGTCGCAGGGTCCAAGAAAGCCAAGACTTTTTGCTTGGCCAAGCAACCAGACCCTGCCGTTTTCCAGATCTGGTGCTTTTTTCTTGCGCCAGTGTGGAGACAGAGAGACGAGGGACTAAGGCGGTAGGCCCATCACCATACAGCTACACCGCCATATAGCAGCACCGCCATATAGCCTCTCTCGCATCTCAGGCCGTCCAGAGTGGGCAGTGTGAGTACAGCGAGGGCGCCCAATCAACTTCCGCAACGCACCCCGTCCGCCATTCCGTTGAACGGGGCCACACAAGTCAAAGCGCTTGTGCTAAACGTGGATGCTACACAAAGGCGTGTGCTCGCTAGAGGAGCAGAAGGCCTCCCCTCCTCGCCAGTCTACTAACCAGCCTGACCTGACCTAAAGCTATACACAGACACCTTACAAAACACTCTGTATCTGTGTCCGAGTCCGTGCCCGGGGCGGTGTGGCATGTTAGCCACGCCGCCTAAACCCTCATACCCTCTCTACACCTGTGCTATCAATAGATTGTGCGTATAGCTAACGCGGCCCTCTTTGCCCACGCCAACCACCCCTCATCCGATCCCCTGACGCACACAGCTTCTGCTCCACCCACCAACACAGACGCACACAAAGAGTGGCAATAAGCCTCGTCTTTGAAGCGGGAGTGCGTAGTTTTCAGACCAGCAGCGCTCTACGTCCCTATGTCCCGTATTTTGTGTGTGTCTCGCTCTCCTCCATCTCCCCTCCCCCCTTCCCCCTGTCCACACATTGTACGCGTGTCGGAACCATAGACTACCGGTATATCGAGATAACATATAGGATGTTGTGCTTATATCACAACCACGACGTGACGTCTTTGTGCAGCCTGCGCAAGGCCTTCCTCAAGTTCCGATACTATATCAATTTAGCAGCAGCCAAAGTACATAGCAGAACACCCTGAACTTTTGGGAATATCAAAAAAAGAAAAGAAGCTGAAAACTCCGCGCAGCAAAACCGATTAGCCGAATAACACCGGGAGATACCACTGGTTGTCTCAAGGGGCTCCTCCGAGTGTGTGCGGGAGCGGAAACGCTGGCTACAATTGGGCTTGCAAGAAAGAGCACTGCTCTTGCACCAGGCCATGGAACGCTTTTATATGCCGTCCACTGCTGGGATCCCAGCCAAGGGCCGGGCCGGGCGGGAGTATACCAGTGTCACGTGACATATAGAAACCGAGAGTGAAAAAAAACGAGTTCGCGAAAGAGAGACCCCCTAAATAAATCAACAAACAAACAACGCGGCTTTCCAAGGGAGCAAAAGGGAGTAAAACGGCAACGTGAAACTCCAATTGGTCTCCACAATCGACTTTCTCACGCTCTCAGAGGCCGCTGCTAGCACACACAATGACACAGCAGATCGAGCAGATACACAAAACGCCGGGAACGTTTGAGTACTACCCGACTAACGAGGAGCGTGACAGAGAGTCGTACAGAATCATCAACCTCTTCCGCAACGGCTTCACAAGACTCTACTGGGCATACTATATCCACTTGCCGTACTATCTCATGGAGTCACAGGATGCTGCTGTCCTACACTGCTTTTTCCTGGTGTTATTCTCCTTCATGGTGTACGCCGTGTTTGCATACCTGCCACACTGGCTGTTCCAGCTGTGCACGAGAAGCTACTACTACTTGACGGGCGACGACTTTAGAAAACTGCTGGTGGAGTACGGTGTCAGTTCCCAGTGAACACATGCGTGGGGAGTATTCTATTCAGTTCTAAGGTTGTATATTTTCTTTTTTCTTTATCCAACACTCATTTAATCAAAGGCATTTATCCAATACTCGTATAATAATGCAACGTGAATTAATCCCCCTCCCTTCTAAACAAAAAAAAATAAAACATAAAGATACATCTTTAAAACCCTAGAAATGATCTCCTCTTCTCCTTTCCCTCCTTCTCCCGTTCAGACCGGGACCGGGAACTCTTCCTCAACCCACTCGAATTCCTCTTTAAACTCAAGGACCGTCTCGAGTGCCTCTTCCCGTCCTCGTCACCAACATCCTCAACATCACCACTATCAACATCGTCCACTACATCATCGTCTAGGTCCAGCTCTTGCAAATCCAGGTTCAGCCTCTTTAGTTCCGTAGAATTGCGGGCCTCACCAGACGACTTGGACGTCGTCCGGACTTTCATAACCTCAACCTTCAGGTCCCCATTACTGTCCGTGTCAGTATCGCTGTCATTCTCCTCCGTGACATTCTTCTGGGTATCGAGCTCGAACGAACGCATGTGTAGATCAAGCTTCGGCCTGTGCTCCCTTGGCTCGTCATCAAGATCAATTAGCTTCACCTCTGCAGGTGTCAAGGTAATCGTAGGAGAAGTGTGCACCACAGTTTGTGGGTTGAGTTTGGGAGAAAAATGCTGCTCAGGACGTGTTGGTAACTGTGACAGTCCTTGTTGCTCCTTAGGACGAGCTGGAAGTATTGGCTTCTGCTCAGACGCTGACCTCATCTGCAAAGGTGATGGCTGATAATGCTGTGGGGCCTGTACTTGAGGCTGCGGCTGTGTAAACTGTGCCCATGGATTTCCACCAGAACTCTCAGGCATCAACACATTCTTCACTTCGAGGGATGCACCGGTGCCCAATTGACCTGCAGTTGGGAATGGGTTTTTGGACACTAAACCACCAGTTGGGAATGGATTACGAGAAGTCTTCTCTGTGTACTGTGATACGTGTCGTGGAGCTGGCTGGGATGACGACTGGGATGACGACTGGAGAATTGGCTGCGACATGACGCGGCCTGTAATGGTAGCAACTGGTTCACTCTCAAAATTAAACAGATTATCAAATGAGCTCTTCACTTTTAATCCCTCTTGTGGCAACGATGATTCTGTTTCACCAGTCTCCGTAACGGTAACACCTTCAGTTATAGTATCATCTTCACCCCTATGGAAAACACCATCAACTTCAACGTTGGAAATAGATGGCTGCTTAGCAGGAATAGTCCATGCCTCTGTAGAAGACAACTTGAGACCAAAGTTTGAACTCTCGGCGTCGTGTAGCGGGCTCTTGCTAGAGTCCCTGGACTTGGTAATAGAACCAAGAGAATCCAGGGACTTCCTTGGCTTAGGTTCAACCTCAACCCCAGGGAACTTCTGTTTCACAGCAGCTTCAATGTCATCCAGGTCCGGAAAGCGATCCTCCACATTTTCCAAATCTTCGTCGTCATCACTCGCAACATCTCTGTCAACGTCATTAAGTGACTTCAAATCACCAACAGAGGACTTTGACGAACGGGTAAGCTCGTGTGGTTGAATAGACTGCACACTCTTGGATCTTCTGATGTTTCCTCCTTGTTGCTCCGTGTCCACTTGGTGGCCTTTCTGTAAGAGCTCTGGTGACTTGTTCTGAGGAGGGGACTGGTCCTGGAGCTTGGTCTGTGGGGCATACTGCTGGGCCCTCTGTTCCTGCTGCTTTTGAAGCATGTATTGTTGTTGCATCTGTGCTTGTTGCTGCTGTTGCAACAGTATGTGCTGCTGATACTTGGCATATGCGTCAAAGTCATACTTGCCAAACCCATAGGGGTCCTTAATGGGCACCGGCTTGTTAATCATGTCACATATTTCACACAGAACTTGGTAGATATTTGGCCGCAGCATTGGGTTCACCTGGAGCATAATGATTATGAGATTCTTGAGTCTTGAAGGGTACTTTGGCAGCTCTGGGAACTGAAAGTACCCGTGGAGGATGGCGAGTTCCCCCTGCGTCTCAAATGGAGTGGTATAGTACATTAACTTGAAGAGGAACACTCCAAGCGCCCAGATGTCCGACTTATGATCTATAGGAAGACCTCTGTACAGGTCTATCATCTCAGGGGCTCTATACTGCGGAGTCGTATTATGCACAATATCGTGCGCTACGTACTGAAACTCCTCTTGGTTCTTCGGAGGTGGGAGGAAGGCGGAGGTGGAGCCAAAGTCTGCGAGCTTGAAGTCGCCATTGACGTCAATCAGCACGTTCTCAATCTTAAGATCCCTGTGAATGAGTTTGAGGGTGTGCATGTCGGCAAGGGCCTGGGATATTTGGTACATGATCTTGGTGATCTGGTCCACTCTCAGTTTCGTCTTGAGGTGGAGGTTCATATAGTCCAACAGCGACTTGTTCGGGCAGTATTCCATCAGTAGTAAAACCTCATACGTTCCGTCCTCAAGCTTCTGAGCATTGGAATCATAGTACCTCACAGCATATGCCGACGTGGCCAACCGTTTCATGGTGTCCACCTCTGTGCGCAACACGTTGAGCTCTGGCTTCGTCTTGACAATGACACGTTTAAGCACCGCCTCCTCTCTCTCGCCCTCAATGGGCGTACACTTGACTTTGTAAATGTGTGCAAATCCACCTGTCTGTCGTTAGTTATCCATACCGATGTTCGTGTGATGATGTGGCTATATATGGCCGATATTGTCACATTGAGGGGCAAGAGCACCATAGCCCCCGGACTAACTCACCTTCAGCGAGGTACGAGACGACGACAGCGTCGTGCTTCCCGACCGTCACCGTCGTTCCCGCTGGCAGCTTCTCCATGGTCCCTGTTTGTTCACTATGGTAGAATTGATATCTCAAAAGGACTCTAAAGCAGCTCTCAAAGGGTCTAAAAAGGGCCACAATGTGTGAAAAGCTACGGATGCTCGGATCAAACAGCGAGGAAACACCCGCACACCACATAATCGTATATGTGTGTGCACATATATGTCTACGGGCTATTTATATCTACCAGTGGCTCCAATGTGTCATTAGCTGTGTGTGTTCACTAAAGAAGCTCCTCCTCCAGCAGATTCTGCAGTTCCTCGAGCGAGAATGGGATGAAGACCATCTCTGTGCCCCCGGGGTCCTTCGTGAGGACAGCCATCTTGTGCTCAATGAACTCTGTGAGCATTGTTCTGAAGTTGATCTCGTTGGAGGAGATGAACTCCTCCGCACAGAGGTGGAACAGCCTCGAGAACTCGATGGCCGTCTTCAGTGAGCCACGCATGGCCTCCCTCTGTTCGCCCTCCTGGGTTGAGAGTTCGTCCTCCATGTTCTGCAGCTGATTGGAGGCCAGCACCCTGTACAGCGACTTGGAGTTTGCCGTGAGAGATGAGAGCACATACTTGGCTCCCTTTGATCCAGCAGACTTCTGTGTCTGGCCCAGCACCAGAGGGTCACGGAACGACGTCTCCGTTAAGTAGTCTGTGAAGGTTGTGACGTTGTGCCACACAAAGTTGAAGTTGCTCAGCCTGATAGAGTCCCAGAGTAACGGGGCATTCACATGGTCCACCGAGGAAATGAGATAGAATTGCTTGATGGTCGCCAGTTTTGACATGTAGTCCTGGATCTTCTCATCCCTCAGTGGCTCGGCATCAATGTTATGGAATACCAGCACCAGCAGTGGTGATTTGTCCTTTATACGATCAAATTTGTTCACCAAGTGCTCGACCAGCTCACCAGTACGCTTAGGTGCGTTCTTGATCTTAAATACGGAGGCAATCTGCTTCAGAATCTCAGAGAAATTCGTCAGTGGATTATAACCGTTGATAACAAGAGTTGGTGCATCAACATTATCCATCACAAACTCCTCAAGGAACGATAACATAAAGGCCCTCTTGGATCCCACACCAAAAAACAACAGATTGAATCCTTGCTCCAGCTCAAACAGCCATTGGGTGTACATCTCCTTATAAGTCTGTATTAACTTCTGCTTCTGTGTATAATGCATAAACCCACTCAACAACACCAACGAATTAAACTCGTCATATTCAAGTGCTGGTGCTTGGACCATCGAGTTGTGTGAAGTACGTACTTTCAGCCTGTGCTGATCAAAGTACCCATCAGGACCATCCAAGAACAATGCCTTGTCCTCGTACTTGAACTCCAAAAATTCTTCATCCTCCTTGGCCGTTGGTAATGGAGTCCCAACAAAATTTGGATTGTGTGTTGGTAGTTCATGTGTTTTTTGTCTCATAGGTGTACTGACTGTAGATGTGTCTTCTTCTCTAGACTCCCTGATGATCTTCTCCGCAAGACGAACCTCTTCTTCATATAACTCATCATCTGCATCTTCAAATCCATCCTCCAATGCCTGGTAAAGCTTGTGATTTAACTTCTTTCGAGCAGAGCGATCCTGACTCTCCATCACAAACTTCTGTCTTACTTTTCTTGGAGAACCAGAACGACCATTAGGGGTCTTCGCAGGTGATAAAGAAGTCATCGCAAGAACACCTCTCTTAGACGGTGACTTCTCGAGCTTCTCCAGTTGCAAAACACCAATTCTTTGCTTCTTGGGGCTCGCAAAGGGCTCCATCTTCATGATCTTCTCCTTTTTTTCAGCGATAGCCTTCTTTCTCGGCTTCAGCAGTCTCGTCTCTTTCATTTCGAAATACATAAACCCAGGACGTGTATCGCTATCAGAGCTGAGATCATTCTCTGTCTCCTTTTTTCTTGCACGCTCTATTCTCATTCGTATAAGCTCTCTCTCCTTTTGCTCTTTCTCCAGTTGGCGTTTCTTCCTCTGTCGTTGTTGACGCTTAATCTTCTCAGGATCGCTAACCCTGTTCGTTGGCGTCCAGTTCGTCAATGATGTACCCCGGTCATCTTGGTCTTCTGCAAAATCGTCGCTGTCAAATGAACTCTCATCGTCGGTACTTGAAAGTCCCTGCACCGGCATCTTCACGACCTTCTTCCTTGGCTCAGTTGGATCAGCAGGTGTGGTTGATCTTTTCTTCCTTTGGGACCGCTTTACAACGTTCTGCTCGGGCTTGAACACCTCAACAACCTTCAGTGCTCTTCCTGATCGAGCAGTTCGTGTGTTTCCGTGTGAAATAACACACTCCTCATCATCTGACATCCAGTGATTTTCCAGCTTAATGTTGTACTTCCTTCTTGGTCTCGGTGGACGACCACGCATCTTCTTTGGGGGCCCATACCCCTTCACTCCAAACAAATCAGAGTAATCATCTGCTACCGGACGCCCCACACGGGCCTTTAGTGGATCTTTCAACAGTGATACAAGCAATTTCCTGCTCATCGCAGAAGGAATCGGCGATGTTGATCCCAAGTTCTTAAGCGGTGCGGCGACCCTGTCGCTGGCCATCAACACATCCCCATCGATGTCCCTGCTCTCCGACCTCACGCTAGGACTTTCGGACATCTTTAGTTACTTACTGGCAGTGCAGTTCCTCAAATAACAAACAAACTAGTGCTCAATTGGGGTGAAAACTCACCGATGTTCATTGACAGCTTATTGTGTCTCCTGGCCTCGAGAGATGTTTACTGGGTCGGAATAGTCGAAGTTCCGACTGCGCATACTAAAAAAATAAATGGCTCTTTTTGATGCTTTGATGTCTCTCTCTTTAGTGATATAATTGGATATTCTAACCATTCAGAGATGCTTTCGTTTTGTCCAACATGTTCCAACATGCTCTTAGTATGTGTGCCTTCTTGTTCCCCTTTTTCTGTGTCTCCTTCTGTGCTCTAACGATTGGGATCTCCATTCTTCTGGAAACATCAACTAACCCTTCTCTCCTCGTAGGTAAAAAGAGACGCACACGGATCCAACTGCCTTGCGTGTCCAACGTGTCCGTATGAGTTCACCATTTCAGGTGCTGAGATATTCGATAGAAAGGAGCTACCGAGAAAGCAAATTGACGACGTGCTCGGTGGTGATGGTGCATGGGAGAACGTCGACCAGACAGCTGCACAGTGTCCTATCGATGAGTGTGGCAACGACAAGGCTTACTTCTTCCAACTCCAAATCCGTTCTGCTGATGAGCCGATGACCACGTTCTACAAATGTACAAAGTGTGGTCACCAGTGGAGAGAGAATTGATCACTGGTGTGGATAGAGTGTTCATTGTACATTAAAAACAAAAGCAGATTCATATATCTATATGGTTCGGTACTATTACGGAGTTCGGGATTAGTCATTTTCATTAATAAAAAGTTGGTCATTTGCATTCATCCTTTAGTTCATTAGGGGTTCGTTATTTTGGGAATTCAAAACATTCAAAGATGTGTTAAAGAAAGAAATCATTATCATGCCTCATTGGCTACTCAATAAGTCCCTCTTTCGTCGTCTTGACTGCGTCTGTCTTGCTGCGAACCTTGAACGTCAATCTCAAAACCAGCAGACATATTATTTCCCTTTGAAAAGATGTTAGTGGCCCGTTACACTGCGTAGCTTCACTGGCAAACGGTACTGCATCCTTCTCAGTTGCAACATCGGCCTGCAAATCAATAACAATGACGTGGTCTGCGCTGTTGGATTCTGATGGGCTTCCCTCTTTCGTATTTATCACCTGCTGTAACTCTGCCTTCTTAGTCACAGGCTTAACGGTCATTAACTTATTCTGGTTCGCTTTCTTAGTCTTAGATAGCGCCTTCAAAGCATGTGGCAATTCGTCTTCGGCTTCATCTTCTTCACTTTCATACCACATCTTATAGATCCTAACTCCCCTGCTTGCCCATTATTAATTTCATTTCTCACACGGGACCAACTCTGGCTCCGAAGCAGGTATTCATGGTGTACTATCCTGTTTGGGTACCCTCTAGCAATCTTTTTATCTTTACTTGGTTTGTCATCCACTCCATCGCCAATTTGTCGGAGATCTCTAGTGTGAAAGGATATGTCATCAACTGCCTGAGAGTACTCTATTGATGGTATTTGTATCTTGGGAGTCTCTGGTAGTGGTCCAAGCATCACAATAGGGTCTTGTTCGCCATATTTTGCTTTGGACTCCTGGTCGTACCGGAAAGCTTTCTTGTTCAACAATGGTTCAAAGTGGCGTTGTATTGAAAATCCCCTGTTTATCTATGATCCCCGCTCTTCCATAATCGGATACACTTGAGCGACATTAAACATCTCTACAAACATGTAGCACTTTGAGTAAGACGAATCTCGACTGAAGAAGAATATCTCGTCGCTAAGTAAGCGGCCTCCATTATAAGCTGTTCGTAACTAAGATCAATAACTGCTCTGGCAGTAACTACGAACCTATTGTTCTTCAGACATTTCTTCTTATTCTTCTTGCTGGCTGGAAATCCGCAAACATGGAGATTATGTCCTTAAGCAGTTGTCATCTTCGACGCTAGTTGTTAAGCACACTCATACCTACTGATGGACCATACCCTTTAAAGTAGTTTGTCATTAGTGTGAATATTAGTTTCAACTACTTCGAAAATGTGAGCCCTGACTTCCTCAAGAAACACGGCACTTCCCAGGCAGTGGTTTGACGGAATAGGTATGATTGTGATGAATGTGTGGTAGTAAGGTACTTTGTGTCTTACATTTGTCTTTAGCGTACGAAACGTCCCTGTATTCTGCCGGTATGTCTCGTCCGCCACAAGAACCTGTTTTGTAATTTCTGAGCAGTACACCTTTCTTCCTGAGAATTATGGCGACCCTAATCCTGTAAGGTGCTCGGAATGTGCGTGTGTCCAAAGATAAAACTGAACATCTTTATCGAGATGGCATGTATGAGGGCATGGCTTGTCGTCGAAGCAGTCGACGCGGATGCCTGGGAACTCGTGAACGTATCCCTTGAAGGTGTTACCCATGACCACGCAGTCTATCCTGTTGCACATACAGTCTCTCGGTGACACTCTTAGGATCTACTTTAGAGAAAACCAGATGTAATTGACAGACGCAGAGCCCAATGGGCTCTGCAAGAAGAAACACAGTGTACGAAACGCACACGCGAAACTAACGCGTGGTACATAAGACAGGCTGACAGCGTTACTACACATTCTCCGTTTCTCTCCAGATGAGTTTCTCTCTCTCATCAGTGCTCCGGGTAGAGAACTAAAGAGACCGTGGTTTTGTTGGTGCATTTTTGCTGGTTTTAGTGTCTATTAGAGAAGCTTGTCTCGCCAGGGGCATCGCATCGCGCGAGTGCATGGGGACTAAATGCGCAGGCCCGCTCTTTCCTTTTTCTATACCTCAGAGAATGGTAATAGGGAAAATTCCTGCCTGTTGAGCAGTTGGACGTGTATGTATAGAGGTTTGTGACACTTGTGTCATGAGACCACCTCTGGTGGGCCCCCATGGTGCCATCGTTAGGCTCCTGGCCTGGAAAATCCTCGCACAGCTCAGCACGCCTGGCGCACGCACAACTCGCTAGCCTGTCCAGCTAACAAAGCCCTGCTGAAAAGGCCACACGACAGTTCCATATGCGCTAATTATAATCGCCAAAGGGGAGCTCCCAAGCCTTCTCCAGGCCCTCCCCAGGGCCCTTCCCAAACCCACGTCCTGGGCCTGGCCCGGGGCACCAACAGAATATTCCCGCTCCGCAGCTTTCCAACGGCAGCTTCCCAGTGCGCCAGGATGAGCCTAGATCTAGCGGATATACTCAACAACGGTTACCCACTTCTGAACACTCATGCCACAGCGACTATCGCAGCGTCCCCGTAGTTGCCAGAGCCCTTTTTTATTGTGTATGCAATGATGCCTCTGGCACATTGCCTATTCGGGCCGCGCAAGATGTCAAGATTTCGCCAAAGAGGCCGCTTCTGGTAACCCGTTGCACACATGCGCCATTATGCGCTCTCCTATGAAAAAAAAGTAACGAAAAAAACGACAGAAAAATTTCCGTTGTTGTGTCTCGCGAGAGGATTAAAGGTCATTTTCTATAGATACAGGGGGAATACACATGAAATAATTCACCCTGGGAGTCGCATCCAGAACACTTAAGAGGAGCACGTTTCCCGCTATAAGTACGACCCGGAGGAAGCCAGAGCAGCCCGGACCATCCACACACGTCTGGCAAGCACACACGGAGTACATGCACAGCCCGTTCAAAGCGCTCGTCAACTCGACCAACATGAGCAGTAAGGACGTTGTTTCCCCCTTTGCACAGCTGTCACTCAAGCCGGCCTCCACACCAAAGAGCCGTGGTGCCTCGCGGAGCTCGTCCACGTCGTCGATGAGCTCACAGAGAAAAATGCATCTGGCAAGCTCGTACCAGAGCTACGTGAACGTGAGCGAGAATGCTATCATTGACGACGACGAAACGGACTCCACACCGCTCGTGTCGCCTAGTCTGATGGCCACCTCGTACGGAAACGACTGCTCGGGCAAGCTGCTGCCCAGCTTGTCAACTATCTCGCTGTTGTCGCTGAGCCGTGAGAACATGGAGTTGTCCCCAGTGGAGATGAAGCGCAAGTCCATGTCCCGTCAGGCCTCATTCTCCAATACTACAACGAGGATGCCTACGTCGTTCCAACGCCACCACTACTATAACAACTCCCTGGCACACTCGAGAAGAACATCTCAGCAGTTCCCACAGCAGCCAATCCCGATCTCAACTGCCATCTTGTCCACACCGGACACCCCCATGTTTGGGCCTACTTCGCTAGCAAGCTCTCCCTCGGGGTTCATTCTATCACAACAACAGCTGCCCAACTCCTACCAGCAGCAGAGACACGCCTTCCCGAGCATGTCTAGACACAACAGTTACAACGGGATGATGATGGGCAACATGAGCCCGTTTCTGACTCCGATCCAGGATGAGCAGGTGCCAATGACACCGCTAATGCTGTCAGAGGTTGATGATAAAGTTGAATGAATTGGATAATGAAAGGTTTGTACGCAAACAAAGAAAAAAAATGCACGAACGGTTTTATGATATTATATATATAGTGTAGTCTACTACGTGTTCAAAGGGACAAAAACATAACACTCTGAAATTAGACTAATCAATGAATTACTGTCTGGAGTTGATAATGTCAACAAACTCTGGCTTCAAAGAAGCACCACCAACCAAGAACCCATCAACATCAGGCTTGTCCTTGAAAGTTGGGGCGTTCTTGCCGTTGGCAGAACCACCGTACAAGATTCTGGTCTCCTCTGCAACCTTGTCACCGAGCTCCTTCTTCAAGAAGGCTCTGATGTTCTTGTGGGTCTCCTGGGCATCCTCTGGGGTTGCGGCCAAGCCGGTACCAATGGCCCAGACTGGCTCGTAGGCAACGACAATGTTAGACCAGTCCTTGACGAGCTTGATGACAGCGGTGAGCTGTCTCTCGTTGACCTTGTCAGTGATGCCAGACTGTCTCTCCTCGAGGGTCTCACCAATGGCGAGCATAACCTTCAAGCCAGACTCAAGGGCAAACTTGACCTTCTCAGCAACAAACTCGTCGGACTCACCAAAGATGGTACGTCTCTCGGAGTGGCCGAGAAGCACCCAGGTGGCACCAACATCCTTCACCTGCTCGACAGAGACCTCACCGGTGTAAGCACCAGAGCCCTTGACATATGCGTTCTGGGCACAGACCTCAACCTGTGGGGTCTTCACAAGCGAAACTGCAAGGTCAAGGTAGGTGGAAGGTGGTGCAATCACAACCTCGGTGTTTGGGTCCAACGAAGCGGTGTTGAGACGCTCAACAATCTCGGTGATGGAGCTCTTGGATCCGTTGAGCTTGAAGTTGCCTCCGACAAAGAACTTTCTGGCCTGCGTTGCACAATGTTAGTCCCGGGGCTCTCTCGGAGGAATCAAACGACCCAATGCCAATGGCTCGGTCTACTTACCATTTTTTCTTGTATTCTAGATTATCTGTTCGTTGCCAAACCAGACATTTCTCCTGGCTGCCTCTTCGCCCTCTCAGGTGGGCCGACGCCCTTTTATATACGTGGAGATCCCCCTCGACACCCGGACATGTGTGGGGAGTCACCACACCACCCTGGCAACACGTGACTTGCGCTTATGTAATGGCTACGCTTTCTCTCTGGTGAGTATATATGTGATTATACAGGCCAATTGGCGGCGATGAAGTGTATAGTGCACGGTATCGTGTGGGAGGGGCCGTCACCTGGCCATGGTCTTATTGAAGAGCTCCTTGAGCTTCTTCTCCTTGTCCTTCTGCCTCTGGAGCGACTCGGTATCAACGTCGAGAGCCTTCTGGAAGGACATGTCGGTGTAGCTGTTGGAGTTCTTGAGCACCTCGTCCTTGATCTCTGTGCGGTACGACTCGCCGTCATCCTCGTCCCACTTGTGCAGCTTCGTCACAAGGGTGTACTTGTGCGTATCGGGACACTTCTGCATCATGATGAGCTGGCAGTGAGGCACGTTCTTGAGCGACTCAAACTCCTCGTAGGTCCACCGGAACCACTTCATTAAGAACACACGGGCCCAGATGCCGTGGGTCACAAGCACCAGCACACTCGGGAATTTGTCACTGTTGAACTGGCGGAACAGCGTCTCGTTGAAGCCCGCACACCGGTCAAACACATCCGCTGCGCTCTCGCCAAAGGGGATTCGGTAGAAGAAGTGCCCATAGTGCGCACGCTCGTGCCATATCTTCTCCATCTCCTCAGCAGAGCTCTGGAAGTTCCCAAAGTCCTGCTCCCTCAGCCGGGGCTCCTCGTGCACCTTGTAGCTCACACCGGCCCCCTCCACCCCGTCAATCAGGCCCTCCAGGGTCTGCCTGGTGCGCTTGTATGGCGACGTATAGAAGAGCACAGAGTCGTCCTCCGTCAGAAGACTGCCCAGCTTCTCGCCGGCCTCCTTCGCCTGGCGGTGCCCACGCGGCGTCAGAGAGATCTTGTGGTTCGGAATGTACCTGTTTACTGACTTGTCACAGTTTCCCTCGCTCTCGCCGTGGCGTACAAGGATGATTAGCTGCTCGGTTAGTTCTGGTCATTATGGCGAGCGAGACAACACTGCAACTCACTCTCGGTCTTCCCATTCTGCTCGGGGGTTTTTGGCCTCCTGGTCTATTTCACAATCTCTCGCAGCAGCCCAGCTGGCTCTGATTGGCTCTCACGGTTGCTTGGATCCGTTGATGGACTGAACAGCTCGATCAGTTTACCAGCTGAGGGGGAACAGATAGTTAAAACTGATTCCATCCCGCAGAAAACCGGTCGGGGCAGTGCACAGTACACACTGCTCATATAAACCACATACAACTGGTCCCAATGGCACTATTTATATAGACATATATCATACGATGCAGTTGTTCTAGTTCTAGTCACATACATTATACCAAAATACAAACATAAAACGAGCTACGAATCAGTTCTCCTTGGCTGGAATAACAGTGTCGTCCGGCTTCAAGGTTGGGAACAACAAAACCTCTCTAATGTTGTTCGAGTTCGTCAAAAACATGGCCATTCTGTCAATACCACAGCCCCAGCCACCAGTAGGTGGAAGACCGTACTCCAAGGCGTTACAGAATGTCTCGTCAACGAGCTGTGCCTCATCGTCACCCTGGTCCTTCTGTCTGGCCTGCTCCTCGAATCTCTCTCTCTGGTCAAATGGATCGTTGAGCTCAGTGTAGGCATTACAAATCTCCTTAGTAGCAACAAAGACTTCGAAACGCTCACACAAACCTGGAATGTCACGGTGGTACTTGGCAAGTGGAGACATCATCTGTGGGTGACCGAAAATGAAGGTAGGGTTGATGCAAGTGTCCTCGAGCTCACCAACAAGCTTGTCGAGCATTCTAGCATTGGTCAATGGTGGAGCACAGTCCATCTTGTGCTTGATCAAAATCTTCTTCAAGAACTCGCCAGTTTCAGCAGTGTGGAGCTGATCACCGGCTGGGAACTTAACGTCGAATCTTTTCTCAAGTTCCTCAATCATGTTAATTCTTTTCCATGGTCTGGAGAAGTCTAGTGTCAACTCCTCGCCCTCTGGGCCATCCGGGTGGTAAGTGACCTTGTAGTCACCAGTAATCTCCTTCACCATCTCAGAGAACAAAAGCTCAGTCATATCCATGAGGTCATAGACATCAGCGTAAGCCTGGTAGAACTCACATGTGGTGAACTCTGGGTTGTGAGTCATGTCGATACCCTCATTTCTAAATTGACGGCCAATCTCGTAAACACGCTCCATACCACCAACAACAAGCTCCTTCAAGAAAAGCTCTGGAGCAATACGCATGTACATGTCCATGTTAAGCTCGTTGTGGTGTGTGATGAATGGCTTAGCGGTAGCACCACCGGCAATCACGTTCATCATTGGGGTCTCAACCTCGATAAAGTCCCTGTTGTCCAAGAAGGATCTGATGTACGAGATGATCTTAGATCTGGTGACAAACTTGTCTCTGGTATTGTTGTTCACGATAAGATCGAGATATCTCTTTCTGTATCTCTGTTCCTGGTCCTTGAAACCGTAGTGATCGGTTGGAAGCATGTGAAGACATGGGGTCAAGAGCTGCACAGAAGTGGCAAAGATAGAAAGCTCACCCTCACCACCCTTCTTTGGCTGGGTTCTACCTGGGTAACCAGTAACACCAATGATGTCACCTCTCTTCAACAAGTCGTGGGCCTCCTCGTAGTCCTCGGTGGAGTCCTGGGCCTGAGCCATGATCTGAACTTGGGTACCATCACCTCTAAGAACGTAGAATTTCAACTTAGCACCGGCCTCTCTCTTAGCTACGACACGGCCAGCAACGCTGACGGTGACGTCCTGCAAGGACTGACCACGCTCCAAATGGGAGAACTTCTCCAAGAACTGCTTAATGGTGATGGAGACGTTGAACTTGTGTGGGTAAGGGTTTGGCTGCTTAGTCTCTCTGAGCTCCTTAACCTGACGGGAGCGGATCTCAAAGAACTGGTTAGGAGTAAGCTCCTGCAACACATCTTTCTTCTTCTTGGATGGCTGAGCTGCCTGCTGCTCAGCTCTCTTAGCGGCCTTGGCCTCTTTCTCGGCCTTGGTCTTTCTGGCCTTCTGTCTCTTCTTGAGCTCAGACTTGGAGACCATCTCGCCCGTCACGTCATCCAATTGGAGGTTCTGCACAGCCTCTGCGACTTTCTCGACTGATTCGGCCATTGTGGATGTTTATTAATCTAAAACTACTTGAAAATACCTGTAATTTGGCGTAACTAAAGCCCAAAAGTGCACTAAATCAATGCTCAGAAGCCAATGACTCGAAGAATTTTTATGGACGTCTGCGGTATTCCGGGGTAAAGTTGCCGGATCAGGATTTTCCGACCGCATCACTATGGAAAAAAATGCTGAAAAACCTCACTGAAAGCACCAGAAATACCTTCAAATTGTCATTAATTTAGTATCAAAAGTACATTATTATGGCTGATTCCAGAGAGTACGTATCAATTCTGTTGAAACATCAACAAAATTATTGCTAACACGCATTTTCACCAGTTCTAAGGGTTCCTACACAGCCCCAACAACAAAAGTTGTTCAGATTGAATCTTCAGTAAGTCCTCCTATTCATTAGCCCTTATAGGCCCCAAAACTAACACTCCCGGTAAAGGCTGCTCTGAAGATCGTCAAGCACTCGTCCGAGTGCTACCCACGCTCTGCAGCTGGTCCAATTCTGGGTCTTGACGTGGATGCTGATGTACTCAAGATCACCGCAGCCTACCCTTTCCCATACACCACTGAGGACGGCTCCCCATACAGAGCAAAATCCAACGTCAAGTACCAAGATGACCTCATCGCCGAGCTCAAGGAGCTGCAGTCGTCCGCCCAGCTGCTTGGCTGGTACCAGGCGTCTGTCTCGGGTAAGTTTATTACTGAGTCCCTGTTTGAGTCCTTGGCCTACGGTCAGATCAAGCAGTCGCCAAACTCCATCGTCCTTGTCCACGACCAGGCTAAGGCCAAGTACGGTGTCCTCAGTTTGAAGGCCTACAGACTCACACAGAACTTCTTGGAGACATACCTTGCCAATGACTACTCAGTTGAGTCCCTCAACAAGCACAAGCTGTCGCCAGAAACCGTCTTTGAAGAGCTCCCAGTCAAGATCAACAACAACCACCTCGTGAACCTCTACCTCGCTTCCCAGGATGCCGAACACTTTACCTCCACAACAACACTAGAGTCCACACAAAGTAAGACTAAGTCCACACTTGCAAACGTTGAGTCCCTCATTGAGAGCGTTGACGACCTGGGCCAGTTCTATTACCAGATGCACAAGAAGAAGTCCCAGGCCTCTTCAAACAACGACGTGAACTTGCAAGAATGGTTGCCATTGTCAGGAAAAATTGGATACATCTCGGAGGATGTCGAGCAGCAAGTGTTGAGTCAGTTCTTGACCGATTCTGCTATCAGACCATAATGGCCTATTATATATAAAGTAATATTGTACATTAGCACCATGATGTATATGTTATTGTAGTCACGTACTACAACTTAATACCCCCCCCCCAAAGAAAAAACAATATCTAAACTCATCTTCTAATCTCACCTGCCCTCTTCATTTCGAGAGCCTTCTTGTATGCTGGAGCGGTAGGACTCTGTACAGGATCTAGACTGACCCTCTTGACCCCTGTGTCTATTGTGTAAGTGGCATCAGAATCATAACTAGAGAGATCACCACACGCAATGAAAGGTGCCACATTACGCATCTCCTCTTCATACTCCATGTCATCCTTCAGCTCAAATCTTCCAATGTTAGATCCTTTGAAGAAGTCCTCAGTAGAAACATCAACATCGAGTGTAGGTGTCCATGTCGTGCTAGGCTTATATCCCAGACACACTATGAATGCCTCCAGTGAAGTGCCTCTCGAAGATCTAGGCTTTGCACAGATAACCTTCTCAAACAAAAATCCTAGTTGTGAATACATGAGATCAATGTCACGGCCTCTAAAAATCTTAGCCACAAAGGAACCACCAGGTCTCAGCAGACAAGTAGTCAACTGCAATGCGGCCAGAATCAGCTGAGCCTGGATGTACTCGTCTAGATCGTGCAACCCAGTGACATCAGGAGCGCCATCGGAACACACAAAGTCTGCCTTTTGACCACCAAAGATCTCCAGAATCTTGCTCAGCGTCTTAGGATGTGTAATATCAGCCTGTAGCGTTGTGACACCATTGATTGGGGCCATTGGTTGCAAGTCCACAGCGACAATCTTGGCCTCTTCATTGTTTTCGCAGCTTCTCTTCTCAAAAAGCTCACGGGAAAGCACCTGCGACCATGATCCTGGTGCAGCACATAGATCAACCACTCTATTTACACCCTTGAAAAGCTGGAACTGGTCGTTTAGTTGCAGAAGCTTAAAAGCAGATCTGGCTCTCCATCCCTCCTCTTTGGCCTTACTGCATGCCCAATAGTTAGTCTATCAGCGCCGTGAAAGCTGCGTAAAGGGGCTCGAAACTTACCGGTAGTACAAGTCACGCTTGTCCTTACTGCTCTTTCCCATCTTTCCTGTGGTTCTGTGATTCAATCTGAGAAGCTCATCGCTTCACCTTCAAGGTGAAGAAACGAAACAATTTTCGAGTTAATGAATTCCGAGGGTTTGTTAACTATGGTAAATTCCTCGGAATTTTGTTTCTCACTCGGCGAGCTCAGTGGAAAATTTCCAGCTTTGCCAATGGAAAACCCAGTGGACATATTCCTAAATGCATATAATAGGGCTCTAATACCCACGGTATCCACTATTCTGACCACAAAAATGCTCAGAAACATCTTCGGGTCATCCACACGCTCTTTTTCTACGAGTCTGAGGGCGCTACAGAACGTCGTCAAGACCGGTTCAAAACCTCTTACACCATCAGCATCCACAACCGCACAGCCGTCGCAGGTGGAATACAACCCACAGGTCTTCACACCAGAAGAAGTCCTTGAGACCACAAAGACGCCGTTCCCAATCAATGTGGAACTTAACTACTACGCTCCGCTGAGACACCAGAAGCGCTACGGTGACCTCGTGGCCGAGATCCAGCTCAGAGCCTACGACCACGAGAACCTCTCCTTCCTTGGTGACTTTGCCCTCAGAGCTGCATACTACCTTGACATCCCAGTTAGCGGAGTCATTCCTTTGCCAACTAAAAGAGAGAGATGGACCGTCATCAGAGCTCCGTTCGTGCACGCTAAATCGAAAGAGAACTTTTTGAGATTGACACATAAGAGAGTCATCAAGGCCTACGACGCGACACCTGAGGTGATTGACCTCTGGGTCTCATACTTGGCCAAACACAGTAATGCCGGTGTTGGTATCAAGGTACAGACGTATCAGCGTGAGCCACTGAACCTTGTGGATGAACTTGACAAGACTGACTTATCAAAGCTCAATGAGTTGAACGTCACCTCTGGTGCCTCAACACAGAACGCCGAGATCTCCAAAAGAGTTCAGGAACTCTTGAACGACCCTGTGTTCAAGAAACACTTGAAGAATGAGAACAAGGAGACCAAGAAGATTGAATAAATCCTACCATATCCTCTAATGATTGATTCATAATGCACATGTACATATATATACGTCTATAAATAGTAGTAGATCTAACCATACATATCCCACCCTTCCTCTTCCTCTTCATCATCTTCTGGAAGATCAATAAACTTCTTCTTTTCTAATAGATCTTTTCTACACATTGGGCATGTTGAGTGGACCTTCAGCCATGGAGCGATGCACTCAAGATCAAACTTGTGCTTACCGTCACAAGGTAGCTTCACCACCAATGGATGAGGGTCATCCACAAAATCTGAGGTACAAATAGAACAAGTCATATCTTCTTTCAGTTTTTTCTTTGGAACTCTCTCTAAAGCGTCGATAAACTCCTGTGATACTCCAACAACGTCCTTTTCCTGTTGTAGCTGTTCGATCAAGCTCTCGGCCATCGGAAGATCGTTCAACGTCTGTAATGCCCTGGTAAACTGATCTACTGCCGTGCTCCCCAACGATGAAAGGTCTGGAAACTCTGAAGACTGGCCAGATGACTCAAGAAATCCCTCTAAGAGCGCGGATAGTGTTTGATGTGGACGGCCATTAGTTTGTGTCTCGGTGGTAGTGCTTGAGCGAATATTATGCTCATCTGCAAATGTCAGTACATCAGACTCGCTATTTTCTCTCATTGACTCACTCACCTTCATAAGTTGACATTGTTCGTTCGATCTTCTTATAAAATAGTCTCTATTATTCAAATATTGATAAGATAGAAAGCTTCTACTGGTGGCGTTGATCTCAAGCTGATTTCTCCGCAGCTATCGCGAACTTCGTCTGTCCTTGCATCACCACTACAAATCGCAGCTTGTAAAGGTCTAAAAAGTGTTTAAAAAATCTATATAAAACTCAAACTGTCACTCTCAGTCCCTTTAACCACCTCTTGTACTTCTTCGAACTGACCCTCTTGCGCCATAATCCCTTCAGCTTTGGTGGAATGTAGTGGCATGCAATCAAATTCAACGCTCCCATAACGACAATCAACCATTTGAAGGACCTGGAAGTAGCCGTTAACTGGAACAATGTGCCCCAGAACCCATCTGGATCAACATTCATCAACAGAATACTTAGCGCAAAAGATGCAGCAACGTTGAGTATGAACGGTATGTTCTTCATAGCAGGCTCTCTGTATGGAGGTCCCACCGTGAGAGTGATAGCACACAGAATGTACTGAAGGTTCGAGAAGAAGAACAAAACAGTGTTATCAGATGACTGCACCGCATCATCGCCCGCTGGAATAGGTTTAATGTACCAAGCCATGGTCTGGACGTAGAACCACAACGCAACTTGGAACAATAACAATATGAGAATGTTCATCACGAGAGGAATGAGTAACTTTGGAGAAACCAAGTTGGCAGAAGGTCTCTTTGGCACAATTGAGCCATAGGCATCAGACCAAGACATGAAGATTGCCAAAGGCAAGATCAAAAAGAGGTCAATCCACAGGAATTGGAAGTCACCCAGGTTAGAACCACTCTTGTACAAAATTGACACTGTGATGAACTGTATGGCAGAATACAATGACATGTACTGGAAACAACTGAAAGATGTCACCAAAGAAGCACGGCCCTGCTTAATGACATCCAGAACACAGGATATCTCAAACTTATGAGAAGTGAATGGTGCAGCGACAGAAGCCTCCGCCTCAGACAGCGAAATACCAACATCGGCAGCCTTCAGAGCACCACAGTCATTAGCACCATCTCCACAGAATCCAACAGTGTATCCCAAATCCTGCAACTGTTCGACAAGTTCATGTTTTTCATCAGGAGACATACGGGCATAAATGTTGGCCTTCAGCAGTATGGAATTGATGTAATCCTCAGAATATAAGTCAACTTCATTCTTCAAAACATGTCTGAAAATGTCACCAGAAACTGCTAGGCCATAAGATTTATACCCTTCGTGCAATTCCAAGGTGTTGGAATCCAATGTCATCTCATCATTATCAATCTCGTGCCACACAATCCCCTGCTCGGTAAATCTTGGGACAAACGTCAGATCCTCATCAATCAGCCCACACTCACGACCAACGCTGACGGCAGTCAATAGGTTATCACCAGTACACATCACTGTTCTCAGGTTGGCTTTTTTCAGATCGGACAACACACTGCTGGTCAAAGGCTTAAGTCTGTTTTCAAACACAATGAATCCCAAGAAAGAAAGTCCCGACTCTGCCTCCTCACGAGAAATCTTCTGCGAATACAACCAAGAATTCTTCTTCAATGGCTTACCAGCACATGCGATAACTCTGTAACCGTTATGAGTGTAATGATGCAACAGCTCTTCGTAGTTGCGTGGGAAGGTTCTTTCGTCACAAATATCTTTAATCACCTCTGGTGCACCTTTAGTCAAAACACTAAACTGAGAACCTGATTTCACAATGACACTCATTCTTCTCAATTCACTCACAAATTCGAAGCTCTTTAGAATACCTAGTAGTTTACTCTTGTCGTCATCTGGGTACACAACCGATGGGGAAATACCAGTGTTCTCTGGCAAAATGTCTTCGTCGTTTCTACTTTCATTCAGTGAGCTGAATCCGGTAAACTCCTCTTTGTAGTTCCAGTTAGTGAATTCAAACATCTTATAATCCAATGGATCACCAATCAATTCACCATCAACAACTCTCAAAGAGTGACATGCAACGAGGGCTTTAACCATCCCTTCATCCAACTCAGATACATTCTTTGTCAAATCATTAAATGATTCAGCAGAATGAACGCCATATACATCTAGACCATCTTCAGTCAAAGTTCCAGTCTTGTCAAAGCACAAAATGTCTAGCTTACCACCAACGTTAACTCTCGTTGGAGCAATGCAGTATATTTCCTTCTTTCTCAGTCTTGACAGTGCAAAACTGGTACCGATGGTCAAGGTAGCAGGTAATGCCGGTGGGACAACAATGGTAATGATGTCAAGTGCTCTTAGAATGATCAATTTCCAGCCAAGACCCAGCTTGATGAAGTTGATAGTGGAAAAGACGAACCCAAACATGGCAATAAGCGACATAAACCCAATGTACTTAAAAGAGTCTTCGTAGAACTTGAAACCTGCAGGTTTTGGGAAGAGCATCGATCTTAGTAGGGCACCTTTGGTGGTGGAAAAACCTGTACGAGTTACTAGCGCTAAGGCTGGGTCTGAAGCCGGGTGACGAACTCTAATGATCTTTGTACCATTGAAAAGATACGATTTTGCAAGAAGTGATGAAATCTGTGAACCATTGTCAGTCAAGTGCTCTAGTGTTTCCTGTGTAGCTGGGAGTTTAGAGACTGGAACGGATTCACCAGTGAGCATGGACTCGTTCAAAATAGCATCACCGGACAAAAGTACAGAATCACAAGGAACGGTGTGAAGGGATGGATCGGACACTTCGTAGACGTCACCCGGAACGAGATCGTGTGACGAAGTCTCTTTCCAGAACCCATTCCTCCAGACTCTGACTGAACAGTGGAATTTTGAAATCTCTATAAGTCTCTTCATCGTGGACTTCGTATCAATAAGCGTGTTCATAATGGAAACAACGGAGATTAGGAAAATGCAAGTGGCGTAATAGTAGTATTGGTCACATGCCCATAGGATGATGGAGAAAACTTGGAACATGTAGAATGGATGTAAGACCTCATCCATTAATAATTGTGTGACTGACTTTTCCTGCAAATCTAGGCAGTTCGTTTTGAAAACCAACTGTCTATCTTGGTAGGAGTCGGTGGATAGACCATCCTTGGAATGGTGTAACCAAGAGTAGTCAACCCAGTTTGTATTGGTCTTGTATATGTCCTCTATTGGACTGTAGACTAACTTCAGGTATCTGTATTCAAAAGAAATCAAAATTGGAATGATTGGATCAAGGTTCAGATCGACTCTCGAAGACCCAGACCCACTCTGCGTGCTTTGTGTGTCAATATGTGGAACGTTCATAATGGTGGAGAGCGGCCTGTTGTACCACTGTCTGTGAACATCCACAACGCTCAACTCTCCGTGTTCGGTCTCAATGACAACCCACTCGGCCTTTGCCAATGGAACTGCCTGCCCGTAAACCCAGAACTTGTACTTTGGGAGCCAGCGGAACATTAGGTATCCCAATCCGAGTGTGAAAGTACAGACAAAGTAGTAGATCCAAAGCCTCATCTTGTGGGTTCTATAGCCCGCAATACCAAGCACCAGATCCTCCTCAGCAATGTAGAATCGCTGGAACTTGATATTTGTAGGGAAGTTTGGGAAGTAGTGTTCGTGGAGAGCCGGGTCCACCTCGTGGTTTTGGTTTTGGTTGTTTGATGTTGTTGGCCCCATTGCCGACTCATCATCATTCTCACCATCTGTAGACTCGTCGTCATCAGCCAGCAGTGCTCTACTAGCAGCATCACTAGGCATTCTGTCTCTGTAGCTGTATGTGGAGCTGGTAGTGACCCTCTCCACCGAGCCATAATCCTGGAAACTCGTGCTCGTGAAGCTCCCTCTTCTGTAGTCGTCGTCCCAGTTGGTATCGTAGTCAACATCCTCCTCCATCGTGGATGCACCCTGTGCAGCCTCCACCTCCTCCGGGTCAAAGAACCGGAACTGGTCAACAGACCTGGAGCGGGTGCTGGAGCGGGAGTTCATCCTGGTCAGCGAGAGCATCTCAGCTGGTGATTGTGACATATGTGCACCTCTCCCACGCCGTATCGACGACGCAGCAGAGCTCGCCACAGAGGACGTCACAGAGTCTCTTCTGCCAAAGTGGTGATTATGGTGGAACGATGAGATGGACGAAGGAATGTTCTCGCCAGCAGCACCGTCAAACATCTCGGTGTTGTTCTCATCCTCCTGCTGTGCAGCAGCCGACGGCCTCCGCAGCGACGACGACCGCCGTGAGCCCAGTCTGCTGGGTGTTTCTGAGCGCCGGGACATCGATTATCGTTCCAGCGTCCCAGTCCTAACGTTCTTCGGTGTTCTAGAGCTCCTTTAAACCTCCTTTCAACCTCCCTTTAACCCTCATGCTCTTCTCTTTCCCTCGTCTGTTATGGTTGTGCTGCCCTAATTAAAATTTCTAGATACACCCGCACACCACGGGCCCCTCGCGGCCATTAAATTTTTTTCTTTCACTGGTGGACTCTTCTTCCTCTTCTCTTCCCACTCTTGCGGGCTGTGGAAGCTTCACAGCACCGGAATGGTGGTGGAGAAGTGGATACCTGGCTAGGGATGGCTTGTGTGCTGTCTCTGGCGGCGTTGCACGGCTGCAGCTGGCTTTTCTCAGAGCGTAAGTGTCTTGTTGCCTCTTGCATACACGCACCACAAACATGGGGACCGTACTCTCTATCTGATGAAAAACCTGACAACAACAACTTTGAATTTCTTCATCCTAGGACGCCATGCGGATTCATATCATGCTTTTTAACCCTGATCTATGAGTTTACGTACGCAGTTTGTGTGTTTTGTGTGCATGAAGGGGGACCCCCTTTGTATCCAGACCGAGGTACTAACTAGCAGCATCAATAGTCGTTTTGTATACCAACCGAACACGAGCCTCTCAAGAAATGGAAAAAACATGTAGAGTTGTAGACAAGTTGTAGACTAGGCCTGGCCATTTCAGTGTGTTGTGTCCAGTAGAGAATAACCCCATATAAAATTTTCAGGGGCCACAAAACAAGCTCATCTCGTTATCAAAACAGAGGGATTGCCACCAATCAACCGAAAACAGGGCAAATACACAATATACGAACACAAAGCATGAACAAGGACGAAGTACCAGCTGTGTGTGAAACGTGCTTGGGGCCTAACCCATACCTCCGGATGATGAGGGAACACGCCGGTCTCGAATGCAAACTGTGCACTCGCCCCTTCACCGTCTTCAAATGGACTCCAGTCAAAAACGGGGCCTTCAAACACACAATCATCTGCCTCACATGTGCGAAACAGAGGAACTGCTGTCAGAGCTGTCTCCTTGACCTCACTTATGGCATCCCCATCCAGCTTAGAGACGCTGCGTTGAAGATGGCTGGTGTGGAAACAGTTGGTGGTGACGGGCCTCAGAATGAAATATCCAAGTTGTACGTGGCAAACAACAGTGACAGATTCGAAAGCATCGGAGGTGCCGCCATAACCTCCAATTCTGAAAAGGCAAAAGAGATCTTGACAAAGCTAGCGTTGGTTCACGGAAACAAGGCCCCAAAGAAGAATAAGAAGGAGGATGTATTGCCGGCCCATATTGAAAAGGTTGACGTTGCCAAGATCGTCTCCAAACTCCCTTTCAACGGCTCATTGGCACCACCAAAGGACTCTGACCTAAGAACCCTTTTCATCTTTGGTATTGATGATTCACTGCCGGAGTATAAAATCACAGACTTCTTTGAAAAGTATGGCACGGTAAAATCATTCAACTGTCAGCACAAGGCCCGCTGTGGATTCCTCACATATGCAAAGAGACCTGAAGCTGAAGCTGCTGCTTCTTCCATCCTACAATCCCAAAAGACGAAAGATGATGGACCAGGTCTTTTTATTGTTGAGAATATCCCACTGAGGGTATGCTGGGGTAAGGAAAGACCTCTTGGACAGACAAGCATTGAAAAGTTGAAGATTGGTTCGATAGTTGGTAAGATCATGAAGAAGCTCTCTAAAGTAAATGTAAAAACCGATAAAAGTAAGGCTATTGATTCTAAGAGGGAAAGCAAGCAGCAAGAGGAGCAAAAGAGTGTCAGAAAAGAAGTAACAAAGGCTCCAACTTACAATTCTGCTTCCAAGAACTACGAACTGTGACGAACATAATAATAATGATATTTAATTAGAGACTCATCTTTTCCGTAGGCGTAATAGACCATCAAGTGGATGCTTTAAACAACAACTCCTCGTTCTCACAGTTGACCTTGCGCAAGGAGGATAAAAAGTCATAACGGTCAAAGTAGACACCACACATTCTTCTCTTACCGGTGGTCTTCTTCATTCTAGCATGGAGAACTCTCCAGTTATCAAACAGCAGCACCTCACCAGGAACTAGTCTTTTCCACGTAACATTCTGCTTTCTCGAAATAACAGTGTTCCATGCCCTCATTGCCTTGTAGAGCTTCTTCAACGTTGCCTGGTCCAAGTGGTAATTGGTTGAGCGATCACAGTTGTTCCAGGAGATCTGAACGAGCTTGCCTTTGTCGTCATGAATGAACACTGGCTTTCTCTCCACCAAATGAACGTCACCAAGGGAATGGCACTCAATCGCAGTCTCGGACAGCGTTTTGAACTCCTCTGGGAACTCATTCTTCATATCCTGAGCACACTTGAAAGAATCGACCAGAGTGGTCAATCCACCTTCGCCGTCATGGAAGAGCAAGTGGAACAACTGCAGGTAAGGAGTGTATTCCCAATAGGTACCATCCGTGTGTGACTTGATCTCGATGTCGGAGTACGCTGTGTCTTTCATGGCCAGATCGGTAGTGAAGTCCCAGAACCCACCATAGTGCGTGTGTCTCAGTGGCAAGATCTTCTCGCACATCTCTTTTGTAGCCTCTGCGGTCTTTGGGACGTTGTGGATGTAGGTGAATCCATATGTGTGGATGTTGTTGAAGAGCTGCTTGTGCTTCCCTTCCATCACGTCCTCAAAGGAGACCGAGGGCTTGTTGGCCTCGATATAGTCCCTGTCCCAGAATATCTTGGATGGGTACAACTCCTCCTTGTGTGGGTTAGGTGGTGTGTACTCTACTGTGTGCAGTTTGAGCCACTCGCTGGAGAACGTGGACTCGTGGCTGTCGCTCCACTTGATACCCAATGAGCTGCTTGTTGCAGTGGCCTCGAGCACATGGACATCCTCGGGAACCGTGTAGGAGTCAAACACACGCTGGTAGGTGTCGCTGTTGAAGCATTCAGAGCACTGGCAGTTGTCTCTGAGCCACACGTACAGGCTGTTCACACGCTGGGGTTAGTACAGCTGTGCCTTTTGCCGGGGGTCCGGTGTTCTGTGCTCCAAGCTCCTAGCCAGTGTCCGGGGTAAAGAGCGAGTACTTACTACTGGTGTTTCTTGCCGTCGGAGGTGGTGATCTCCAATGTCTCCGGTGATATTTTGGTGCTTTTTATGTTGTAGCTGTTCATATTGCTGTCCAATCCTAGCCAATTGGGCATCCCATGGGGGTTAAATGGGCAAGAATTAAGGGCCAGGGGAACCAAGATATCGAACCCGCACTCCCCTCGGATTCGACTAATATGCGGCACTTGGTTTCTCCCCCACCTGATTGCGTATTGGCACAGGGGCTTTTGACAGCGAGCCCAGAGGCCAATGGGACCCTCATTGGGCCCATAGGAGCCTCATATATTCAGAACTGTTTAACTTTGTAAGCCAGAGGGGACTTGAGGGGCGGACGATGTCCGTGCGTGTGATGCTGCCACCTGATGTTTGGCGAGTATCAACCTCGAGAAGGCCACTGGGGCACGGTACCAGGGCTCTCTGATTTGCCCAGTCCTCTCTAATTAGTAGGTGTCCTGGAAGCTCTGTGTAGTTGGAGCGGATATACAACTCTATGGCTTCTGAAAGCCTGATGTAGTCAGACTCACCACGCTGTACTGGGCCCGGACCGTCTGCCTCCCAGCGAAGACACACTTCTCTACCAAGGGACCTATGACGTGGCCGTGTGTCTTGCTGGGTTCTATTGGTCTACAGGTGTTTTGTGCTTGATGCTATTCTTCAGCTAGTGACGGAGGAGCCTGGGCCCTGGCCCAGGAACCCAGTAGCTTTCTAAGCGTTCACTCAGTCCAGGGTACCCGTACCACGGTACACCAGGCACCACGCCAAAGAGACGGGAAACAAGGAGCCAGAGCCCAGAGACTCAAGCCACAAACCTCAAGCCAGAGACGTGGCGAGTGGAAGTGTAGCAAGGACCATATACATAGGGCCTCGCAGTTCTTTTGTGCTTCTTTTTTCCTGTTCGTCCTCATTCCCTGTGTAGAGGTTGTGGTGGTGTGATATTCGGGTTGCCGGCCACAATAAAGAAAGCTTCACACACAACGCCTAGTGCTACTGGAGAGGGGTTCAATTGGAAGGGTGCTCATGATAGCAGCTCTGAGCTACAAGGTTCCTGCTCTGGGGCTCCAGGAGGCTCCAGGGTATGCCGGAAAGACCTCGTTGCGGGTCCTCGAAAGCAGTCCGAGACCCCTCGGAGTACCAGTACCAGCACCAGCACCAGCACCAGCAACATCACCACCACCTACACAGGCCCCTGAAGTATGACCTGCGTGCAAGATAAAGAACTCACAGGCAGCAGTGTTTCACACAATGTACGCCGGAAAGAGTTCCATGCTTCTCTGGAGAGATCCAGTGCATACCTCGTTCGTATAAAGTTGCGCCATTGTCTCTGCAAGCTGTCACCGAAGCCCCAAAAGTGTTCACGGGCCACTCACGCTCACCTGACCTCAGTGTGTGTATAAATAAGTGAGACAACGCTCCCACCGTGCCCTACAGCGGGTGGAACCTGGTACTAGTGCCTAAGCAGAATATCTAAGATGTTACAACCAGAAGCAAGACACACGGACACACTCGGGCCACAAGACATTAGCGAGCCCCCACTTGCCTGCCGCACGCCAGAGCCAGACTTATCCCGTCTGGAGAGCTCCCTCAGGGCGAAGCACATGGTGCAGGACTACTCGTCATCGTCAGAGACGTCAACAGACTTTGGGAGACTGCCGGCTGCGCTAAAGAGAAGACACTCGTCAAACTACCAGAGTGCGCTGGACTCGCAGGCTGTGCTGGGGGCCCCAAGGAGCAACGTTGGCGACGCTGGCGTCCTCACCAACGAGAACCAGCAATCACACGAGGAGACTAAGCGTCTTCTGCAGCGCAGAAGCATCGACCTGGAGAACACCAGATCAACAGACCAGTTCTGCGTGCAGTACCATGGGACCAGAAGGGACTCCGGGGAAGAGGCCGATCTCATGTTCCAGAACAAGCAGCCCGAGCACCTCGAAAAGTACCACCAGCACACAAAGTGCCACCAGCACACAAAGTGCCACCAGCAGGGCGAGTGCAAGCCCTTCTGCTTCCACTCGAACCAACTCGTGAGCCAGGACAAGATCCACGGCGAGCCGAGTGTGAGCTATCCGGAGACGTTTGAGTACAGTGACTTTAAGCGTCGCATGTCGTTCCACGACTAATTATTGGTGCGTTCCCACGCTTGTACGCTCTCTTACTGCTACTCCCACTCCCACTCCCACTCCCACTCCCTATATATATAATGCCAAATATTCGAATAACTACCCTTTCCCGTATATAGCTTTAGTGGCTTAATGGGCCATATACTGGCGCGCTCCAACATTCCCGAAACGGTAATTCGTTGCGGGAGAAGCATTAGGAAGCGCTTTCCCCTTATCGCCAACAGATCCCCCTCTAGTATATAAAGGTCTCGTCCCACCTCTTCTTCCAATACTTCCTCCCACCCAGCAATTGCACAAAACACCCCCACACACCAGCAAAAACCATGTCGTGCTGCTCCAAAAACACCAAAACTGCGCAACCAAAGCCACAGATTGCCTCCGTCAACACAGCTGCCTCCAAGGGCTGCACGACATGCGGGTCTGCTACGTGCAAGTGTCTCCCTGAGAACTGCAAGTGCACCGTGAGCCTGTGCAACTGTGATATCAAGCTCTGAGGTGGAACGGAAAAGCTGTGGGCTGGCCCTCGATAGGCCCTGGATAGGCCGTTTTATGAAAGACAAATGTGATGAACGAACGTACAAGTTAATACTCGGTGATTGGGAAGGGGCTGCCTTGTATATGATTTAACTTTACGCCTACTTTTACTCTCTATGTACTCTAAAGACTGCTTTGAGCTTCTCTGCTGGCACACCTCCATCTCGAACACAGACGGGATTAAAGCACTCAAAGCATGCTCTCTCTCTCTCTCTCTCTCTCTCTCTCTCTCTCTCTCTCTCTCTCTCTCTGTGCCAGCACAGCTCTCTGCCAACACATGCTAAAACCACTACAACCTATAGAAAATGCCAAGTCAGAGATATACATATATTGTGGTATAACTTAACAGTGCTGTGAAAAGAAAAACGTCATTTTTAAAAGATGCGATGCCCCTCCCCATATAAATGTATACGTTTTTGTGGCAGGAACCCTTCCCGGCCTCCTACGGGTTAAGGTCTGCTACTTTTCCTGGAAAAATATGATATCCAATCCTTCACTGTCTCGAGGTGTTATATAGAGCATTTGTCTGTAGATTAACATACACAAAAAAAGGATCGCTTTGTTTTAAAAGCTATTCAGTCTCACACTTGTACTTCATCTTGCCAACAAGCTTCTACACATACAACTGGCTCACTGGCTTTATCTCTTTTTGATTTTTATTTCTTTTTTGACCTTTTTTCCCTTTTCTTTGTTGTACACTGCTATTATTCACCCAGTATTAACAAATAAAGTACATCTCTACCGTCTGTTTCATACTTGCGATTGCTGATGTCGTTCGAATTCATTAATGAGTGGGTAAACTCCACCCAGCAGATTACGCTGTTTCTCTCAAATGACGAGATCAAACAGATTGTGGAGTCTCCACTACTCCCATCTGAACAAAATGATAGCATGGTTTACTACAATGAACATAATTTCCTGAAATCGGCCCCGGCCACAAGAAACCAAGAAGACAAACACCAAAAGAGCGGAAGGACATACCTTGGAGAATCCAATGTCCATAACGTCTCGTGCAGATTGAAAACCGCATCGCTGGCGTATCATAGTCGCCTATACGCAAAGAGAAGTGAAAGCCTGGAATCACAAGGAAATGAAAGTTTACTTAGCTTATCCTTCCTTGAAGATATCTCTAGGCTTTCCATTGAGGACTCGGAGGGGAACCTTTGTGTTCTGCAGTCTGACTTCCATGGCATACAGGCTTCGTATTCTTACAGCACTGAAGAAGACAACAACCAGTTCAGTTCCATACTTCTTGAAGAAGACCCAGAGTATCGTGTTGTCCCACAATCATGCACTTCTCTGTCTTGTGCCGGTCCACAGTTATTCAATAAGCTTGATGAAGCGGTGACTTTCTACAAAGATATTCGAACCATTGAGGATAGCACCTGGCTCCCAAGAACTTTCCAAAACCACCGTATTACGCTTGCACAATTTCATCGGTCTGATGGTTACAGATACATGAAGAATAACAAATGCCCCCAGTCCCCGATAAATGAATTTCCAGATGGATCTAGGTCCAAGTTCACCTATGCCTATGCTGAGTCCTCCCATTTGGAGAATTTCACACTGCATCACTATCTGAGGTCATTGGCTCTGAACACGCGCAAAGTGGAATTGTTGTGTCGTTTCTGCCGTGGCAAAAACTGGGTTCCAAAGATGAAGTATGACACACATTTGGCCCTTTCACATGGAATCTTAAAGTTACCCAACGAAAAGTTACCGTTCTTGTTGCCATACCCACACTCAATGTTCAAGAGCAAATCTGGTCCTTTCACCAACCACTCAGTTGAGTGTCCACAGTGTAACAGATGGGTCACCTTAGGCCACTCCTTGGATAAGTGTAATCCTCCGGAATTGAAGCACCATGGGTTATACTCTAACTATTTTATTCATTTTATCAAGCATCATAAGGATTATATGGAGTGATATTACTCGCTTCCAGAGAAGAACGAATGTTTCCGGAGAAGGAGAAATCCAGTTATTACAAAATAACAGAGTCACAAGTGCGAATTCTGTTTATAATAAAGAGAGGATATTGTTATGTTTACGTGTCAAGAGAGATTAATCCCAAGTCTCGTTTTAATGTATTAATATTGTATTCTAAACATGTGTGGGTAGGAGTAGGCGGACCCCATGGTGTCCGGGTGTTTTGACTTTTGAGTCCTGTAGACACAGCTATTTAAACGCCGTTTCCCCAGTTATTGCAAGTTCAAAGCAAGGATGCTTCTGAAAAGGTGTGATCTATCGTTCTATATACTTTTTGTAAACCATATATATACATAAGACCAAACAGCACTATCGTTATCTGATGACATAAGCACCCGCACACCGCGCGGGGTTGGACCATTCGATTTAGCGAATTGTGGGTGAGCGAATTGAAAGCTGCCCTTTTACAACACACAAACACAATAAATAACGGCTGACCAGACGATTATACCACAATAAAGGTCACAAAGATGCTACGTGTGAGGCCATCTTGTGGACAGTTGCCATTTCAGGTGGGCCGCAACGCCCGCTTTCTCGCCACAGTTGCGGAGCAGAACCCGAACCGTGCGCTCGGCAAGCTTCAGGACCAGGACCGTATCTTCCAGAATTTACATGGCTACTACGGGCATGACCTTAAGTCTGCAATGAAGCGTGGGGACTGGTACAAGACGAAGGAGCTTGTACTGAAGGGTGACAGTTGGATCATTGACGAGATGAAGAAGTCTGGGCTGCGTGGCCGTGGAGGTGCCGGTTTCCCCAGTGGGCTCAAGTGGTCCTTCATGAACCCTCCTGGTTGGGAGAAGAACGTGGGGCCGCGTTACGTGGTGGTCAACGCCGACGAGGGTGAGCCTGGTACGTGCAAGGACCGTGAGATTATGCGTAAGGAGCCACACAAGCTTGTGGAGGGCTGTTTGCTTGCTGGCAGAGCCATGAATGCGACTGCGGCCTACATCTACATCCGTGGTGAGTTTTGGGACGAGGCTCGTATCTTGCAAGGGGCAATTGACGAGGCATATGCTGCTGGTCTCATTGGTAAGGATGCGTGTGGCTCTGGCTACTCCTTTGATGTGTTCATCCATAGGGGAATGGGCGCCTACATTTGCGGCGAGGAGACTGCGCTGATCGAGTCTCTTGAGGGAAAACAAGGAAAGCCACGTTTGAAACCACCATTCCCAGCTGCCGTTGGACTCTTTGGAAGACCGTCCACTGTCACAAATGTTGAGACTGTTGCTGTCTCGCCAACGATCTTGCGTCGTGGTCCAGAGTGGTTTTCTGGTTTAGGCAGGGACAAGAACGTTGGTGTCAAGCTGTTTGGTATCTCGGGCCACGTCAACAAGCCGTGCGTGGTTGAAGAGGAGATGGGTATTCCGCTGAAGCAGCTGATTGACGTCCACTGTGGCGGTGTTCGTGGTGGATGGGACAACTTGCAGGCTGTTATTCCCGGAGGTTCTTCTGTCCCGTCGCTGACCAAAGACGCTGCTGAGAAGGCGTTGATGGACTACGACGGCCTGCGTGAGGTTGGGTCTTCTCTGGGCACCGGTGCGTGCATTGTAATGGACAAGTCCACTGATATGATTGCTGCCATTGCTAGATTATCGCAGTTTTATCGTCACGAGTCTTGCGGCCAGTGCACACCATGCAGAGAGGGAACAACCTGGATGGCCAAGACGATGAACAGACTCGTCATTGGCGATGCGCAGACAAGGGAGATTGACATGCTGATCGAGGTGAGCAAGCGTATTGAGGGCCATTCGATCTGTGGTCTCGGCGATGCGTCTGCCTGGCCTATTCAGGCGCTGGTCAAGAACTTCCGGCCGCTGATTGAGGAGAGAATCGCACAGTACAACTCCAAGCACGATGTGCAGTACGGAGGCTGGGTTCCTGGCACAAGTATCAAGGATGGAAAGGTTGAAGGGCTTTCTGAGCATTTCCACCACTGATCCTTCGGTCCTCTGCCAGCTCTTTAGTAGGTGTGAGTTGATCGCCAAATCGGGGCCAGATCCGAACCAGATCCCAGCCAGTCCGGGCCACCGGCTTATTTATTTATTTATTCCACCCTTACCCCCTATTTATCGACCTATTTATTCTATTTATCGTCCACAAATACACAGTTTACCACCATACAATGACTAAAGCGCAGACCCTAATTGGCCGATAGTTGTCCGAGTAAGTTTTTTTCGCGATCTCTTGAACAAATTTGAACAGCGCAGAGATCAAAGCAGGTCTCTAAGAACCACAGCCCATATCCTTCTTTCCCAGCTCGTGAGAGATCTCTGCGCAGATGAAACTTACATACCTGCTTGGACTTGCCCAGATTGCCCAGCTGTCGGTTGCTGGGGAACTTATAGCGCTGGAGTCGCTGAGAAGCGGGCCACATGCCCGAGTGGTTAGCAAGAGAGGAATTGCTGCTGCTATCGACGTGCCGGAGTACAACACGGTCCCCATGGAGGACCTGGCCACAACTGTGGGGTCTGTGGAGAATCTGTCTCCAGTAAAGGTGCCGAGCTCCACGAAGAAGGAGGAGCTTTACGCCGGGTCGACGAGTTCTGGGTCGACCAAGACCAAAACAGCGATCGCTATCAACACAGACGAGGACGACGGCACAGGGTCGAAGTCGGGCTCAAACCCGTTCCTGATGGCCATCTCCATGATTGTAGTCTCTGAGATTGGCGATAAAACGTTCCTGATCTCTGCTCTCATGGCCATGCGCCACTCCCGTGCACTCGTCTTCTCGGCCTCCTTTGCATCCTTGGCCATTATGACCATTCTCTCGGGTGTCGTCGGCCACACTCTCCCTACACTGCTCTCCCAGCGTGTCACACAGTTCCTGGCTGCCGGCCTCTTTGTCGTGTTTGGATTCAAGCTCACCACCGAGGGTCTTGCCATGTCCAGCGACCTTGGTGTCGAAGAAGAGCTCGCCGAAGTTGAAGAGGAACTCACCGTTTCCGACATGAACTATGAGATGAACGACGTTGAGAGAGGCCGTGCTGAGCCTTTGAGATCCGGACCGGCTTCCACAAAGACACAGATTGTTGAAACGTTGATGCAGGCCCTCAGCAAACTCAAATCAGTCTTATCAACAGTCATCTCCCCATTGTGGATCCAGGTGTTTGTCATGATCTTCCTGGGTGAATGGGGTGACCGTTCGCAGATTGCCACTATTGCCATGGCCGCTGGTTCAAACTACTGGGCTGTCATCTTTGGTGCTGTCATTGGCCACGGTTTCTGTACCATGGCTGCCGTCATTGGTGGTAAGATGCTCGCTTCTAGAATCTCCATGAGATCAGTCACACTCGGTGGTGCTTTTGCATTCTTTGTCTTTGCGATTTTGTACTTCTACGAGGCTCTCTACAACGAAGATCAGGCCTGAAACTAACACATTCCCATATGTATCTTTAGCTTTCCCTTCTCATGATATTATAGACGTCTTAATTGAGACAAGATTTTTTATTTTTACTTTATTTGCATAGTCATTATTATCTCTCCTCCTCACCAGCCTCCGTTTGTAACTTCCTTAGCCTCTCCTTGACAAGAGCCTTGATAACCTGGTCAGTCTTCTCATCCAGCAGCTCCAAATCATCCTTAAGGTCTCGTTCTAGGTCCCACGTAATCTTCCGTGGCTTGGTAGAGGCCTCAACACCACCAACGTCGGCCCGCGCTCTGAACTGCGCCAACACCTGCTCTTGAATCGCTTGCGAAACGGCCTCTACAGTCTCAGAGTTCTCGTCCAGTGCAGTAGGAGGCTGAGACACACCCATAACAGGAGCTCGCTGTTCCTGATCAAAGTTTCGACTCTTTACTGGCGGTAGTGTGGATGATGTTGTTGTGGGTGCTATTGATACTGCTGTTGTGGGTGCTGGCTTATTTTTGTTGCGGAGCGCAGCCAGTCGAGCCTTTCGCTCTGCTGCCTGAGACTCGAGTGATGACATTGTTTTCCAAGTTCTATACCTCGGTACACAAAGTTATTAGCGTACTTGATTTCCCTTCTACTGAGCTGTCTTGTACTGGTGGCTCTTCTCTTTTCCTTTGAAGTTGATGATGATCAAAGGGAGCACTACAGCGCTCATAACCAGACACTATTATAACTTCACCTAGTGGGGGGGGGGTGAACGTCAAGCAAAAACATATAAATATATAGATATATAGATATATATGAGATAGAAATGATACTAAAGCAATTTTTAAACAGCATGCTCGGTGTGCTCCACAGAATAGCGTTTGATACTATCCAATTGCTGGTGCATTTGAACCTTGTTCTTATCAATGACATCGCCAAACACCTCAGCGACTTCTTCCAAGGTACGGCCAGAAGTCTCTGGGAAGGTCAGGATAACAACTAGGGACTCCACAGCTAACACACAGCAGAAGACTATATAGTACTTCCAGTCGATGGCATCCATGGCAATTGGGTTGACAAAGGAGTTGAAGATGAGCACGATTTGCATCCAGATTTGGAAGACGTTTATACCTTTGGCTCTGTGGGAATATGGGAGGATTTCAGTAACGTAGAGGAATGGCAAGCCATTGACACCAATGTCATAGAACATGTAGTAGAGGAAGATCATGGCCAAGACACCGTTTGAGAGGGATTTGTGCTCAAAGTTGGATTTCTGGTTTTCCGCTGATAAGGCAGTCCAAACAATGTACGAGCAGAGCATACCTAGGACACAAGTAATAAAGAGTGTTCTTCTTCTGAAGAGATTACAGGTTATGCAACAGACAACACAAACAACAAGGTTAAAGATCATGAGACACATGTTAATCTGAAGTTGCTTGGAAGTGTCTGTTATACCAATAGAGTTAAGCACTTTGTTGAGGTAGTACGAGACCAGACCATTACCAGAAAACTGCATCATTGTGGCAATGAAGACAACCAAAAAGATTCTCTTTCTGTAAGAAACTCTCTTGTAGAAGTCGGAGTACTTGGATGTTGCACCAGCAAGCTTTTCAGCTTCTAAACCAGCCTCAATTTCTCTAAGCTCAAAGTCAACAAGTGCAGCAGCTCTTGGATCAGAAGAGTTACCAGTGTGGTGTTTGAGCAAAATCTCACGGGCTTTTTCATGTCTTCCCTTTGCAACAAGGAAACGTGGTGACTCTGGAACCCAAAGGAGCATACCCAACTGGATTAATGGGAAAAATCCTTGGAGGTAGGAAGGGATTCTCCAAGACCAATTGTTATCTATGTTTCTGGTCAGATAAGTAACAATGGCCGCAAAAGTAGCACCGAGATACCAACAGATGTTGTAAGCAAAAGTAGAAACCTCTCTATGGGTTGGATATGCCAGTTCAGAGATTAAAGTTGGGGATCCAACTGTTGCAATACCAGAACCAGCTCCGATGACCATTCTGGAAATCAGGAAGAAGGCATAGTTTGTTGAGACACCCTGTAGGATTGCACCAACCAATGTTATTGCTTGACCGAGTATTATGACGAAGAGTCTTCCATACCGGTCGCACAGCCATGGGGAAACCCAGAAGATCAGGAGACAACCAAAGATACCACCGGCGGACAAGGCACCTAAAATGTGGCCAGTAGGATTACCCATGTAGTCTTGCCAGTGGGAAAGAGACTGGAGACCGTTCAGCATCGAGCCATCAAAACCGTTGTTGGTGGACACGAGGGTGATGGTGAAGATGTGGAAGGCGAGGGTGTAAAGATGTCTCACCTTATACCATGGTCTTGTTTCGTACAAGTAGTCCTCAAACTTATCACCTTGTGTGATTTCAGGTCCGACGGCATCAGAGCCAAGATCCTCTTTTTCAGACATTTGTGACTATTGAGAAAGAAGAGCGTTGATGATTCAGCAGTGGGAGTACTAGGGATCCAGAGGGAGAGAGAGGATGCAGCCTTATATATTACGGACAAGGAGGAGGGGAGATAACCATCGATCCAGCATCCAGAGAGTCTACCGATCTTCCTGTGAGAATGCGTGACGTTTGTTACAGTGAGAGTGCCAAGTGTTTGGTTTGGCTGGGGTGTACATGTATTCATTTGGAGAGGGAGAGTCAGTTGTGAGCCATGAGTCAGGGGGTGGAAAGTCTGGGGTAATCGATATACTCGGTCCGGTGAGGGGGAATGACTAAACGGAGGGAAGACAGCAAAAGGTATACAAGCAGGAAGGCAGAGGCCACTCGTCGGCTGGTCTGACGTGAAGCCAGTTGGCAGACAGCCCGGTGTGTGTCCTTGGCGGAGAGCACTCTCACCACACATTTCTAGCGAGAATCCAAACGGCGATGGAGGGGCAAAAAGCAGAATATGGGGTATTATTCCCCAAATTTTTTAGTCTATTGGTTCACCCAGTAAGCCTATGCAATCGACTTGGCAGCTTGGTCACCTGGAGATAACTGCGCAGTGCCTGGTATTATGGGTGGGGCAGAGGCCTTCCCTCGGAGGCATCTCCTGACCGCACCACCAGTGCAAATAAATAAACGGGACAATGCTACAGACTGTGTGGCACGAACTGTATACAACCACACCTGTGTTGAAGAGTTAAGCCCTTGAGGCAGGATGGGCTGGCTGTCTAACTCGCCATTATAGCACTCATGCCCAACTATAATCGGCCGTGTAATAACATGGTGTTCGGGTGTTTCCTTCACTATAGCGGAGTGGGGGCAGGAGCCTACGAAACTCGGTTGTCCACGGTGTGGGGATCTGCAGGAACCCCATTCTGGAAGTGGGTTTCATACTGAAAACAGCCAATTGAGACAGCTCAGCATAGCATGGGATGCCAGGCACTGTGGATTGGGCCCTTTCCGCATCCTCTTTGCGTGGTGTGAGCTGTGGCTGTCTCCGCAGGTTTCTGTCCCGCGCCATGAAAAGAGCAAGTGAATAATTTGCCACCATTTAATGAGTTTCTCTTCTCCTGGCCCCTTGGACAGACTGAGAACACGCTAATTAGAGATGGGAATATACACTGACTCGTACAACGACAAGAAGGAGGCCGAGAGGGCGGCCGTCGAGACCATAAGCAGCAACAGCTGCTCCAACCTACCGGACTTTGCCACGATGGACAAGAAGCTGCACGGCATTGTAGACATGTTCCTTGATAAGAACCACTGGAAGGCGTGGGGCTTCAACAGCACGCCTGATTGGGATTACTTTATGAACTTCAAGAAGGGCAAGTACATCCACGGGCTCAAGGCGTACCCGGTGCCATCCACGTCGCAGTACGAGGAGTGCAAGCAGGGCGATGGCACCGGTGTGTGGGACGAGAACGGGTGGTGGAGATGCCTCTTCCCAAGGTCCAAGGCCACGAGCGGAATGGAAGTCAGCAAGGAGGACGTTCAGAACGACTACGACAACAAGCTCGGCTTGTTCTTTAGGGACTACAACTCGTTATTGGACTGGAAGAGCCAGGTGAAGAAGATCATCAAGGAGCAGGAGATCCAGAGCCGTGCTGAGAAGGAGAAGGAGATCATCAACGATATCTATGCCGAGCACGAGAAGGACGTTGACTGGTACGGCAGCGGGACGTCCAATGGAGTCATCAGAACCAGCAGATCGTCTTCCTACAAGACTCTACCAAACGGCGATGGCGAGGAGATTGTCGAGATCCACAACACCTTTGCTGATGGAAGAACCGAGAACAAGAAGTACAAGAAGCTGATCCCAAGAGAAGGCGACTCCCCAGTAATTCAGGATCTGAGCGGCAGCTCCTCCTCCTCATTACAGAAGTGGATTTGGGGTAATGAGAAGAAGTAATGTGACATCAAATGACACAATCATGAATGAATAGCGATGGGAGGCTTTTTTTGTGTCTTTTTATATATATACACACCAATATGGCTGGAAATCAGCAGGCCAATCGGACACACACACATTACTGGGATTTACATGGAAGATCTTTGCTTATATATAGTATATACTTATGAATATGGAACAAATATGGAAATTCTGACCTGCTTGTATGGGGATCGCGACCTTATAAAAGGGCGCACATTTGTATCTTTTAACATTCACTCATAAAGTGCAGTGGTAACCCTATAAAGCCCCATCTCGAACCCCACAAAACAGCAATGCCGTCGTTATTGAAGTCTATTGTGTGGATGCTAGTTTTGTGGGTTATTCTCTCCACAACTCTGCCTCAATTGTACCCTTCCCTACGCCACATAACGCAGCTGCCACCAGAGCTTCGCAACAAGAACATTCAGCTCTTGATTGCGCACCCCGACGATGAGGTCATGTTCTTTGGACCCTCCATAATCCAGATGCTGAAGCCTGAGTTCGGCAATACCGTCTTTGTAACGTGCCTGTCCGCTGGCAACGACCAAGGGCTGGGCGAGCTTAGGGCGAAGGAGTTGAGAAGAAGTCTGGAGATATTAGGCATTGGCGAAAACTTTGAGCTTGTTAACGATGAAACACGCTTCAAGGACTCGATGGAGCTTGAGTGGGACACGGATGAGATCTTGCAGTTTGTCAACGACCAGACCGATATAATCCTGACGTTTGACGAGGAGGGAATCTCGAACCACCCAAACCACATCTCTATATACAAGGCAGCCACGAAGTCGGATAAAGTGGTATACGCCTTGAAAACATGGCCTATGTGGAAGAAATACAGTAGTCTTCTGTTCACAAACCTCCAGCTGCTGGCCCTGACTATCGAGTCGTTCTCTTCTCAATACATCCCAAGAAGTTCTCCGCTTGATGAGATCATCTCTCGTATTGTTTCCCAACTGACACCCCCATCTTCTCTCCATATCTACACAGACCTTCCAGGAACAGTGTTGATTGCTTCTGCCATGATGAATGCTCATGAGACTCAGATGGTGTGGTTTAGATATGGCTGGATCTTGTGCGGACGCTACTTTACTGCTAACGAGCTTGTGCGCTTGTGAGAAAAGAGACCCAAAGAGCCATACAGTTATATAAAACAACCCGGAGCTAATAATTAGAGCACCGTTGTAGCATTTCTTCCTAATAAACGTGTGTTATTAAGGTAAATTATATCAATATAAGAAGAACCCTCGGAATTGATACCCGGAACTGATAACTTCCTCGAGCGCACCGTCCATCAAAGAACATAAAGATCATCAACACAATGAAAAAACACCAAAAGACAAACGGGAAACAATCCAATTGGCTTTTCTTTTTCCTTGTCTTTTGAGTTTTGTCTGTGAGCTGTTAGCTATTTCCTTGGAACTTGTTGGTTCACCTTGTTAGACATCAGACACCATCTTCAATATCCAAAGAAGAACTTCAGAGATGTCACAAAACAACGCCAATGCGGCCAGCCAGCCGGTTACTGGCGCTCCTCAAGACCAGAATCCGCAGCAACAGCAACAGCAACAGCAGCAGCAGCAGCAACAACAACAACAACAACAGACACAGCAGCAACAGGCGCAGGCACAGCAACAGCGTCGCCAGGGTGCTGCCGGTGGAAACCAGTTCTCTCAGGCCGACTTGAATAGGATCGTTTTGGAGTACCTGAACAAGAAGGGATACCACAAAACAGAGGCGATGCTGCGTGTGGAATCATCACACATTCCAACGCCCGCTCCTACAAATTATGCTACGGGAGCCGTGAGAACTCCTATCACAGACAAGAATCAGGTGGCCACTGTGGAGAAGCAGGATCCAGAGGCCTATGTGAGAGGTTACTCGATGCTGAAGGCATGGGTGGAACGTTCATTGGACATCTACAGACCGGAGCTGTTCAGGGTACTGTACCCACTCTTTGTGCACTCCTTCCTGGACCTTGTGTCCAAGGATGCTAGCGCTGCTAGGTCCTTCTTCAACAAGTTTATGGGCGACCATGAGGTACTGCACGGGTCAGAAATCAGCAAGCTGGTGGGGATTGGAACTCCAGAGCATTTGGAAGAGAACGAGTTGGCAAAGACTTTCAGACAGAACACATACATTTTGCATGTTTCAAGAACGGCACTTAACCTGTTGTTGTACTTTTTGCACGAGAACGAGGCCGTTGGTGGCTCCATCATGATCAGCTTGATTAACAGATACATACAACCGGTGATCACTTCAGGCAATGTCAGTGGGAGTTCTGGCGACCAAGGCTCGCTGGATGACGGTATCAAAGGCATGGCAAAGACTGACGAGGTTGAAAAATTCAATTCACAACCTGTTAAGCTTGGACAGATGCCAATGGACCCAGAGTTCGCCAAGGAGGTTGAGATTGAGCTACAGAAGAAGGACCAGAGAGATGGCACACAGCACGATACCACACTGCTAGAGGAGTTCCACAAAATGCAGACGCCCACTGAGGATTCACCAGCCAGAGAAGTGCTACCGTTGCCTGCCAAAACGGCCATGGACCTCAAGCGTGAGGTTCTTGCAGTAAAGGAGTCTCGTGATAAAATCAAGTTGGACACAATCCAGGCATCTGCTCCCAGTGTGTGTATGTACACGTTCCACAATACAAACAACGACTTGACCACATTGCGTTTCAATGACGACTCCACAATGGTTGCAGGAGGTTTCCAGGATTCATATATCAAGCTGTGGTCGCTGGATGGCTCACCGCTCAAGTCGGTACTCAAGTCTGACCGCAGCGAGGAGAACACGAGACGTTTGGTAGGACACAGTGGTGCTGTTTATGGCTTGTCGTTCAGTCCTGATAACAGATACTTGCTTTCCTCCTCCGAGGACAAAACTGCGAGATTGTGGTCGTTGGATACATACACAGCGTTGGTGTCTTATAAGGGTCATAACCATCCAGTATGGGACGTTAAGTTTTCTCCATTTGGTCACTACTTTGCTACAGCATCTCACGACCAGACTGCAAGACTGTGGAGTTGTGACCATATTTACCCATTGAGGATATTTGCTGGCCATTTGGGTGATGTTGATACCGTTGAGTTCCATCCTAACTCGACCTATGTGTTCACTGGATCTTCTGATAAGTCTTGCCGTATGTGGGATGTTCAGAAGGGCAACAGTGTGAGAATCTTCAATGGCCACACTGGAGCCGTGAATGCTGTTGCAGTGTCCCCAGATGGGAGATGGCTTGCAAGTGCTGGTGAAGACACAATGATCAACATCTGGGATATTGGATCTGGCCGTCGTTTGAAGACAATGAGGGGCCACGGAAGAACTTCTATTTATTCCCTAGCTTTCTCCCAAGACGGTGCAGTTCTGATCAGTGGTGGTGCTGACAACTCTGTGAGGGTGTGGGACATCAAGAGAGGCACAACTGAGGCTGGTCCGGCTCCTGATCCGTTCCCTACGAGTGATGATCCTACAACGGCCGTAAATGTTAACGGCAAGGAGAAGGCTGATGAAGTGAGAAGACGCAAGGAGATTATCCCTACAGCTGACCACCTGGCGTCTTTCTTCACCAAGAGAACACCAGTCTATAATGTGCACTTTACAAGGGGCAACCTAGTGTTGGCTGCCGGTGCGTTTAGGGCTTAATATGTACTATTTAGGAGGAATGCTATGCTCATAAGAAATCGTTAAAGTGTAGGATGTATAAAGAGAGGCATCTCAGGGCCTCACAGACCTGGACTAGCAGGGTCCCATGGTCCCTGGAGCTCGTCCTTATACTTTTGGAGCATGAGGAAGTAGACTGGGCAGCCCAGGATGACACAGAGATGTAGTACGAGCCAGACGACAAGGGCCTCCCGCCCAAGCATTATGCTGATGAAAGCATCCACGAGCAGCCCTGTGGCGAAGATTAAAGCTTTGTGGACCAGTGGATAGTGTTCCCTGAGCCAGGTCTGCCACACAGGGAAGAGCCCGTGAACCTGTACTGCGAAGAGCACAAAGCAGAACACTGCTGTGGAGCTCTCGAGTCTCGAGGCAAGCACCGTGACGTCTGCGAGGAGCATATTTGTGGCGAAGATGGGGTTGAACTTGTTGTGTAGGTCAAAGTGGTAGTCTGTTGAGATGACATTCATGATGGTGAGCCAGACGGAGAGTGTCCAGATGGAGTCTGAGGACGTTGATTGGGAGAGCGACCTGAGCACTGGCGAGAGCGTGAGGATGAACACCGTGATGACTGCGGACGACCTCAGCGCAGCTGTGACAGGTGTTGTGGTGCTGAGACACGTGAACAGCGTGTAGAGCAGCACGCTGGCAACCGAGGACACCGAGACAGGCAGTGTGGGGTCCCAGTGGTGGGCATAGAGGCCGAGGAAGACGATGTGTGTGATAGCGAGGACATTAAGGTGGAGCGAGATGAGCGAAAAGTGCTCGACGAGCTTGTAGAAGGAGTATTTCTCGACCGTGGTGTTTCTCCTCAGCTGTGAGAGGAAGGACGCGTCTGTGTAGTTGTCTGGGTACGGCTGACGGATGTAGAGCAGCTTTCGCCACGGTGGCATGCTCATCCGTCTGGTCATCTTCGAGGGGGCGTTTTGGAGGCGTTTTGGGACGTCTGAGGCCGTTTTGGGGTGTATTGGGGGTGAATAGGGCATATAAAGCAACCAGAAGCCGTGTTCCAGTGCAGTTATGGGGCTTTTAGTCGGTGTTTGCGCCCTGGAGTCCACTTGGCCGGTTGTTGATGGTCGTTCTCTGGACGCTTTGTTGGTGTTGATCTCGCAAACGCGGAAAAAGACGGTCCTTTTAATCCCTTACAATGGAGTCTCAAGGGCCTTCATCGCCACAACACAGCACGCAAAACACACTATGAGCAGCGAGAAACCATATGCAGTCAATGTGGACGACACTGCGACGCCTGCGACGCCGATGGTGCCACAGGTGGCCTTCACACGGAGCTCTACGCGGTCGTTTTCTGCGACCCATAGCCCCATAGCCCCGTATGTGCCACGGCCAAGCTCTGCTGCTAACGGCAAGGGGGCGGGCCCTGGGCAGCAGAGGCCTCCCACGACGCCACTGGGGATCAGCGAGGAGACGAGTGGAGAAGGGTACCCGTTTCCGTATGCCACTCGCAGTGCTACGAACGAGGACGCTACGCTGTACCGCACAACGACGAGCTATTCGCAAGCCTGGGACCAGCCAGGACCCCCTGCGACGGCAGAGGACGGTGCTGAGGCCGTGCCGCCACCCAACAGGCTCCCAGACAAGGCCAACAGAGCACGGCCCGCAGTGGACTACCAGGACATGCTGTGGACGCAGATTGACATTCTGGACGACGTGAGACGGATGGCCGAGCAGAGCACTGAGGAGGGCTCGTTCTTCTCCGTGGAGCACACGCGGGCCCTGGAGGCCCTGAAGAGGACGCAGACGGAGCTGCTGAAGCAGCTCAAGGGCGTGGAGAGGGTATTGGACAGCACCGACGACCACCGAGTGATCTGGGACTCGAGCGACATTGAGAGCGTGCGCCAGCGACTGTACAACCGGGAGTACTTTGACGGGGTGAAGAAGGGCCTCGAGAGTGTCAGGGAGCGGCTGGACGACGTTGGTGAGAGCATACGGAAGGTGGACGACAGACGATGAGTGTGTTGCGTATATATGAGATCATGATCGCTGTTAGTGTAGTTCGTGGGCCACCCCATGGGGGCCTGGGTAGCCGAGACATAATGCTGGGCCAGCTACCACACTGAGAACAGTGGGAACAGTGGGAACACGGAGCACACGGGGAACAGGGGGAAGTATCACATTCCTGGGCCTCTCAACAAGCGAATTGAAGGCTACACACAGGCCACACAGGCCACACACGGCCAAAACAACCATCACCCGGAACCCAGCTCTCCGTCTGGTGACGGAACACCGCGAACCGTTGCACACAAAAAGTGCCTTCATTTCCCCTTTGCTCCCGGCTTTGCACTCGTGGGATCTGGTGGAAACCGTGCAAAACAACGCAATTAACGTCCAATTGAACGTCTCCAATGTCCCAGTCCTTCAGTGATTTCTCCCTGGCCTCTGAGCTGCCGGCCTACAAGGCGCTCCAGCAGCTGTACGACTCGGAGGGCAAGGCCCTCAAGGTTGTGGACGAGTTCGCCAAAGACGCAGCACGTTTCGACAAGTACTCGAAGCAGTTTACCAACTACGACGGGTCCAAGATCCTGTTTGACTTTTCCAAGAACCTGTTCAATGACAAGATCTTCTCCAAGCTCGTGGAGCTTGCCAAGGAGGCTGGCGTTGAGAAGCTGAGAGATGCCATGTTTGCCGGTGAGCACATCAACAACACCGAGGACAGAGCTGTGTTCCACGTTGCGCTCAGAAACAGGGCCAACAAGGCCATGGCCGTCGACGGCAAGAACGTTGCTCCAGAGGTGGACGCCGTGCTCCAGCACATCAAGCAATTCTCTGAGGAGGTGCGTTCCGGTGCTTGGAAGGGCTACACCGGCAAGGCCATCACCGACGTGGTCAACATTGGTATTGGTGGATCTGACTTAGGCCCTGTCATGGTCACAGAGGCGCTCAAGCACTACGCTAAGCCAGGCCTCAACGTCCACTTTGTCTCCAACATTGACGGTACCCACATGGCCGAGGCCCTGAAGCTCTGTAACCCAGAGACCACATTGTTCCTCGTGGCTTCCAAGACCTTCACCACTGCTGAGACCATCACCAATGCCAACTCCGCAAAGACCTGGTTCCTCGAGACAGCCAAGGACAAGGCCCACATTGCTAAGCACTTTGCAGCTCTCTCTACAAACGCCACAGAGGTGGCCAAGTTTGGTATTGACACCAAGAACATGTTTGGCTTTGACTCCTGGGTCGGTGGTCGTTACTCTGTTTGGTCCGCCATTGGTACCTCTGTTGCCATCTACATTGGCTACGACAACTTTGACGCCTTCCTCAAGGGTGCAGAGGCCGTGGACCACCACTTTACCACCGCTCCAATCGAGGAGAACATCCCAATGATTGGTGGTCTTTTGTCCGTGTGGTACAACAACTTCTTTGACGCCCAGACCCACCTCGTGGCTCCATTTGACCAGTACCTCCACCGTTTCCCAGCCTACCTCCAGCAGCTCTCCATGGAGTCCAACGGTAAGTCTGTCACTCGTGGCAACGTTTTCACCAACTACTCCACTGGCTCCATCCTGTTTGGCGAGCCAGCAACCAACGCCCAGCACTCGTTCTTCCAGCTGGTGCACCAGGGTACGAAGACCATCCCAGCAGACTTTATCATTGCTGCCCAGTCGCACAACCCTATCGAGAACAACCTCCACCAGAAGATGCTCGCCTCTAACTACTTTGCTCAGTCCGAGGCTCTTCTCACCGGAAAGGATGCTGCTAAGGTCGAGGCCGAAGGTGCTACCGGTGGCCTCGTGCCACACAAGATCTTCTCTGGTAACAGACCAACAACCTCCATCCTTGCCCAGAAGATCACACCTGCTGCTCTCGGTGCCTTGATTGCCTACTACGAGCACGTCACTTTCACTGAGGGTGCTGTCTGGAACATCAACTCCTTCGACCAGTGGGGTGTTGAGCTTGGTAAGGTTTTGGCCAAGGTTATTGGCAAGGAGCTTGAGGACTCCAAGCCAGTTGAGACCCACGACCCATCCACCAAGGGCTTGATCAACCAGTTCAAGGAGTGGATGTAAGAGTTTTACTGCTTTATATGTTTATCGATTTAGTGTTTTTCCCCGCACATTGTAGCTTTGTGAGTTTCTGAAGGTGACAGATCATATATATAGATATCTATATAGATATGTAGGTATATCTTCGCAATTGTATGGAGCGTGTGACATTAATACCCAACACGCTATTACGCGTCAGTTTCGCGTTTCGCGTGTCACCCACCTAAAAACATGCTCAGTTTTGGTTCTGTTGACATTTTTGCAACACAGGCCGATGAGACTGCTCTTCAGAAGACCACAAAGGAGCTGATTAAAAGATCACAAAGAGTCGAAGAATGACTGATGTTGATGACGCTCCAGGCCCGGTGATTGACACCGAACTCGCAAGAAACTACCACACCTGGAAGTCGAATGCACCAGCGTTGTACGACTACCTAAACACATTCAACAATGTGTGGCCCAGCTTGACGGTGCAATTCTTTCCCGACAAGGACAAGTGAGTAATGAGCTTCCTGATTTGCTCCCTACAGGCTCGTCCCATAAGACTAACAACAGAAACCAGTGCTAAACAGAGACGAACAACATACAGACTGCTGACATCAACGTACACATCTTCATCGCTCGTACAGCACCTTCAAATCAACACGCTGACCACCAAAGATTCGCTGGAAGAGTCCGATTTGGCGAAGTACGACTCCGAACTGCAAGAGTTCCAGTCCAAGGACCCAATCTCAGGGAAGCTGACCACGATCCAAAAGATCCTACACCAAGGTGAGATCAACCGTGCGAGAATACTACCGCAAAACCCCGACATCATTGCCACAGTTACATCGGTAGGCTCTGTCTACATCTTTGACAAAACCAAACATTCATCACACGAAGGAGACTCTAAAGCAGAAATTGAGTGCAAGGGCCATATTGAAGAAGGGTTTGGTCTCGCGTGGAACAATAACGATGAGGGTAAACTGCTGAGTGGTGCGATGGACGAAACCATTAAACTCTGGGACATTACGAGGTGCACCAAGAATGAGAGACTTGCCGCAGAAAAAGAATGGAATTGTAATAGTGGTGTTAATGATCTTGAATGGTGCTCGTTACACGATTCCATGTTTGTTACTGGCTCCGAGGATGACTTGGTCAAGATTTGGGATACGAGACAGAAGGACACGAAAGTACCTACAAAGTCAGCCAGCAAGCACCACTCTTCAGGTGTAAATGCGGTTTCATGGAACAGAGGACATCAGTACCTGATTGCTTCCGGAGACGGACAAGGGCGGGTCAACGTCTGGGACATCAGACAGGTCGATGCTCCCGTAGCTTCCATTGAGGCACACCAGGGGGGCATATCCTCCGTAGAGTTCAACCCAACACAGCACAATGTGCTGGCAACTGCTGGATTCGAAGACAATGCTGTGAAGCTGTGGGATCTGAGCCAATGCGACGAAGACCCACTGCTGTTCCACCACGCTGGCCACCTCATGGGTGTCAACGACGTGGCCTGGAACCCCCACGAGACCTGGATGCTTTCCTCCGTATCCAACGATAATACCGTACACATCTGGAAGCCATCCAGGAAGCTGCTTAGCTAGTATCGAACCTTTCCTCCTTATGTCCTTATGCTTTGTAGTACGCTGCTCTTATACATATATACTCGCGAATTACCACAGCGCTGCCGCATTAGGAAATCCAGCTGGCCAATGAGCGCGATTCCCGCGAAAGCACAAACAAATTTGTCCAAAAACTCAACACGCCCGCCCGGCTCCAGTGAAAACACCTTCAAAAAGGTTCTGGAAACACCGCCAACTTGAAACCAAGGAGACAAAATCACACAGCCAGAAATGAGCTTCCGTCAATTGTCCTTGAGAGGTACGTGTCCATGTGGTTTAGGTCTGCTTTTCAGCGGTGGAAAGTGTGCACTGGCCACGGAGCGGTGAGCTTTCGAAGGGGCTCGTCATTTTCCACAAGGTCACTGAGAACACCACACCAACCGTCGATATTTCCCCTGTGATCCGTTACTAACCTTTGAACCAGCTGTTCGTCCAGCCTCCTTTGCTTTGCGTTCTGCACCGTGAGTATTTTACGCAGTTTAGAGCGTCATACCAATGTGTCTTACCTGTGTTTAACAACAGCACTTCTGTCCAGTGGTGACCAACCGCACATTCACCACACATTCACCGCAATATGGACCTCAATTGATCAATTGGCGCCCACGGCCATGTAATTCCCATTACGAGTGCACCAAATTTCTGAATTGTCCCTTCAATTGGTCCGAAGACTAGATGGTGACGCGTTCTAACACAGGATGCAATCTTCCCCCAATAGAAGAATAATACTAACATAAAAACAGAATCGGTGTTCGTTCCCTTTCCTCCCAGGTTCCAACCCCAGAGCAGAAGAAGGCCACCTCTATCATCGATGCCCTTCCAGGTAACACACCTCTCTCAAAGACATCCATCCTTGCCACTGCCACCGCTGCTTCCGTGTACGCCATCTCCAACGAGTTGTACGTTGTCAACGAGGAGTCCATCCTTCTTGTTACTTTCGCTGCTTTCACCGGTATTATTGCCAAGGTTGTCGCTCCGTTGTACAAGGACTGGGCTGACTCCAGAATCAAGTCTGTCTCTGAGATCTTGAACTCCTCTAGAGTCAAGCACGTTGAGGCCGTCAAGGAGAGAATTGAGTCCGTCTCTGAGTTGAAGGACGTTGTTGACACCACCAAGGTTCTCTTTGAGGTTTCCAAGGAGACTGTTGAGCTTGAGGCTCAGGCTTTCGAGTTGAAGCAGAAGGTTGAGCTCGCTACTGAAGCCAAGTCTGTCTTGGACTCTTGGGTTAGATACGAGGCTTCCGTCCGTCAGATGGAGCAGCAGCAGTTGGCCACCTCCGTTATCGCTAAGGTCGAGAAGGAGATTTCCAACTCCAAGTTCCAGGACAAGGTCTTGCAGGAGTCCGTTGCTGAGATTGAGAAGATCTTTGCTGCCGCTAAGTAAGTGGTTTGATGTACACAGAAATTACTCCTCCACATCAACACAACACACATATTCAAAACTCACCACTTTGTTCTCTTACGGTTATGCTATTTCCCTTTTGGCAATGTATTTCCGAAAGGTGAACAATTTTAGACACGTTTATGATTCTGGAGAGTGTGTGATTTGATATAACACAGTTTCCTCAATTTACAATTCATGATATATGCAAACAGATGTAGTTATGCTGTGATTTTAGATCTGCACGCCTTGGATATACAGACTTTGAAACACTAGTATAGCAGTTACGTACGCACATTTATATATTGCGTATAATTATATAGCATTAATTGCCTATTGAAATCACGTGACAATGCTGCGTGATAACGCTTACAAGGGGGCCTGTGAATGGGTGTATAAGTAGAGCAGAGAATCCAAATTTGTAAGGTTCCTCTTGTGCTCTGTGCTATTCATCAGGGAATACAAATTTCTTGGGCTAATGATGCGTTCTACTGGTCTACCAACAATAGCAATGGTGGCATTGTCTAAAGAGATGATACCGAGCAACTAGATTTTTGTATGGAAAAGGCTGTTCGTGTTGAATAAAGGCTTTTTGTTTGTTTAATACCCTCACAGTTTCAGGATTTTAACATAAACTTTAAAGTCTGGGAGTGAGAGATGCTTCGTGGTATTATGACAGTGCAGAGCAGGGTTGAAGACGATTTCCGTAATATGCTCATTACTTCGAGAGATGTTATACCGTAAAGGTGGCCTTATTAGCAAGAGCTCAGGTTGGAAGTAGGCTATCGACGCTTATAATTTTGCGTCAGGTTTTGGCTGGACATAACATGGCCCGAGATCCTCTAGATGAATAAGGAACAGATCATTCTGGAGTTTAATTTGAGGTGTTTTGACTGTTACAGCTGATGATAACAGTACAAATAGATCAGGCGTCATCTAATATCAAATGTGATTTTGCTATCAACTTAAAAGATAGGTTGCCAGGGGTAGCTCCATGTTATATCTATTGTGTGACTTAATTTGGAAATATCCAGAATGAGACATTTTGTGGGGATTGTTTTTATTGGGTTACCATTTAGTTGGTGCTCACTGGTGACCTTTGATAACTTTTATTTAGTTTGATCACCTGGTGCGATCAGAGAAGGAGTTTAGAGGCAACACCTTATAGGCATAGTTTCATTACAGGTTTGAGCTATAATAAGTCCAAAGGGATTCTCCTGGCTCTATATCCTGATTAACTCATAACTCCAATATACACGGAATCATTGGGTCTTTGAGATTGACGTATTAACTGGTGCTCTAGTCACACTTCTCTTTTGTTGTCATTGTCGTTCCATACATTGGTGATTTATGAAACGTGAAGGTGAGAAGAATCTTGAGAGTTTTTGATATTCTATCTAACATTGTATTCATCTTTATTGGTACCATGATGTTAATGGCCTCATCCCTCTTCTCTTCCAGTAGTAACGACCTAAGATGATTGATTCTCTGTATAAAGGGGTATCGTAGAATTTATCATCTACAATTGAGCTGATAATTGATTGATGCGATATATGGGCCCTGTTTTTGCACGTAGCAGTCATATAGGGATCTATCTAGGCTAGTATCTGGGTTTCAAGACACTGTACAGTTGTATACTGGTTTCTATGATGTAAAGAACATCCTTCTATCAATAACGAACCCACATTTCTGGCAAACAAACGTACTTAAAATAACTCATGGATAAATTCATTAGGATAAAAATGCAACTGCAAATTTGGTACTATTGTATTGACTCGGCTCAGACTTGGTCAATCTTTCTCTTTACCGCTGTAGGGACAAATGCCTTTACATCACGCTCTATCATCCGCTCTTTAGACTCATAGGTTATCTTCATGTCATCATCCAGCAAGTTATAGAATTTTGGAGGTGGTCCTTCTGGTAGAGGAATAACTAATGCTTCTGGATCAGCGTCGTAATTGTGTCTGTTTGTGATGGATGCGAGTGTTACATTAGCAAATCCATCTGGTGCTCTTCCTTGAGGATTCCATTCTGGATCGAAAAATACACTACTCTTTCCCAAAGACTCATTAGCCTCTGTTGTTTGTCCCTCTACTGGTTTCTCTACCACAACGATTTCACTATCGTCGCCAGTGAGCTTCCTTAGTTGCACAAGATCTCTCTTTAATCCTTCTAACGTCCGCTCTTCGGGTCCTAAATGTCCATTCTGTTTTTGTTTCTTCAATTCCAAGTCTGAGATTCTCTTTTCCAGTCTCATCGGGTTCATACGCTTAAGCCTATCCATTTTTTGTGCCTGTTTCTGGTCTTTGATCTTCTTCAGCTCCTTTGCTCTTTGGCGACGCCCTTTGATTAAGTTGGTTAGTGAAAATGTTTTAGTTTTGGTCATTCAAAAAGGGTAAAGAACATACTTTCAGCCTCCATCGGGTCGATACTTGAGGACTTCGCCATATTGAATCCTAGTTGTTCTTTCGGGCTAGAGTTCAAGGAATTAGCCCTTTGTATGATGGTCTTGATGGTCCGCGTTTTATTTCCCCAGTGAAAAGTTCCCCTACTGAAGTTCTCACAAAACATGAACACCAGTAAATAACGAAGGGATAAAGGAGTCACGGACCGCAGTCACAAGATGCAGACACAAATAGAGCACAAAGAGCCACCAGCGGACTACTCAGGTGTTCCGGTGGAGGCATTGGAAGCCCTTCGATTACGTCTCACGCAGCTGACGCACACACTGACAAAGCTCCAGGCCGAGTTTAAGAACCCACAACTGACACACTACGTCTCATTACAAACACAGTTCAATATTGTACTGACACAGCTGGCATCGCTATCTTCAACACTAAGTGACTACTCTGACGTTTTGGAAAGGACGGTTTCCTATCCCTTGCCACAATTTCCAACTACAGAACAAGAGGGGCTGCTGACCACGCTGCTGAGAAAGAAGGCACAACCAGAGGTTGTTGAATGGATCGAGGAATCCAAGAAAAAGAGCACGGACATATTATTAAAAGACGATGAAGGTCTTACAAAGTGGGCAGTGAAAGCGATGCTGGCCGGGAAGGAGAAACACACATTCACTGGGTTCTACACCACGGAGGAAATCGAACAAGGAATTAAAAACGACCAGGAGGATGTTAATATGGAAGATGAGGACAAGACTGGCAAAGCAAGATACACAGTGGATCAGATGCTCAAGTTTATGTACCAGGGAGACATTCCACGAATGTAATAAATGATAAAGTTGTATGTATTTTGTTTTTTTGTATAGATGCAAGGGATAGTATGTACAATGAGAAAGATTATAGACAAGCGGTTTGAAGAAAGTAGTTATCAGCATGATCATAAGCATGAGGTCATTAAGAAAGAGTCATCAAGAAGAATAACAATAAGTGAGGAGTCAAGAGAAAAGTTTGATCACAAGCTCCCAAGTACCAAACATAATGATCGAGTTCGGTACAGTTCTGAGCAAGTGAGGTGTCAGGCCACCATACATTGAGGCCAAACCTTCCTCACGGACAATGAGACGGAAACACTGGAGAAGACCTGTGTACTTTAGTTTACCACCTTCCAATGGTGCCTGTCTCAAACGAGTTCTCATCACCTCATGTGGATAAGTCATCAAAGAAGCAATCAACTTAGCTCCACCAGCAGCACCAGAACGAGCACTCCATTCCAAAAACGAGTCCCATGAGGTTCTCTCATGACCATCATTGGAACGCTGAAAGGCTCTGTCAGCAATAATTTTTTTCATCTGTTCATAGAGAACCCATTGTAGTGTACTCTCAACGGAGCCCAAGTAGGAAGCAGATAAACCTTTGTATAGGCCTGCAAGACCTTCAGTTTTGACAACAGTCTTCAAACAATCCCAAGAGTTTTTGTACAGCTTGGAACCAGCTTTATCCAATTGTAGACGGGTCTTAATCAACCAAATTGGGTTTGTGGCAGTCGATGTGGCAATACCGGCACAAGCAGCAGCGCACAAGTGAATCCACGTCGCTTCTTGGTTATTGTTGAAGTTTTTAGAGATAAGTTCTTTTCCAACACCATAAGTGAAAAAGTTGATGGAACGAGCAGGTATCACACCAACCAAGTTTGGGCCAAGCCCCTTAAACAAGGCTCTGAGGCCTTCATTTTTATAAACACCGCCGATGATACCAAATGTTTCACGGAAATGTTGAGATGCTTGGAGAATTGGGTTGGATGAAGTCATCGCCTTCCTATACTGAGCAGCGTAGACATCACTTTGAAGTCTTGTTTTAACAACATCAAACGGAGAGGTGAAAACAGCACCAGCCATACCACCTATACCACCAGCAACAAAATGGACCCAAGGCTTAACATCTTTGGTATGTGTTTCCTTGTGGTTACTTGGCTTTTGCGTTGATGACTTCTCATCGGAGGCGAGGTATGATGATGACTCTTCTGCCTCTGCTTCTAGCGTCTTCAGATCCTTCTTCATATGCAAATGATTTTCTGGGTACTCTGGAAGTGTATATGAATGAAAAAATGAAGTCAAAGTATGTGGATTTACTGTTTTTGATAATGTGATGAGTAAAATCCACTATTCGATTGGCTATGATGCCCAACTTCTTAATTACGACTCTGCTTAGGTCAACGCCAGTAAATGGAAGGAAAAGTAAAAAATATTACACTGAAATATGAATGTAAAATATTTAGTCCAATGACCAACGGCTTTCGAAAACAGTGAAAGATCTATGAGGGTTTCGAATGCGGTTTTAACATTGTTTTGAAGAGATGCAGAGTGGAAAATTTTGACATATGGCTTTGGGATTATATAAGCACCACATATCATATTACATCAGCATGCTTATCCTTTGTATATACACAAATATACAAACATAGAAGTTAATAATCCTACAAGAATAATAAAAGCAAACGATCATTCAGGCATGGTATAGACTCGTTAAATAATATCAGCAGAAAACCTCATTATAACAAAATAAGGGAACCTCGAAGCCCTACCAACGGATTAGATAAAGGTCTCATAAGGCTGTGGAGTCAAAGTGATAACTGGGTTGTTCTTGGTACTGACCAAGTGTCCCTCTCTTGGAAGAGCTGGCTGACGCTTCAACTGTAACTGCTCTCCTTTCTGCTTAGCAATCTCACGTTTCTCGTTGTTGGACTTGACACGTTTCAAGAACTCCAGTCTCGAGTCCGAGTGCTTGACGTGCTCGACGCCAACATGGATACGCTTCTCAATGTACCGATTACCCACAATCTTGTACAATAGCACACCAACAGCCGAACGGGTCACATCAAAGACGTATCCAGTACGTCCATGATAGAAGTAGTGTGGTAGACCCTTCTGGACGGCACCGTTAACCTTGATATCCACAATATCACCCATCTTGTATGTGTGGAGATATGTCTTGATTCCTGGGGCACCGTGCTTCTTGAAGCCACGGGCAAATTTGTAACGTGTACGTCTGCGGTAACCGTGACTGTTTTACATATTCTGTTAGTGAATCATTCTGTGTGTGATAATTCTGTTCTTCTCAGAGTGGGGTCAAAAAAACACCACCCTTCCTTTGTAGTCATATTATAGGACAGGATGAAACAAGCAGATCAGAAAACCACAATTACATACGTGTGAGCCATGATAAAAGTGTATTATAGAGTCAATTGAAGTGCTTTCAGAAGAATCATTAGAACAAGAAGACACCTGGAATAGAAAGTTCTTTATTCCGAGTCCAAGAAGAATAGCAACCTTGTGTCCTTGACCGATTGTGTCAAGACCAGAATCTTAAAGTGAGTTTGCATTATATTATATAAAGATCAACACTGTGCCCATACTAACAATAAACAGAACTTTCAAATCTCTCCTTCTAGAGAAGCTTGTATTCTACAGCATTCGTACCATAAATTCCATTAAATTCCCGTAATATACAGTCATTGACTCAGCTTCACTACAAACAAATAATAAAAAGGCAAGAGTCAGGGACAAACTTTTTTATAACATTAATCAAACAAAAGAAAATTGTTGAGTTGTTTACTCCTCGTCCTCCTCAGCGTCACCCTGCTCGGACTTTCTAGCCTGGTTCTTTCTGGCAAGACGACCAGCTCTACCACCACCGTATGGAGAGGTCTTAGCGAAGTCAATGTGCTTCTGGGAGTCCAATCTGACAACGAAAGATGGGATGTTGACAACCTGCTTACCGACGGCGATGTGTCTCTGGGAGATCAAAACTCTGGCGTGGTGAACAGACTTAGCCAAACCAAGCTTGTAGACCTGGGTCTGGAGACGTCTCTCCAAGAAGTCCTCTGGCTTCAAAGCCAAGACGTAATCGAGCTTCTTCTTGTCCTCAGACAAGATACCAGCACGCACCAATCTTCTGATCAAAGCGTTACCCTCGAACAATCTCTTTGGGTCCTTCTCGTCTCTGGTCAAAAGGTCACGAGCAGCACGTCTGATCTTAGACAACTGGAAGTTGATTCTGTAGATCTCACGCTTGTTCTTCAAACCGAACTCACCAGCGAGCTTCAACTCAGCATCCAAACGAGCAGACTCGTATGGTCTCTTTGGGACGGTGTAGGTCTTGGAGTAAGTTCTTGGGGCACCTATTAGATGTTAGCACTTGGTCCCAAGGTAAAAGGGAAACCAATATCAAAACTACATAAGCTGTCAGATCCACATTGTGTACTTTTTGTTCCGTAAACTTAACGCTAAATGAAATACAGGGCAATCTAGTGGTGTCATGAAGTGAAAAGAATATCATCCAGGAGAGGTAATGGAGAATAGTATTTGAGAAAATGGTAAGACAAGGCAGAGTAATCTTTCCTGGAGTCCCAAGGCAGTTCACAAGGAAGGAACGCTCTGCAAAAAGCAGAAAAACTCCCCCATAGTGGAAAAAACCTAGCAACACCAACACAATACTAGCCAGGGTCCTGATACACCAGTAGAGATATGATATATCACTCACATTTTTGTAATACCTTCAAATCTTTATCTCCTAATACCTCACCTAGATAAAAAAACTTTTCACATCCATTGACCAGAGCTGCAGTTGAAGTGTCGGGAATTCAACAGACTCTTTAGATAGCCCATTTCAGTGTAAGAAGCAGTTAAGTTTGTTGTTGGAGACAAAAAGACTCACTCGATGGCATGGCAACCAAACAATGTGAGAATGTTCCGAGGACCCGAACCTCTTATGTATCGTGCTTAGGATTCTCAACAGTGCAGCTCACTCCATTCCAGAGAATAGAGGGCAACAAGGAGAAGCCCAGTGGCATGATAATGATAGTGGAGGAGTGTGCAATAAACGCATCAACTGAAAACTCTTTACTTACGTGGCATCTTGACTTAGTTGATTGATCGGTATTACAAAATCAGGAGGAGAGTGGTGATGAGTGGTGAAAAAAGTTGAATTTTTTTGAGTGGATACGGGGAAAGGGCGCTCACGCTTTCTTCGCTGCCTTCGCGCTTGTGCCGAGCGCGCACGCCAAAAGATAGAAACATCAAAGGCCTACGGTACGCGCAACATGCAGCACGCAAAAGCTCGCATATAGTATGTAAAACACCCGCACATCTCCACATGCACCGCTTCCTGTGCGTTTGTGACTGTGATGGTTATAAACATCCGAACACCACAGAAGCGTAGCCCTAAGAGGAGCGGTTGCGGAGCCCTGTTGAATGTTTGTGTTGTTCTCCTTTTAGGTCCCGCACCCCCTTGTCAAGGGCAGCAATTTATCCTTGAAAAGGGTCTAAGGGAGGTGTGCTGAGGGAGTATTGTTTTATATATGGGTCTACAAGTGCGGGATGAGAGGTCAGTAAAACCGTAGAGCATGCTAGGGTGTAACTACGAAGCTAGTGCGGGACGCTTTGGAGTGTAACATTGTAGAGCTGGACGCGTTTGTTTTAGGGGATGGTTTTGTGGAGGGGATGGAATGGTTTTGCGGAGGGGATGGAATGGTAATGGTGGATGTTTTCGGTACCGGTCTGAGCCATACCTGTGTTATGCTGTTGTAATGGAGCGATCCTGGCTCTATCACTTCGTTGAACAGCCGTAGATAGCGCTGTACCAGCGAATTGGAGGATCCAGGGGAGAGTAGTGGACAGTTCTGTTTCTTACATGTGCTATTGGGTGTTCTTCCTACTCTTCCTGGACCCCTCCCGTTTGGCTGTTTTTCCCCATCACAAGGGCCCCATGGCCACAGTGACAGACGCTGGTGACTGAGGAGCCAACAGCTCACCGCAGGTATCTGTGTCGAGTGTTTTAAAGTGAATTTTCACAACACGCACACAGTTGCGCGTCTCACAACACTCTCCAGTGGGGGTAAATCAAGGGAAAAAGGGGCTGGGATTGCAATCAACAACACCAGCACCTCCCGCGCACCTACGCAAAACCGCCCGTTCAGCACAAGCAGAGCACTACCAGGGCACCACCAGGCACCCACCTCCCTCACAAATGCTTATAATCCCACAGAGCCCCAATCGTCCTGTACATAGCCCTTCCAGTGATGTAGAGAGTGTGTTCCATCTCCGAGCCCGAGAAATTGGCCCCTCCGCGAGGTGCATGAAGCCTGCTCGCTGTGCCAAATCCGGAGTCGCCGGTAGCCGTATAAAAGCCTGGCCAAATTTCCTCGAATCGAAGCGCTGGCAAAGCGCGAATAGTTTTTTTTCTTTTTTGTTTAAAAAAAAACATCAAAGGCTGAAAACAACAGGGCCGCATAACCACATCGGGTCGTGCCCCTACACATATATTTTCCGAGCGATCGTGTAAACTCCGGGGGACGAATCATAACAAGACAGAGACAAGGACGAAGAGGGAGATAGAAAGACACCTACGCGGTACATAATTCGACACGGCGGTTAACATCTAGCAACATTTAATTGTCTTTCCATATCCGCGAGGACCACACTAATACCAGCAACAGCGCACACACATCCATACGCCCTAAGAAGGATGTCCAGACTTGACCGTTTGGTGGTGTTGTTGGACACGGGCTCGACGCCGTTCATCAGAAACACAGCGGCGGACCAGCTCAGCGACCTCGCCAAGGCCCACCCGGAGGAGGTGCTCAATCTCCTCAGCAGAGTGTACCCGTATCTCAACTCCAAGAAGTGGGAGGCCAGAACCGCTGCCGCCAGAGCGCTAGGTGGCATCGCATCGCACTCCCCGTGCTGGGACCCAAACGCTGAGGACGGTGAAGAAGCCCTCAAGATCGAGGAGCTCTCAGAGGAGCAGCTCAAGATGGAGCAAGAGGAAGAAAAGAAACTGCTCACCGATGACGGAAACTTCATCGGCCTTGACCAGTGGGACCTGCATGAGATTTTGAAATCAGGAAAGAAGCTTCTCTCCTGCTCAGACATTGACACATTCTCACATAAGTCCATTGATAACCTCAAGAAGCAGAAACTCTCCATCAACAAGACACTAGGACTCTCATCAGAAATTGACGACGAGCTGGACCGCGAAGGCACTGAAGAGATTAAGTCCGAGGTCAAGCCAGAGGTCAAGCTAGAAGACTCAATACCATCTGAAAGTCCACCCCCACAGTCCAAGTCCGCAAGCCCTTCAGCTTGCGCCACGTCCAAGTCCTCCGCACTGAACAACAAGAGATTGGCAGCCATGGCCAAAAGAAAAGCCAAAATGGAGGCCAAAACGGGAGGACAAAAGACGAAGCCGGTTGATTTGTCCCAAAGTTCGGTATCACGGAAGTTGGTTGACTCTGATATCACTACGTCCACAATACATGTCAAGAAGGAACCGAACGCTAATGTTGACATCACAGATCAGGCAGGCGGCAGCAAAATTGTTGTTGAGTCCAAGGCTCCTGATATTCCACCGATTTTAGCCGAGCATGCAAAGGTTGCGGGACTCATTTGGCCATTCCAGGGTGTCTATGAACTTTTGATTGTTGACCTCTTTGCAGAAAGATGGGAAACAAGACATGGTGCTGTGCTTGGCCTTAGAGAATTAATTAAGAAGCATGGCAAAGGTGCAGGAAGAGTCAGAGGAAGATCCCTTGAGGAGAATAACCACAAAAATAGACAGACACTAGAAGACCTTGCAAGCAGATTATTGACCGTCTTTGCACTCGACAGATTTGGTGACTTCGTTTACGATACTGTGGTGGCACCAGTGAGAGAGTCTGCTGCTCAAACATTGGCCGCCTTATTGATACATCTCGATGCTGATCTTGTGGTTAAGGTATTCAAACATTTGGATGAGCTTGTTCTTCAATCCACACCAGAAGGAGAACGTGTTCCATGCTGGGAAGCAAGTCATGGTGGCATGCTTGGTTTGCGTTACTTTGTTAGTGTTAGAACGGATATTCTTGCACAACAACCAGAGTTACTCGATGAGGTTATTAAGATGGTGTTGCACGGTTTGAATGACTCCGATGATGTCCAGGCAGTTGCTGCATCAACGCTTTCACCAATTACAAATGAGTTCATCAAGTTCAGAAAGGGTACTGTGAAAACGGTTATTGCCACCTTATGGGATTGTCTGACCAAGCTTAAAGATGACCTTTCAGCATCCATTGGTGCTGTGATGGATCTCCTATCTAAGCTTTGTGTCCATCCGGAAGTGCTTGAAATCATCAACGAAGAAGCCTCAGAAAATCAAGACTATGCGTTGTATAACTTGGTTCCAAAGCTTTACCCATTCCTTAGACACTCGATTGTCAATGTCAGAAAATCTGTCCTCAACACACTTCTTGCATTTTTATCAGTGCCAGATGCTTCGACAAAAGACTGGATTAATGGACAGACTTTTAGATTGATTTACCAGAATTTGCTTTTGGAACAAAACCCTGAAGTTTTGGCCCTTTCGCAACTAGTTTTTGATAAGTTGTTGGTTGAGGTTTCAAATCAACCAGACATTGATTTGGTCACTCTCATTTTGCCTCATGTACAAAGCATTATCAGTCTACTTATGACACCAATTGGCGTCTCCAGATACAATTACACCATGCCGACTTCTTGTTTGATGAAGGCATCAGGCTCTTCCTACGACCAACCAATGCTTGCCCAATCATTTGAAGAGGACGAAAAATCTGTTCAGCCTTCCAAAAGGGGTAGAAAGCGTAAGGTTATATCTAACCCAGAACCAGAGATTCCTGTTCCAGAAATGGAGCGTGTCAACATTGATGGTCCAATGATTATAGGTGATATCACACTGTTAGGTGTTGAAGTATTCTATAGAACCAGGATCGCTTCCGCCACGGCCTTGGGTCAAGTCTTGTCATACTTGAGCGAGGAGTCTGTTAGCACCCTCACGAAGCTACTTATGAGATACAAAACTACTCCGCATTCTACCCCGAGATTATTGACTTCCATTGTCATCAAAGAATACTGTTCCGCTCTGCTATCTCGAGGTGAAATACCATCCAAGCAGGTTGTTGATGGCTTCTATGATGACTTCGTAGAGGTATTGTCAGACCCAAGCATACTTGGTAATTACAGGGAACTTGTCCCAACCTTGAAGGCTGCCAGAACGCAATGTCAATCGCTTCTGAGGGTATTCATTGAACAAGGAAACCTACCACCAAGTAAGACCCCAGATCTTCCTATTGTGGTGCAAGGTGAGAACGACGCTGGTCCAGGTGCATTTAGTCTCGAACTCGCAGAGAGTGTTGTTACTGAAAAATATGATAAGATGTTGAAACAGCTGAGTAACATTTACAAGATGTCTGCCATGAAGGCTTTGGAGGACGCAAAGACCCGTGTTCTTCAATCCATTAAGGAAGCACAAGAAATCAGATCCAGTCGCTCTATTGCAATCCTTGCAAATTATGCCTCTGCTGCCATCCTTTTGGGCGACTTGCCTAAGAAGATGAATCCATTTATCCGTTCATTGATGGACAGTGTAAAATCAGAAGAGTTGGAAGACTTACAAAAACGGTCGTCTTCCTCTGTCGCTGACTTGATCAAGAAACTCATTGATAATGGAAAGTCGAATGTCTCAGATAAAATTGTCAAGAACTTGTGTGGCTTCTTATGCGTGGATACTTCTGAAGTGCCAGAGTTTGGTTCTTCTAGGGATATCACTGATTCCATATTATCCATTCGTAAAGAGGAAGCTGCTGCTGATCCACATTCATATGAACAGGCTCTCCACGAAGCAAGAATCAAGAGAAGAGGTGCGAAGATGTCATTGGAGGATATTCTTCGCGTGTTTAAGGATAATGTGTTTGAGAGCATTCCACAGTTAAAAAAGATTATCTTTGATCCTCTTGATAGACTTTCTACTGCTCCATTGAACGAAATTGACGCCGATAACGGCCAGCTGGTTGTTGATGCGTTGGGTGTTATGAAAGCATTGGCTCCTACTTTTGATAATTCTTTGTACGGTAAGCTCTTTGACTTGCTGCCATCCATTTTGAATGGTTTGAGATCCAAGTATTCGGTCTTTAGATATTCTTCGTCAAAGACATTGGCTGCTTTATCCAGACTTGTTCCATCTAAGGCAATTCCATTCATTGTCAAAGAAGTTTTGCCTCTCCTTAACAACGCTGGTGATATTACGGACCGTCAAGGTGGTATTGAAGCTGTCTATCACCTCTCCAATGCCATGGATGCAGACATTTTGCCATACGTGATCTTCTTGATTGTTCCAGTTCTTGGCCGTATGAGTGATGCTGACAAGGATATCCGTGTTTTGGCCACTACTGCCTTTGCATCCATCATCAAATTGGTTCCATTGGAAGCTGGTATTCCTGACCCAGAAGATGTTCCAAAAGAATTGTTAGAAGGAAGAGAGAAGGAACGTGAATTCATCCAACAAATGATGGATCCTTCTAAGTCTAAACCATTTGAACTTCCGGTCTCCATAAATGCCACATTAAGAAAATATCAACAGGATGGTGTCAATTGGTTGGCATTCTTAAATAAGTACCATTTACATGGTATTCTTTGTGACGATATGGGTTTGGGTAAAACTTTACAGACTATTTGCATAGTTGCTAGTGATCATCATTTGAGGGCAGAGGACTTCAGCGTTACAAAGTCTATTGAGACAAGACCGCTCCCTTCTTTGATAATTTGTCCTCCATCATTGACTGGTCATTGGGAGCAGGAGTTCAACCAGTACTCTCCTTCATTGAAGATCCTTGTGTATGCAGGTGGTCCTTCTGTGAGACAGGGTCTTCGTTCCCACTTTGAGGGTGTTGACATTATTGTTACATCTTATGATGTAGCTCGTAATGATGTTGAGTTCTTGTCTGCCAAGGATTACAACTATTGTGTTTTGGATGAAGGTCATATAATCAAGAACGCTAACTCTAAGTTGACGAAGTCTGTCAAGAGAGTCAGGGCGAATCATAGGCTGATTTTGTCTGGTACTCCTATCCAAAACAACGTTCTAGAGTTGTGGTCTTTGTTTGACTTCTTGATGCCTGGTTTCTTGGGTTCAGAAAAGATGTTCCAAGAAAGGTTTGCCAAACCAATTGCTGCTTCAAGAAACTCCAAGACATCCTCTAAAGAACAAGAGGCCGGTGCTCTAGCATTGGAGGCCCTTCATAAGCAGGTACTTCCTTTCATGTTGCGCCGTTTGAAGGAAGAAGTTTTATCTGATTTACCACCAAAGATCATTCAAGATTACTATTGTCAACTGGGCGATTTGCAAAAGCAGTTATATAATGACTTTGCCAAGAAGCAGAAGACAATTGTTGCTGGTGAAATAGAGACAACTGTGGTTGAAGAAAAGAAAACCCATATCTTCCAGGCCTTGCAGTATATGAGAAAACTTTGTAACCATCCATCTTTGGTTCTCAATGAATCCCATCCTCAATACAAGGATGTTCAAAAGTACTTGAAGACAACTGGCTTAGGTCTACATGATATCAAGCATGCTCCAAAGTTAATGGCATTGAAAAACTTGTTGCTTGAGTGTGGTATCGGTACTGAGGACGTTGATAAGGGATCTAGTATTGGTGGAAATGTTATCTCACAGCATCGTGCATTGATCTTCTGTCAATTGAAGGATATGTTAGATATGGTTGAAGAAGACTTGTTACGCACCCACTTGCCATCAGTGACCTTTATGCGTTTGGATGGTAGTACTGATCCAAGAGACCGTCAGAAGATTGTTCAGAAGTTCAATCAAGATCCATCTATTGATGTGCTATTGCTGACTACAAAGGTTGGTGGCTTGGGTTTGAATTTAACTGGGGCTGATACTGTGATTTTTGTGGAACACGACTGGAACCCTATGAACGATTTACAGGCCATGGATAGAGCCCATAGATTGGGTCAGAAAAAGGTCGTGAATGTGTACAGATTAATCACCAAGGACACTCTAGAGGAAAAGATTATGGGTCTCCAGAAGTTCAAGATGAACATTGCTTCCACTATTGTTAGTCAACAGAATGCTGGGTTGGCATCTATGGACACTAATCAGTTGTTAGATTTGTTTGATGTTGAACAACAGGGACAGCAGGAGGCTAATGAGGAAGTTGAAGGCGATGGTAATAGTGTCAATCCTAAGGATGATACTGCGTACGAATCTGGTCTTACAGGAAAGGCTGGTGCTATAATTGGTGAACTTGGCGAGCTCTGGGATCAGAACCAGTATGATGAGGAGTATGACTTGGATAACTTTATCAAGAGTTTGAAGTGAATGCTATTACTACCCTTCGTACCCTCAATCGCTGCTACCATTTATATATTGCATTGTATGAATTTAATGAATGTGACGATTAATAATGCATATGAACTCAACTTATTATCACTGTAGCAATCGAAGTCTAAACTCTATATGGTGTGAATTAGTTTCTTGGGTTTTAAATTCATCCGTTTATTTGATCATTAAAGTGTCCTACAGAAGGAGCACATATATATGCCGTATCATAAAGTATGGAGCTTAAGGCATCAGCTCAGCTTGGAGAAATCAAAGTCAAAACTGGAGCCACACCCACAACTGGAAGCCATGTAAGGACTATCCACCACCTTGAACATGCTTCCAATCAGTTCTGTTGTGTAGTCAACTGTGCTCTCCCTCAAGATACCCAGGGAAGAGTCATCAATGATCACACGGGCACCGTTCTTCTCAAATATGCAATCATCTTCGGTCTTAGTATTCAAGTTACTGAGCTCCAGGTTGTATTGGAACCCATGACACCCACCGCTTTCAACACCAATACGTAGGGCTACGTCTGGGTTATGCTCCTCCTGTGCAATGCTGTTGAGCTTCTCAATCGCTCTCTCAGATATATCCAGCACCAACAGCTTGCCATCTTCGGCATACTTCTTGTTGATGATATTGAGCCTGTGCTGTTTCTTATTACCAAACGACTTTGATGTGCTGGACAAGGACGTCGGGCTGCGTGTTCGCTTTATTTGTGGGGTTTGTGTTGTGTATTGGGCAACTAAAACATGGCTTCCTGGCAGGAGCAGGACTCGAGAGCGTAAAGATGCCGCTAGTACCGGCGTGAAACGTTTCGTTGATATTCTGAGCATCATTTTGTACAAGCTTCTGGACAATCTTTGCGTTCGTTGAAGATGTAGTGATCAAGAAAGTGAATAGTGAATGGCATTAATTACATTTGACAAATCAATGATTGGAACAAAGCCGAGCCAACTCCGAACCGGAATTTACCAAACGTGAACGGATTCCGAGGGTAATACTTCACTGTATATGAGATCTAGTTTACTATCAAAAAGGGATGCAATTCGTAATTATTCATATCAGTTAGACATTATCATAAGACCATTCGACCATTCGAGTGTCTTATATTTCGTTTCCAGTTGTGCACCTATCCCCTTTTAGGAGAAGTCTCGAAAAGTTTTGATATCCTGTTTAATGTAGAATCTCAAGCATCATTATGACCATTAGTGTCTCCATCTTCATCTGAGTAAAGGGAGTGCATAACTGTGGTATTTGTGGTACTAGGAATGGTAGGTGCTGGACGATTACCACCCAAGCGTTTACGCGGGAAAACCTTGGGCAATTTCGTTGGTGACATACTTTCCATGGCACTTAGCTCAGTAGTATTTTCCCTAATCTTTCTTTTTCTATCATTAGTGAGAAGGGAAACACTCTTTAAAGTGATATCATTGATATCCTTCGGCTCTTGAGAATTTTCAACATCACTGTCATCCATAGAATGTATCGATTCTAGAGCTGTAGTTTGACTCTGCACAGATTCAGAATCAGAATCAGAATCAGGAACTTCCACCAATTCATCTGGAGTTTCGTTAGTTCGATCAGACACAATCATGGCTAATTGTTCCTCTCTAACATTTTGGGATGATTCAACCTCCATAACTGCATTTCTATTTTCGAGTTTCACCATTTCCATATCAGGAGTATCAGATATGTCTGAGTTCATAGAAGCATCAAGTGAAGCCGATGGCGAGGCCTGATTATCAGCGTTGGTATCCAGTGGTACTGTTTCTATAACTTCTAAAGAATCTTGGATGTCAGGGTGCATACCATTAACCATACCATTGCTTCTGTGATCAAATTCATCATTGGTCAAATCGGTTGCTTGGTTACCTAATTCTTCGTCATCTTCACACTGTGCATCCTTAAAGGTAGAATCAGTATCAGCAAAATCATATGTCTTGCCCTCAGTTGAGTCAGCAGTTGTACCATAAGGAGTCTCAGACTCTTCTTCGGGATCCACAGATCCTTCTTTGGAGTTATTCTTTGAGCCCCTTTTTGAACCAGACTTCGAATTTTCATATTTTTTGAACTCCTCCGGCTCAATGTACATGATCTCATCATCTTCTTCTTCTTCATCTGCATCCTGTTGAGAGGGTTCTTCAGGAACGTAACCCTCATCATTCATCATATCTCTCTGCAGAGTCTTCAAAGTCTCCTTCAGTTTCGCTCTCCATGATGAAACTTCTTTACTCTTAAATAACACGTTCAGAGAAGCGGGCTTGAGATGATCTCTAGCCCATAATTCTAAACACTGTTCACGATGATTTAAAAACTTGTAAACATTATAAATGACATGAATACCACAGTCATTGAAGTTTGGCTGTTTATGCACCCGTGCAGCCTTGTAAACGATCCTGCTTGGGTTAATATTAAGATTGTATTTGTCACTGAGATAGTCAACGAGGAACGTTTGTATTGGGAGAAGGACGTCAGAATGTTTTTGATTGAGAGAATCGAAGACATAAACAGTGCAGACTTCGCCTTCGCTGAGAAGCCCCTTAATATTCCCAATGATGCAGCCATACCAATGGAGACATTCATTGATAGGAATTATAACGAACTGTGTTGTCAAAAGGTCAATCTTTGCTAACCATCTTTTTATATTTTCATAGTAGTTCTTTGTTGAAGTGAGCTTTGTAAAAAAGAACGTCGAGAATACATGGTAAGAGTTCGGATCCAATGGATCTGTGGTTCTCTGTTCCAACTCATGTGTAAAATACTTTATGAAAAAATCAATTAAAGTATCATTGACCCATTGTCTTGGTCCCAAACATTTATAATCTGAGTTCTTAATACAGAACACTGTGTCTCTAAAACTAAACTTCAATGATGGAACAAATGGAGGCTCGATAATACGGTGTTGCTGTTTAACTGGAGGTTGAATTGGATCCTCAATGAGGATTTTCTCTGATGGATCACTCTTGGAGATGGATCTGGTTATGCGCTCAGGTCTTGTTGGAGAAGTAGAAGAATAAAAGTTAAGTGGTGGTGTAGCATTCAGTGTAGATAATGTGTTGCTTCCTGGGGTAATTTTATGTGGAGTTGTCAGAGGATGACGTGGGTTCGGCAATTTCTTTTGTAAAGAACTCATGGCTTTGCTTGCAAATGCTGGCTTCCTTTCTGGCTTCCGTATGAGGGTATCTATGGCAATGCGGTCCATGTGCTCCATTTCGGGATGCATGTTATGTATGTGGCAGTAGTGTTTCCAAAGTACTGTGAGCTTGGAAAGATTGTTACTACTTAGTGTGAGTTGCAAAGAGCTGTGGCTTAGTCCCTGCCACTTGACCATACCATTGATAGCCATGTGAAAATTGGTGTCTGAGAAGTACACTTTATCTACCTTTCCCAGACTGAGGTACAAGCTATGTCTTCTCTGCTCAAAGTGCAAAAGTTCAGAATTCAACGATATGGAGAACTTAATCTGTCCATTTTGACTTCTTGCCTCGTCCCGGCTTTGACCAAAAATAATCTGCTCCAATGGTATCACAATCTTCTTGTAGTAGGACAAATCTGTCTCGAGTGTGTAGTCAGATATGTTAAGGTTGTTCTTCCTAAGCACTTTGAGGTCATTCAGGTCATCATCGCTAAACACGTTACTTTTATCTTTATCACTCAGACTGTTATAGGAAGTCTTCGGTACTAGAATTGGGTCGGCATCGGCTTTGACTGTGTACTTACCCAGTGGGATTGGGTTCCTTGAAGATATGTCGCCCCAGATCTCGTCGCTTAAGTCCTTTGAAGACGATTGCATTGCTGACTTGCTGGCACTTTCCGTGAATTCAAAGCGCTTCCGGCTGCCATACGAGGTACCTGTTGGCTTCTTCAGTAGTAGATTCGAATCTGAGCCTATGGATCCGTACATCTGAGCCTTGCTTGGGCGTATGCTCTTCGGCGGAGTCGTCATCTTAGACCTATTTGCAGGCGTGTTAGCATTCACGGTTGATATCCTTGCTTTTTGGGCACTCCATAATGTCTAAAAGTAACTTACCCCAGTGAGTTCATGATGGGGATCCCGGGACTACCAAGCGATCTCCGCATCTTCCCCTTAATTTTGGCAATATTCGGCGTTGAGCCGCCAGTGTTTCTGTCCATCGGCGGTTCTCCAGCCATCCTGTTTGTGTGTTCAGACCGCTCAACACTTCTTTTGCGTATATCTTGCGGTGTGCGTGTGAGTATGAGTATGTAAGTGTGGATTTTTTTTCTATGGCTCTACAGACGCGAAGCTTTTAAGTTAGGAACAAATGACACATAAATGGGGTTTCATTAAAAGAGAAAAAATTCTATGGAAACAAGAAGACTGCGTTTAATAGCAGGGCTCAATGGCATATGCGAAAGGTGGTTACCCGACGAGTGGAACAAATAGATAACTGAATACGCTGCCCAGAAGGAGGCCGGCACTCAGGAACACGGTACTGAACCCTCCAGCAGCCTCCTTCTCGCTGTCATCAACATACAGGCCAACACTCATGAAACAGCAACTCAAAGCGTGGCCGTTCGTGAAGCCAAAGAGGAACTGGATCAGCAGGTAGAAGGCATCTGACTTGATCAGAGCATGGCCCTTTTTGCTGTCCAAATTGCACATGAGGAGCAAAGGAATGAACACAAATCTGCAAGAAGTGTAGAAGAACAGCTTGATGTCGCTGCTGATAAGGAACCGATCGTTACCACATGCAATTCGACCGGCCAGATCACCCAAGTTCCAAACAAGGAAGGCAAATGGAATGAAGATAGAATCCTGCGTCATGTTCCACTCAGTGTTGACAGATGTGATGTTGGATGCAAAGATCGGGAAGATCAACGTCACAATGAAAGCCATGACAATAGAGAGAACAATAAACCTCAATTTGGCAAAAAGTGTCATGAATGGAACGTACGCATTTGGTTGTGTGTCATTGGAATTTTGTGCGTCCTCCTCGTCGGCAGTGGTTTTTATAGGGTCACCATCCATTCTATAAGAGACGGTGAAAACGACACCGGCAATCAGTGTGATTACACTGGTGGTGGAAAAATAAATAACAATACTAGTAGAGCTGTTTTCAGTTTCTCCGGAGTAGATCAACTCTGAAATCATCAGTGACAACGAAGGCATAACACCGGCGATGGCCTGGCCAACCATGACAGCCTGTGCATACTCTGAACCACGAACGTTGGCTAATGCCATGCATCCATTCTGTTGTAGTGCTGTACCAAGAGAGCTGAGAAGAACTAACAGCATGATAAATGCAAAATAGCCTGTGCTGTGTAATGAAGGATCGACCAGCTCGATCAATGCAAGAACAAGAAAGTTGACGAAGTTCAGCATGTTTCCTTTCAAGATTCTATTTGAGTATCTAGCGTTCTGTCGTGCCGAGAGTACTGAGTTGAAGCACAAGCTTGTCAGCGTGGATACTGTCATCATTGTGGAGGAGTAATTCTTCCCCAAGGACGAGTCTGCTCCAAACTTTGAGATGAAGTAGCCTGAAGCGGACAAGAAACAGTTCCACGGCCACAGGACAGCAACTCCCAGCAACAAAAATGCTGCGTATCTAAGCTGTGTCACGGTTAGCGTAATCTGTCCAAACTGCAACAACACACGGTCGGCGTCGATAGGCTCGTTTGAAGACTCATCGCTGGGAGAGCCGTACCTGTTCAAGGACTCGTAGTGGGCGTTGGAATCAGCGTCTTTCATCAGCATCAGTCTCGTGTATAGTGCTTCTCTTTAGACGGAGAAGCAAAAGATAAGGGTGGGGACCTCCTCGTAGACCAAAAAGTAGCACAGAGACAAGATACCGTGGTCCACACACACACAAATCCACACTCAGCTATACAAATGACCGATTTCTTTGCTTCACTTTGGCTGTTTTAGATTCCTCCTCGCGTCGCGCTGATAAGGCATTGTGGTGTTTGGGTGGTCCTCTGGTGTTCAGGTGTTTTGCTAGGTCTCAAGGGTTCCAGGGGGCCATAAAATAGCACAACTTTAGTGTTATTACAACGCTATTTTAGGTGTTCTTTCTGTGACGGAGTGGTCTGTGGCATGTACTTAAGTCACTCAGGAGGGAAGGCCCACGCTTCCGTTAACACGTGTGCCCATACGCCCTCCCCACACTCGCCTCTTTGATGAAGATGATAAGCAGCGGGAGCAATTACATGTGTTGGTTATGGGCACTGGGAGGCATCTACTTGAACGATAGCAGGAGAAAAAAAAGCTGGCCATGTCCAGTTGGCAGTGTGAGTGCTTTTACACCACACCCGTGACACACTGTTTCTCCACAGAGGTACAGCGTGTCCCATGAGGCCGTTCACTTGAGCAGGTGGGTTGTCCCCAGTGTCCCCCAGTTCTGTGCTGAGAAGCGACGGCCGGCCTGGGAGCGCTCTCTTGTTGCACAGAGCGAGCGACTCTTCGGCCACATTTAGCAATTTGCACTGCCACAAGGGCCGGCTGGGCGAGATCAGTGTCCACGCCTGGTAGTATAGCACTGCAGACATTTTTCTATATAAACAGAGTTCTATAGCGATATATTGTCCATAGACAAAGGGTCCAATCCCCTCGGTAACCAAGGCAACCCCGCGGGGCCCCCGTTTCCGCGAAAACAGAACAAAGCGCGCGGCCAAAAACGTAAACAAAGCCTAAGTTCTGCTTCCTCCCCCCCCCCAGTAAACCACCAGCGCCAGAGCCGCCCAAATCACCGACCCACAGCGGCTGGAAAGAAGCTACAGGAGCGAGAGATGTTTGAGCATACGGCGGACGAGCTGTTCAGTATTGTCACTGGCAGCGCTTACGGTGAGTTTTGACCGTCCGCGCCGCACTCTTCCCAGTGCTCTGCGTGTGTATCTGCTCAGTTACCGCTGAGCACCACCAGGAAACAGTTACTAACCCCCAAGCAGACAACGAATACAAATGCAATGTCATCAACCAGTTGAAAGCACACATTAAACGGGACTTTGTTGATTTGTCTGAGGTGCCGCGCTACTTTGAGACGTTGAGGGCCGCAAACAAGTCACAGGACTATAAGCTCGCGTCACTAGCGTTCAGCTCCACCTGCCACTTGATCAAGCGTGTGGGCATGCAAGACCCGAACGCCCTCAGGGGCCCATCTAAGATTGTGCTCCCGTTGTTGCTGACGAGGCTGCTAGACCAGAAGTCTGTCTTCCAGCAGCAGGCCAAGTCGGCCCTCGAAACATTCTGGCTCGCTACCCCGACCATCGTCGAGTGCTACATCAAAGACAACGCTTTGATCCACTCGAACGCTAACATCAGGTCAGAGTCCATCGTGTTTCTCTCTGACTTGATTGAGCTGAACAAGAACTTCAACTTTGCACCGTTCCTACCAAACTTGGTCAACCTGCTTCGAGATGACTTCATCGAGGTAGTTAAAAACGTTGAGGTGCTCCTCTTAAAGTACTACACATTGCACAAAAGCAACGTCGCAGACCTTGTCAAGGAGTTCAAGCAACAGAAGATTGAGTCCAAGAAGGCCGTTAAACTATTGAGAGACATAGACGTGGTAACAGCTAATGCATACGCAGCAGAACTGAGAGCAAACGCTGCAACCACAAAACCCACGATCGATACTTTCAGCAATCTGGCAAAGCCAAAGACACGTACGCTGCCCGCCATGGCATCCTCTATACATTCCAGGACAATTCCACCAGCATCCACATCTACATCCTCATCAACTGGAATTAAGAGCCTCTCTGCAATCGTAGCAGAGGTACCGACTTCGAAACTCGACTCTACTATACAACCAATTGTAATTAACTCAGCATCCGACTTACATAAAGAGGTCGAATCACTTCTCCAACCATTTGTTGGTAAGGAAACAGAGTTTAACTGGGGAAATAGAGAGAAGAGCGTCGTCAAGTTTAGAGGACTTGTAGTGGGGAACGCAGATCAGTTCCCGCTTGAACTCGTTATGGCTACACGGTTACTACACGAGGGAATCAACAAGGCTATCCTGTCTTTGAGAACAACGTTATCGACAAATGGTTGTCAGTTGGTGAAAGAACTATGTGTTTACTTATCCAAACATTTGGACCCTATTATCGAAAACATGTTCACACCATTGGCAGTTTTAACGTCAGTTACAAAAAAGATTGCTTCGCTAAATGCATTTGGTTCTCTCTGTGTTCTCCTAGTCAACACCAGTTTCAATAATAGACTCTTCAACCAATGTTTTTCACTTTACCAGGACAAGAACATTCAACCAAGGCTCTACTCGGCCACTTTCCTCCAAATCTTTATTCTCAAGCATGGTTCCAAACTTGATCAAATCAACTTTGAAACAATAACTAAATGGGTCTCAAAGGGTCTATCAGATCCAAACACAACAGTTAGAGGTTCCATGAGAAACACATTTTGGATCCTCCATGCGAAATTCACAGATATTTCAGATGCCATTTATGCCAAACAAGACTTGAGTGTTAAAAAAGCACTCGAAAGATGTAAACCAAAAGGAATTGAAGGTCCTACATCAGGCACGTATACATCAGCGAGTAAACCAAGTATTCCACAGTTTGAGAGAAAAAGACCATCGGTGAAAGAATTCATTGCGGCAAAACGTGACAAGAGATCATCATCAGGCCCACAACTCTCTGGTCCATCGGCTCCATCATTAGACTCCAACACATTAACGGATGAACCTGTAGCTGGTGTTGAGTTGGGGAGACCAACAAGACTTGGTGTTCCACAACGCGTTAGAGTGTCGAGTGCTGGTGCAACGTCAACGTCCACGCAACCACTTCCAAAGCAACTATCAAGAGGTCCTAAACAAGAGTTTGAAAGACAGATGTGGTCATCAACAAGTTCCATATCTAGAGATAATACTGTTGAGGTAACAGGAAAGCCAGTTCTTTTACCGCAGGAGAAGGAATTAACAGAACTGTCAGCTACAATTGAGGGTATGAAAAAACAGTTGAGCTCACCATTAACCAGAGAGAGAGTTAATGGGATTGAGACTTTGAAGACACTTCTCTCAACAAGTACGCCTCTTCCTGACTTAACTTCGATTTTAGAAAAGGTGGTTATCCTTGATGCTCTGTCATTGAGACCACTTTTGTCCACGCCGGAATTTTTCGATCTTATGGAAGTCACACTCTCCATCAAATCTCTTGCAGTAAACAAAGAGGGAGTTGACATCTTACTTGAAAGATTTGGAAACATCAAAGTTGCCAAAGGTATTGTTACACTTGTGAACTCTTTAGATGTTTTGCACTTTGACAATGCTCCATCCACAATGTTCCATGTCAAACACAAGAGCTTGTTTTTCGACTATTCTGTTCAGAATCTTTACAGAATTGCATCCGATACCAATTCACAGCTTGATGAGACTCTGTTGAGAAGCATTGATGCTGCAGTGTTCCCGTTATGCATTAGTGACTATCCAAGATATGATGAGTTGGTTGTGCAACTTCATGAGTTGAACTCTGAGATATTTGGAGCAGTATTGAATGAAGGGAGTGGTTACGTCAAAGCAAAGATCTCATCAATATTGGAAGAATTTAAGTATGACATTGAAGAGAAAGCTTTAGATCGTACCATTCCGGTTGAACTTACAATGATCAACCCATTTAATGCCAAGATCGCATCCACAAGCGAAGTATCGAAACCTGTTGATTCTGGTGAGATGGACATTGATGGACCCGAGGAGAAGAAAACAGACTTTATGAGTGATATCTTTGCTGAGAGAGGCTCGAAGGAACGAGCAAAGGACTTTACTTTTGTTGGCCATTCCAATGCTGTTCAAAGACAAGCCCAAGCGGACGGTAATAATGACGACGCTCTGAACTTGAGTGATTCCTCTCAAGAGCCAGAGCCCATTCCAATAATGGAACATGCACCATCTTTAGAACCCGAACTTCCGAATGCTGGCTCTCCATTCCTGGACGATCCAATGACAGAAGATAATATTGAAAAGAGTGCAGATGAAGCAACGCGAGACATCACTTCACAAATTAACGGCATCCACATCTCGCCACAAAAGAAAAGTGTTCAACCATCCAGCCGAAACTCTCTGAGCGAAATCATAACTAAGATTGATCCAATCTTCAACAAGGCAAAAAATCACATTCAAATATATGAAGACGCCCCACAGGCTGTGACATCCGAAAGAAAATTGTTTGACTTTGAAATATCAAGAATTGAACACATGGGTAATGAAGATGCTACCATTTCAAAGATCATGGCTCTTGTATCGAAGTTCAACAATGATAAAGTGGGTGCCAAGGACATGAACTTGATCATCAAAGTTCTTTATCAAGCCATCAGTAAGGATGACATTACGAGTTGGATGAAACAAAGTGGATTTAAGACAGTGTTGGGAGGCATTATCAACTACTTTAATTCAAGTCTGAATATCACAAAGGATTTGTGTTTTAAAGGTTTGATTGTCTTAAAGGAACTTTTGATTATTGATGATTTCTTGGGTGGTGTTCTGAGCCTCTCTGAGGTTGTTTCTGTTTGGAACATTTTGATTATGGTTGTTGAGAACTTGAAGGACTTTAGAAATGCCATTTATGCCTCCATTGAGGAATTGGTCGATGACTTGATTAAATTAGATATTGCCGAGAGTAAGCGTCAAATTTTGAAGAGCTGTTTGTTGCATTTGAAGGAATCTGAGATGTTGCTATCTACCTCTTTCCTTTTGTCTACGTTGACTAAATGTATTGAACAGGACAATTTAAACTTGGACCAAATCACGGAAATCGATAACACTGTGTTCAGATTCTTGACACATGACGAAGTGGAAGTAAGACGACTCACAATCATCACCTACTCCAAGTGCAAGCGCAAATTGCAACAGATTAACTCCAATATGCAAGTGACATCTATGCAAGATAACAAGCTACATCTGGATAATAGTGATGAGCACACTGCTGAGCATGCCTTCAACGAGCTCTTTGCCAAGCTGAGTCTGCCGCAGAGGAAATTGATTGACTACTATTGTGACAACTAAGTTTATTATTTTGTCTGGTATTACGATTATATTTATGATTGAATTTCACGAGCACAACACCTACAGTACTGTACTAGAGCACTCAACCTTTTTATGGCCTTTTAAACAATGAGCTCGGATTGGTAAATGACGATCCAGGTCTCTGTCCTGTGCTTGGGTTAATTCTTTTAGATGATGGAACAGTACCAACCTTAAGGTTTGCGGATAATCGTTGCGTCAATTGTAAGGTTGCCACTCGACCTTTTACTACTCTGTAGAACTGTGTCTGTGGAACATCCGGTATTTCTTGTAGTTGGAGATTACCTAGCGAAGAAGGCATTGTGGTAGTTGGAAGCAGAAAGTCGCCAGATCTGGAAGTAAAAGAGTCACATGGAAATGCATTTGAAGAGAATGTAGTATGCCCTTTAGATGATAGTGAAGAGCATGTTTGTGCTTGACTTGTGCTTGTGCTAAAAGATGAGTCAGACTTCTCTTCCACCTGGTCGATGAGGGACTCTGTAAGCAGATCTCGATGCGGTCGTATAAAACGCTGTGGAAGGGCTAGTTGGCACTCTTCATCTGCAGAGGAATCCTGTGTAAGATCTATAGTTGGTGGTGAGTAAATCACGGCGTGTTGTGACCTATTTGGCCTACGGTTTGTAACGTTAGCGGCCCGCAATCTCTTGTTCTCTGACTCCAGTGCCTTGATCGAGCTCTCCATCAGCTTAATCTGGGAGGCTTTCTCCTTCGCCATCATGAGCAGCTGTTTCTGCTAGTTGATCTTCTCGACAAGCTTGTCTATAGTCCGTGATTGGTACTGTATCTTCTCTATCATTCCGCAATACTGGAACTGAGCTGCTGCAAACATCTGTTCCACCTGTGAAGGGAACGGTGTGAAGAAAGGCCCTATCTCGCTCTGGATCCCGCTGTCGACCCTGGCGAGCGACACATGCTCATGTCCGCACGCCGGGCAGGTCATCTTGGTCGCCTCCGGGTGGTGAGGATCCTGTGCATCTTGTAGGTGTTAGTTTCTAGCTTCATCACGGAATCTGGATTCACGGTGTAGGAGAACTTTTCGACGCGTCCTCCTTGCAAAGGAGGTGGGCACAAGACGTTATATAAAGCCCCTGGGCGTTGTGAGTGTTGTTCTGGCAGACGGCACAGCATATATACGGTAGACTCAGGCCCATATTCCCAGCTCACGGTCTCTTTCGTTGATGCCACGCAGAAAGGAGACAGAGGAAAGAAAGCGTTGTCCCATGTCACTCAGACGTGTGGAAAGGTAAACTCGAGTCCCGTGAGTCCCTCGGTGCGCCCACAACTAGTCCCGAGTCCCGTATTTTTTCACTAGTGGGACTCAGGACTGCGGCGGCCTCCGGTACTTCCCCACTGTGGAGAGGCCGATGCGGCTTTGCTGGTGAAAAGTTTTGACACCAACCAGCAGCCAAAGGGCAGCCTGAATGCTTTCACAGAAGGATGTGGAACTTCTAACTGGCTGGATCACCTGGCTGTGAGGCAGTTGGCCTTCAGGACCACACAATACATTAGCCCCTAGCCGTGAGTACTAAAGATGTAGTATATAAATGTGCGGTTACCCACCCCCCTCGGTGCTCTGCGGTCCACAATCCCAAAACTCGCGGTGAAAAGATTATAAAGAGTCATAACCATCTGGTTTTTTTCTCTGTTGAGCTGCTGTCTGCACACACACACACACGCACACACACCTTTTTCCTCCTTTGTGTGGTAGAACTAACGTAAAAATGTCTTCAATGCTCCGTCTCGCTGCTCTCAGAAACCAGCTCAGAATCCCTGTGATCGCCCAGAGCCGTGCCTTCTCCGTGTCTGCCGTCTCCCTCGAGAAGATCAAGGTCAAGACCCCAATTGTTGAACTGGACGGTGATGAGATGACCAGAATCATCTGGAAGAGAATCAAAGACAAGCTTATCCTGCCTTACCTCGACATTGACCTCAAGTACTACGACTTGGGTATCCAGTCCAGAGACGCCACCAACGACCAGATCACAATTGACTCTGCAAACGCAATCAGGGAGTACGGTGTCGGTGTCAAGTGTGCCACAATCACCCCAGACGAAGCCCGTGTTGAAGAATTCAACCTCAAGTCGATGTGGAGATCTCCAAATGGTACCATTAGAAACATCCTGGGTGGTACTGTCTTCAGAGAGCCGATCGTCATCCCAAGAATCCCAAGACTCGTTCCAGGCTGGGAAAAGCCAATCATCATTGGACGTCACGCCCACGGTGACCAGTACAAGGCCACAGACCTCGTTGTTCCAGGCCCAGGAAAGTTGGAGATGGTCTATACCCCAACTGATGGCTCTGAACCACAGACCCTTGAGGTCTACGACTACAAGGGTGCTGGTGTCGGTTTGGCTATGTACAACACTGATGAGTCGATTGAGGGTTTCGCTCACTCCTCTTTCAAGCTTGCCATTTCTAAGCAGTTGAACTTGTTTTTGTCTACTAAGAACACTATCTTGAAGAAGTATGATGGCCGTTTTAAGGATATCTTCCAGAAGATTTATGACGAACAGTACAAGGCCAAGTTTGAAGAATTGGGAATCTACTACGAGCACCGTCTGATTGATGACATGGTTGCCCAAATGGTCAAGTCCAAAGGCGGTTTCATTATGGCTCTTAAGAACTATGACGGTGATGTCCAGTCCGATATTGTGGCCCAGGGCTTTGGTTCCCTCGGTTTGATGACCTCTGTCCTTGTTACTCCAGACGGGAAGGCATTTGAGTCCGAGGCTGCACACGGTACCGTAACTAGACACTATAGACAGCACCAGCAGGGTAAGGAGACCTCCACTAACTCCATTGCTTCTATCTTTGCTTGGTCCAGAGGTATTGCACAGAGAGGTAGATTGGATGGTACCGACAATGTTGTCAAGTTTGCCAACTTGTTAGAGAAGGCTACTTTGGACACTGTCCAAGAGGATGGTATCATGACTAAGGACTTGGCTTTGGCTACCGGTAGATCCGACAGAGAGTCATATGTTACAACCACTGAGTTCTTGGATGCTGTTGAAAAGAGACTCAAGGCTGAGATGAACAAGTCTAACTTTTAAAGCAATCTATTCTGCTGTCGAAGTGATGCTGAAAAACAGGCCGAATAATGAAAAGATATGAGGTCCTTGACACTGAAGTGTTAGCCCCTATCTAATTTTAGAAAACAGATGATATATCATTTGATGAGATTTACGTATATACCTCTAATGGTTAGGTCGGAATGAATCTCTTGGTGTTTGATACTCAAACACGCATGACTACAACTTAATGATTCATATAGCAGATAGGAAATGCTGGTCATAAACATTGTTTGAATTATACATATTTGTAGTTTATCTGTTCGGTATCATCTTCTAGTTATTTCTTTTTTTCATCAGTCTCCTGGGAATCCAAGTACTCCCAGAAATACATCAATCCGTAGTAGGTCGAAAAAGTTATGGCTAAAACTTTAACAATTGGCCCTCCAAAATCTTTGTAAAAAGCAGCCTGGTGTAGTTTGTTAGTGTTGTTATAATGAAATATACATATATTGTTCAACTCACGTGTGGATTAATCTGCTTTTCTTCTGGTCTTTGTTGTTGCTGTTGTTGGCTGCTGATCTGTGGTCGTGAAGGTTGTACAGGCTTTTGAGAACTCCAGCGAGCCACAGAAGTTTTGAGTCCCCTTGTGAGAGGAAAGTATATCAGTTTCTTGGATAATTGTGGTCTGAGCATGTCCCTTTAGTACTTGTCTCTATTTAGAAGAGACTGTGTACAAAGAATAGAATAATTCAAGTCCTACTTTTTCTGGGGTCCTGTTTTTTCGAGACCCCCTCCAGTATGGGGCTCTTGCAGCTAACACTCTAATCTGTGTTCTTTTTTCTTAGTCCTATAATTCTTTTGATGTTCCGACTATTTACAGTTATTTACTCAAACTCTCCCTCTGGAACAAGAGCTTTGAGCTCTCTTTCCAAACCCCTAACGGTTCTCCATAACAAGTTCTTATCCTTGTCTACCGCATCACCGCAAACTGCCCATCTTATTCTCATTTCCTGGTCCAAAACGTAAATAAATCCACCATATGTGTTATCCAGATGAATCTGTTCTCTTACGTCTAATGAGATGGTCTTTCGTGGTACAATGAAGTATTTGCTATGTCTCTCTGTGTGGTTGGTCTTTCTAAGTTGGGATTTGGCCATCTTGACAAAAGAGGCCTTGAGTGCATTCTCTGTTATATTAACATCAACTATCTGAGAATTTGGATAAAGCTCTTTAAAACGTGTGTACCCATCCGGTGTTAAATAATCACCTTCAGAAGTCTTGAAGAACCCTTGGGATGACCTATCACCTGTTTGAGAAGTGAAGACTCTAATAACAGAGATGCTTCCCTTAAGTGTTGAGATAGTTGGGTGTGGCTTGGAACTCAACAAGTCCTCCCCTACAAAGTTTGGAAAGTATAATGCCTTCTCGGCCTTCCAATAAGCAGGTGGTGAATGGAAGAATTTTCCTTTTGTCTTTCTCCATGTGTACAAGTCGTACATGCCAGATTTTGCAATCTCTCTTTCCAGTTCTCTCTGCCTTATAGAGTTTTTGTCTCTGTCCATGAAATCCTTAAACTTTTGGGTCACTGATCTCTGATCTCCTTGGTTATCAGTAGCCTTTGGGGCCTCTTCTATGCCAATTGGTTTTAAAAGGTCGACAACCACATGTTCCTTCGGTTTGGTGGCGGCCAGTTGTCTGTTAATCTTGCCCAGAAACGCCCGACTTGGGGTTGTTGAAAATGTTCTAACCAACTGAGATGTCAGTGAACCTTTTGTTAAAAACATTACTCCGGGTCTCTTAGATTTGTAATGGTTCTATCTCAAAGAGATTTCGTTAAATGATGATGTAGGACGCTCCAGGATTTTTCATGTTTAAAACCGGGGAGCGCGCGAATGGGAGTTAACATGCTACTATAAAAGCTTTAATTCCACCATATTATAATAGTACACAAAAAGGTTAATAAAATATATAATACAAGGATTATAATTAAAGGGTTAAATAGGTCAACAAAAAATACAATGTAAGAAGAAAGTAAACTGATTAGAAAAGCATACCAATCAAGGCAGCACCGACAAGAGCACCGACTGGGGCATTCAAGCCATAAGCTTCGCCAGAGGATGAGGAAGATGAAGATGAGACGAGGGAGGATGTTGTTGTTGGAACAACAGAGGTGATGATGGACGAAGAAGAAGAGGTAGCCAAAGAAGAGGAAGATGAAATCTCTTCAGAAGAGGAGGACTCAGCTGAGGACTCAGATGAAGATGATTCCTCAGAAGACTCGGCGGAAGATGATGATTCCTCAGATGAAGAGGAGGAAGATGAAGACTCAACAGAGCTGGATGAAGACTCAACAGAGCTGGATGAAGACTCAACAGAGCTGGATGAAGATTCAACAGAACTGGAAGAGCTGGAAGCAGAAGAAGAAGAAGAAGAAGAAGAAGAAGAAGAAGAAGAAGAAGAAGAAGAAGAAGAAGAAGAAGAAGAAGAGATGGAAGAGCTAGAGGAAGAAGAAGAGGATGAGGAGGATGAGGAGGATGAGGAAGAGGAGGATGAAGAGGAGGAAGAAGAAGAGGAGGAAGAAGAAGAGGAGGAAGAAGAAGAGGATGGGGAAGAGCTAGAAGAAGAGGAGGATGAGGAAGAGGATGAAGCATTCAGCTCAGCACCAACAGAAGAGCATGTAGACTTGAAGCTGGAGTATGCATCGTCAGCATCGCCACTTGGGCAAATAGAGTCCAAGCAGTCCTTCATCGCAGAGCCCTCGTTCTCACACATACAGGAGATCTCATTCAGCTGGGAGCACTGGCTCGAGCTCTTCAGCACCTTAGACGAACAGGCGAGGAGGCAGGCCGGTGGGGTAGCAGAGACATGCTGGGCAAGCAAAGTGAGCGTGGCAAGCGTGAGGAACGACTTCATATTACAAGTTTTCAAGGAAAAGAACGAGTGGACAGGTTAGCTTATGGTAAAGAGCACTCTCAACAAAACAAAAGTGGTTGTTGGGGTGAATTTTTCTTGTTTGTTTATTTACCTTTGTAACGTCGAGGGAATCGCGATCTGGTAGTTGCACACCGTGCGGTATTTGGTCCCTGGCTGCAATTTTCTCGCTAAAGCGTACGACGAGGTAGCCTACAAACTTAAGATAAATCAGCTTAATTGTGTGAAGGAGTTATTCAAAAGTAAATAAACGTTATAATTAACTAAAAAAGGAGTGCGTGTAGGGTCTATTTTCAGCAGGGCAGCGCAGCAGCGCATCTCATCCTGGTGAGGAAGGGATCATATGATCAAGAGAATGTGCTGCATTGATGTGTCCAAAAATAACCGAGCCCATATACAGATGGTTGTATATAGTAAAATATCGGAAAAAGAAAGAGAGAAAAAGATGGGTTGGGTATAGAAAAGGAACAGAATAAAAAGGTGGGTATATATGCAATGAAATAGTAGAATGCGTGTGTTTTTGTGTTTGTTGCGCTTTATTTGTATGGCATTCTAGCTCAGAACAACAAACCAACGGCAGCAGCACCAACCAGGGCACCCATTGGAGCATTCAAAGCAGCACCGGCACCAGAGATGGTGGAGACGGTTGGAGCTGATGCGGAGGAGGAAATTGTGGAGGTAGTGAGCTCGGAGGAGGCTGGGGCAGAGGATGGAGCCACAGAAGAAGAGACTTCAGAGGTGGATGGGGCCACAGAGGAAGAGACCTCAGTAGAGGATGGGGCCACAGAGGAAGAGACCTCAGAGGAGGATGGAGCCACAGAGGAAGAAACCTCAGAGGAGGAGGAAGAAGAAGAGGAAGAAGAAGAAGAAGAAGAAGAAGAAGAGGATGGAGCTTCAGAAGAAGAGGAGGAGGACTCAGAGGAGGACTCAGAGGAGTTGGCCTCAGCACCGACACTAGAGCAGGTGGACTTGAAGCTGGAGTAAGCGTCATCAGCATCGCCGTTAGGGCAGATGGAGTCTAAACAGGTCTTCATCTCGCTAGCGTTGTTCTCACAGATGCAAGCAATCTGGTTGAGCTCGGAACACTGGCTCGAACTCTTCAACACCTGCGAAGAGCAAGCGAGGAGGCAGGCCGGTGGAGTGGCGAGGGCCTGGCCAGCAAGGGTGAGGGCAGCAGCGACGGTGGCAAAGTATCTCATGGTCTTTCAAGCGAGTGTGTGTCTGTGAAAACGTGTGTGTGTGTCAGCCTTGGGGAGGAAGAAGGAAGAAAGAGTGTAAAATGGGAAAAATACCCAAGTCTTTTTAAAGACAGTTCGAGATCTGGAGAGGAACGTGGTACGCGCACTCCCACTTAGTCCCAAAACGTAAACACTGCTATTTTTGGCACAATTGTGTCTGAGTGTCCGGGTGTTTTGTAAACTGACTTCCGGGATATCACGTGACTGTACCGGATGTCTTCTGTGTCCCCCTCCCAAAAAGGCTGCCGGCCCCCTCCCCATCACCAGAAAGGAAGTCGTCTCGCCATTTCGGTCTGCACCTGTAGGGACTACACATAGCTATATATATATATATATATATATTAATTATCATACTATGACATTCATATACGCAAACGTAGACACCGAGACGGGGTCTCCAGCGCGTCCCAGTCCCAGCTCTGTACCAGTCCCAGAGTTTCCCTTTTGAGACGTTGGGCTTTAGGCACGCGCGCTCCTGGGCCAAAAAATTAAATTATGGTGAAGAGTTAACACTGACGCGTGAAGGTGGTCTCTCGCCCTACACATCCACAGGCTGAATTCGGGCTCGCTGAGTGAGCTTTGCAGTATTGTTCTTGGTGCAGACTGGATCTAGAGTACGGCCAGAAAAAAAGGGGCTACAGATAAGCACGATACCGAGCTTTTCGCCGCCACTCCCTTTACTCCTCACACACTGACGCGGTCGCACACTGAAGACTATCGCTGCAAGAACGCTTGCCGTCCCTCCCCCCTCCAAGGTGCTCAAAGTGCTCAAGCAACACAAATAGGACCTCTGGCGTGTGCTGAATCCGTCACCAGAAAAATCTGCTTTTTTCCACCTGCCCTGAAATATGAGCTCCCCTGCTATCTATTTTGCTACATACTCCAACGTGGATGTCTATGAGTGCATGGTGGGCGACACGGCGCTCATGAGACGTGTCTCCGACGACTGGATCAACGCCACACAGATCCTCAAGGCTGCAAAGTTCCCAAAGGCGTCCAGAACGAGGATCCTGGAAAAAGAGATCCAGACAGGCGTCCACGAGAAAATCCAAGGTGGCTACGGCCGCTTCCAGGGAACCTGGATCCCACTCCAGCTCGCAAGACCTCTTGCTCACAAGTACAATATAACAGACGAAATGGCACCAATCCTCACGTACGTCCCAGAACCATTCAAAAAGCTAGCAAGAAAACCAAAAGCAGGTGCTGCTGCGCCAACGGGACAAGCTAAAGCCACTGCCACGAAGAGCACTGATGCCGCAAAGTCTAGAGCTAAACCGAAAGAACCAAAAAGAAGAAAATCTTCAATCATTGGCGAACCAAAACAGCAAGCACCTCCCCTCACAGATGGTGCGTTCTGGCAGCCCAGTGCTAATTCCCATATCTCACACCTCCAACAGCAGCAGATTCAGCAGCAGTACCAGCAACATCAACAGCAGCATCAACAGCAACATCAACAGCAACATGTGATTGCTCAAGGACAGTTTGGTGCTCCTCCACAAATGGCACCAATCTATGGCCAGTACCCTCCACCAAATGGATATTACCAGCAACAACCATACCATGCTCAACAGAGTCAGTATTCGCAACAACAGCGTGGTCAGCCATATGTCTCAGAGCAGCAGCACCAGCAACAACAGCAACACCCACAAATGATGAACCAATTTCCACAACAACCTCCTACATTTGGTCAATACATACCTCAACAGCAGCAGCAACAACAACAGCAGCAGTATGCGCCATATCAACAACATCAACAGAAGAACTCTAATGAGAATTGGTCACAGGACGATGCAAACTCTACACAGATGGATGAGGCCATGCAATCTGATACCTCTATTTCATCCGAGCATTCCCATCAAGACTCTAAAAATGGCAAAACGGTATACACAGAAGCACTTGTTCGCTTTTTCAGTAACGAGTCCGATGAGATCTCAATGGCTCTGCTGCATCCCCCATCTGATTTTGATTTCAACGAGCCAATTGATGAAGAAGGTCACACTCCGTTACACTGGGCATCATCAATGGCAAGTCCGGCACTAGTTGAATTGCTGATGAAGAATGGTGCAGATCCATTGACTCCAAACGGTGCTGGGCTCAACTGTGTCTCCCGTTCGATTTTTTTCAACAATGCATACCAGAAAAGGAACTTCCACTTGATTGTACAACTGATGAAAAATTGTTTATATACACCAGACAAGGCTGGTCGTACACCATTGCATTATCTGTGTGAGTCTACGAGATCAAAGTCTACCATTGCGCAGTACTACCTGCAAACCATTCTTGACCAGTTGGCTCTCGGTAATGAAAACTTGATCAAGATTGTTGTTAACCATAAGGACATACAGGGACAGTCTGCACTGGACCTGGCCACCAAATTGGATAACTCTCTGCTGTTGAGTTGTTTAGAGCCATACGCTTCTGCACAGCAACAGTCTATTCCTTCAACGATACGTACACCAGGCGTCAATAATGACCCTGACACGACGTTGAACGACCAGACGGACTCTGTGAATGGGGATGACCAGGACGTGGGTGAAGTACCAAGGCCACCAAAGCTGCCCGTAGACGAAGTTGGCCCAATGCTAACGTCGATGCTCAGCTCTCTTGCGGATGCATATGACTCTGAGTTGAAGAACAAGGAGGAGGAGAGCATACATACCAAGACTGTTCTGGTAAAGCTCCAACAGGATTTGGAGGCGACTGAGAGCCAGAACAAGGAAGTGCTAACGCAGATTGCGACCGGGATGTCGCTGGAGGCCTTGCAGCTAAACATTTCAGAACTTGAGGTTGAGACCGCAAAGAAGACGGAGAGCCTAGCGAGAATGATTGAGAGAGGGCAGGCTCTAAACATGGCGAAGACTGTTCTGCGGGAGGAGTCTGCGATTGAGGCGAAGGAGGATCCGCTTGAGATCCAGAGTGGCAACCAGGTTGAACTTGCCATTGAGCTGACGAAGCTACAGGTGAACCGTACGCGAGTGATTGACACGATTATTACCGAGCTTGCGTCGCAGCACATTGGCACGAAGATGACCAACTATAGAAAGCTGATTGGGCTTGCATGTGATCTGAAGCCGGAGAACATTGACGAACTGATTGACGAGATTGAGGCCGACTTGCTTACGACAGTGAACAGTTAGGTGATCTTTGCATCCAAGATGAGATGTCCGGATGCCGGGACTCCCATACACCCAAAACGATTGAATGTATACACCCTTTATGTTTTCACACATGTAGCCGTGTATTCCACGTATGAATATAGCTATTCCTGGCACGCTACCACTGACTTCTCCCTACCCATATATAGAAATATATGTATATATATACACAACGAGGTGGAGGGGACGATCGATATTCGGTACGCACACTCTCGGTGTGCGGGTGTGTGTGTGCTGCCCGAACCGCCAAATTTTTTTCAGCAGATGAGCGCGATTCGGTCCGCGCAACACAGCGCGATGAGTTCTCTGCTTCCCTCAACACCGTTTTTGCAAACATTCCGGCTCTGTTTTCAACCTCCTCTCTAGCACAGAGCCCCCCAGAACAGCACACACATCCACCCGCTAGTAAACGATGGATAGACAGTTTGTTGCTGCGTTGGAGCAGCTCCTTGTTCAGGCGTCTACGCCGGACTCAGCCGCCATCAAGGCGGCTACTGCTAAGCTCTCGACGGAGTTTTACACGCAGCCGCTGGCGCTTGCTGCGCTCGTTGAGATTGTGGAGACGAACCAGAGCGAGGCGGTGCGGTTTCTGGCCTCTGTGGAGGCAAGAAAGCTTGTTGTGAAGCACTGGGAGTCTGTAGAGGAGGGTGTTCAGCGCCACATTAAGGAGAGTGTTGTGAAGGGCGCCTTCACGGAGCCTGTGAAGAACATCCGCCACCAGATTGCAAGAATCATTGCCGCCATCGGCGAGTTTGAGTTTGAGAAGAACCAGTGGACAGAGATCTTCCCGCTGTTGATCCAGGCCGCCACCGACGAGGCCAGCGTCCAGGGTAAGGAGACCGCTGTCTTCATCCTCTTTACTCTCTTGGAGAGCGGCATCGTCGAGGTGGGCCAGAACATTGCCTCCTTCATCGAGCTTTTCACCAAGACCGCCCAGGACTCTTCCTCTACAGATATCAGAGTCTACTCCGTCCTCTCCCTGGGAGTCTGTGCCTCCATTGCTGAGTCCTACGTTGACGAGCAGCCCCAGTTGGCCATCCAGGTGCAGAACTCCATCCCTGTCATGGTGGAGAGACTCCGCGAGGTGGTCACTTCTGGAGAGTCCGTCCACGCCAAGCAGGTGTTTAACACCTTTAACGACTTGCTCTTGCTCGACTCCAAGCTGCTTGGTGAAAACATCATCGCCCTTGTACAGATTATGATCGACGTGGCTTCCAACGAGCAGGTTGATGAGGAAATTAGAAACTACGCCATCCAGTTCCTCTCCTCCGCCGCTACCTTTAGAAAGAACAAGATCTCCTCCAAGAAGATAGGTAAGGACATCGTCTTAGCCGCCTTGAAGATCGCCTCCGGCCCAGTTGACATTGAATCCGAGTTGGACGACGATGAAGACGACAATGAAAACGAAGAGTCAGACCCATCCAGTTTGGCCTTGAGATTGATCGCCATCTGTGCCGCAGAGTTGCCACCATCCCAGATCGTAAACACCATCTTCTCCCAAATCCCATCCCTCCTGGGCTCCGCTAACCAGTTTGAGAGAAGAGCTGGTTTGCTCGCTATGGGTGTCGCCTGTGGTGGTGCTCCAGACTATTACACAACTCAGCTCGAGAAGGTCATCACCGCTCTTGTCGCTGGTCTCAAGGACTCTGAGCTTCTAGTTAGAGTCGCTGCTTTGCGTGCCCTTGCCCAGCTCATTAGTGAGTTGAAAGACTACATGTCCAAGTACTACGAGCAGCTTTTGCCATTGATCATGGAGATTATCGACTCTGCCACTCACGCTACCGTCTATAAGTATGCTTGTATCTCCTTGGACGCCTTGATTGAGTTCATGTCTATCGAAGCCATCACCAAGTACGTTGAGCCATTGATGAACAAGTTGTTCCACATGTTGCAGGTTACCGAAAACTCCAAGCTCAGAGCCATCATTGTCTCTGCTATTGGCTCAACTGCCTACGCTGCCGGTTCCTCCTTTGCACCATACTTTGCCAAGTCCATTGAGCTCTTGGAGCCATACATCAAGGATGCCGCTGAGGTTGAAGGTATGTCTGATGATGACATTGAGTTAAGAGCCTTGACTTTCGAGAACATCTCTACCATGGGTAGAGCCGTCAAGTCTGCCACTTTTGGTCAGTTTGCTCAGCCATTGATCGATGCTGCTTACGCAGCCATCCAGTCTGATAACTCCAGATTGAGAGAGTCTGGTTTCGCGTTCATTACCAACATGGCCAAGGTCTACGGTAAGGAGTTTGCTCCATTCTTGCCAAACATTATACCGCAGATCTTTAAGTGTTTGGACCAGGAAGAGTTCAACTTGGGTGGTGATGACGAGGATGGTGATGAAGAGGAGGACATCAACGACAAATTCCAAGTCCACACCGGTATCACCATCGAGAAAGAGATCGCCGCTATTGCTCTCGCTGAGTTGGCTTTGGGTACTAAGGAGTTGTTCGTTCCATACATTGAACAGTCTGTCTCTGTTTTGGCTGAGCAGGCCCAGGACTCTTATGGTATGAGAGAGACCGCATTGACCTCTCTCTGGAAGGTCGCTGAGGCTGTCGTCTCCTCTGAGGTTGAAAAGAAGCAATATCCAAAGGGTGCCCCAACTGGTTCTTACCTCAGTCAAAACGCTTTGACCCTTGTCAAGCACGCTAGAGAGTTGTCCGTCAACAGTTTGAGTGAGGAGTACGAGTTCGCTATGGTTACTGCCATCTTGGACTGTATTACTGACCTGGTCTTCAAGTACGGACCAATCATCGTCATGGACAACGGTGATAGTTCTTCCCTTGAGAAACTCTGCACCGACTTGATGACCATCCTCAAGGGTGAGCATCTATGTCAAACTCTTGACGACGACGATATTCCAGAAGATGAGGATGTTGATTCCTCTGAGGCTGATTCCATGCTCTTCGAGGGTACTTTGGAAGTTCTTGTCTCCTTGGCCACCGCTTTGTCTGGAGACTTTGACAAGATTTTCAGTTCCTTCAAGGAGACCATTGCCACTGCTGCTGTCTGTAAGGACAAGAACAAAAGAGTTGCTGCTGTTGGTGCCTTGGCTGACATTTCTATTGGTTTGAAGGAGGCCAACCCATACACGGATGCTCTCTTGCAGCTCCTCATTGACCGTTTGCAGAACGACAAGTCTATTGAAGTCAAGGGTAATGCTGCTTATGGTGTTGGTGTCTTGATATTCTATGGCCAGAACAACTACTCCAATCTTTATCCAAATGTCTTCAACTCTCTTTCACAGCTTTTGACCAAGGTCAACAAGCAGGCTGCTAACGTTTCTGAAGACGATGAGGAAACACAGGACGTTATCAACAGAGGTTATGCCAACGCTTCTGGTTGTGTTGCCAGAATGGCTTTAAAACACTTGGAGTCCACTCCATTGACTGCTGTTTTGCCATCATTGTTTGAGCATTTACCTTTGGAAACTGCCTTTGAGGAGAACACCCCGATCTTCCAGTTGTTCAGCAAGTTGTACCAGTCCGGTAACGAAGACATCGTCTCTTACACACCAAAGGTTCTTGAGTTGTTTGCTCATGTTTTCACCAAGCAGCATGAGACTGAAGTTTTGGAGAAGGAGTCGACTTTGGGTAGAGAGGAGAACATTGATTCTTTCAAGCAGTTTGAGGATGACAAGATCAAGAACGAGGTCATTGAGTTACTCAGGTTCTTGGAGACCAAGTTTGCGGGCTCCGTTTCTCAGAACGCTGTTCTCGCCAAGGTGATTTCGTAATTGTCCATATCACCTTCTCCACCTCACATCTTGATCACATTTTACATTGTTTATGTCACCCATATGTACTTTGTTCTGCATCCATCCACTACCTTGGCCATCATGTTATATATAGATTATCAACTTGATTTTCTTCGCACGTTTTAATATCATTCCTTTTTATGTCATTATTTGTATATGTAGATAAAATTCTGTTGTTTCATTAGGCTCTAATCTGTAGTAATACAATTTAAGGTCGAAACGTATAAGTATGAAGAGCTTATTAACACCCGCACACCACGCCTAAGGATATCTTCAACATTTGGCCGGTCCTCATCTATATGTCTCCACCGCGTTGTTCCGAGCAGAGAGGATCGATTAGATAATCTTTCTGTCTAGCATGCCTGTTGTTCCGGAGAATAAAGCAGTTGAAGATGGCACGAAGCAAGAGGATCTTCCAGAGCTCACGCTGGCTAACCTATGGGGAGACTTGAAGCAGGCTATTCACTACATTATTTTTGACCCTGAGCTCAACGTCATCATTGTCCCTGTGCTCATATGTTTGGAATCAGTACTTTGTAAAACAATTATTTCCAAAGTACCATACACAAACATTGACTACACTGCTTATATGGAACAGATCAAGATTATCAATGGTGGCGAGCGTAACTATGAACATATCTCTGGTGGTACTGGACCTCTTGTCTACCCAGCCGGACACGTCTGGATCTACAGATTCCTTTACTGGTTGACACAGGATGAGAAGTACATTAGCGTAGGGCAGTCTTTCTTTGGACTTGTCTACGTGTTCAATTTTGCCCTTGTGTGTTTAGTTTATTACAACTTGGAGGCACCACCGTGGACGCTTTATCTTTTATGCATCTCCAAGAGGCTCCACTCCATCTATGTTCTAAGAATGTTCAACGACTGTTTCACCACCAACTACCTTGTTCTCTCTGTCCTAGCATTCCAGTACTCTGTGATTTCTAAGAAGTCCATGGAAGGTCTGTCAAGTTTCCTTGCCAACTATCTGGCCCCATTCTTCTACGCTATCGCCATCTCCATCAAAATGAACGCGCTTCTCTATATGCCTGGTTTCCTTCTCGTCTCATATTTCGTCAATGATGAGGTTCTTCTCTCTTTGTTGAAACCGTTAGGAGTCCTAGTCGTTGTGCAAGTCCTTTTAGCATATGAGTTCCTATTCAATGGTGATATAATCAGGGACGCTTACTTTGCTGGTGCTTTCAACTTTAAGAGGAAATTCCTTTACAAATGGACTGTGAACTGGAGATTTGTTGATGAAGAGACCTTCCTAGATGACAAATTCCACCAATTCCTTCTCCTCTCTCAGGTCGGTCTCTTATTATTCTTCCTCTTTACAAAATGGGTAACACCAAAAGTAACAGGAAAGTCATTTACATCTCTCATAACAGATGGTCTGAGTATTACCAAGAAAACTCTTTCTCCAACCCATATAATCACAGATCCAAACGCTGGACTGAGATATATCACTGGTATTCTCATGGCCTCCAATTTTATTGGTGTAATCTGCTCTAGAAGCTTGCACTATCAGTTTTTGTCTTGGTATGCCTGGACCTTCCCGTACTTGCTTTCCTCAAGTGGTGTGAACTTCATTACTGGTGGTATTGTTGCTGTAGCACATGAGTGGTGCTGGAACGTCTATCCATCCACTTCAACGAGCTCTGCTCTGCTTTTGTTTATCAACGTTGCTGTATTAATAGGATATTGGCTCTCCAATGATATTCCGGCCCCTGTTGTGGAAGAAGATAAGAAGAACAAATGATTTCGCAACTAAAATATACGTGTCTATAATTAAAACAACCAGAATAATGTATATAATATAATTTACCAACACTCAGTAAAAAAATGAATTCTGAATATAATTTTTTTTTGTTTTGGCTTAACAACCAGATCCCAAACAAAGGAAACCAACAGAAAAACTGTTTATGTAGTGTTGTCTTCGCCTGTTCTGGATCATAAAAAATAACAACAATAAAGATGAAACAGGAGATAGAACAGTATAACAATGAACTGAATAGATAAAAATGGGTGGAAAAGGAGCAGATTACACCAGAAACAAGAAGGTGCGTCTCATTGAGTGATTTGGACGTGTAGCTAACATAAAATCAAACACGTCATGCTAGAATGAAAGAAGGGAGGAAGTCAACACAAAAAAAGAGGTCAAAATGAGAGGGAGAAATGAAAGACAAATTTATCAACAATAAGGCCACCGACCTTCAAGAGAACAAAAACTAATCCAAATAAGCAAAAAAGAGAAAGATTTTTTTTCCAAAAGTCATAACGAACATCACACCATTAAAAAACCCATAACGAGATCCTAAAGACACACGATAAGTATCAGAAATCATTCGGTAGCTTCAACGCTGTCACGCCAATAGCTATCGAAAGCCATATCGCCACCATCGGTGTTCAAGAATGTCTCCAAGTTGAAATTACCATCTCCAGGGATATCATTAGAGAAATCACTTAATGCGAAATCGGTGTATAAATCTTGGCCCATTGGCTGGACACCGTGCATGGCCTGGGCACCAGATATCATGTCATCCTGTGGGAAGCTACCCTCAGTCTTGATATCATCTGAGTTTGTCAACATAACGTCACCGTTAGAGTTGATGGCATTTTCAGAGTTTGGAGGAGTCAACTGAGCAGTGTTCGATGGAGAATCAGAATCCTTTACATCTTTGCTCAGCTTGTGTGGTGGGATTGTGCCTGGTGCATTCTTCTTGTTATTAGCATTACTAGAAGAAGTGGCAATAGAGTTTGGTGGGTTAGGAGTCAGTGGAGTAGTTGGTGTTGGCGGTTCTGACTTGTTTCCAGAGGTGGAACCCTTCTTAGTACTCTTTCTTCTTGATGTCACAGACTTCTTGCGACCGTTACCAACAGTTGGAGCAGAAACTGAACTCACAGCAGGCGATCCACTGGTTGGTGTCGATCCATTCTTTGTGCTCTTTGGAGGAGGCATTTTCTTTGACTGTTTCTCCTTCTTAGTTTCCATTGATGTGGAGTCCTTCTTAGATACATTAAGCATCTTCTTATTTTCACGTTCCAGGAGCAACAGCTGCATCTGATAGTCATGAAGGGCGCTTGAACCACCGTTGGTGGAGCTTTGCTCCTTATCAGTTTGGTTCACTAATGGAGATGGCATATTCGTAGCACCATTGTTGTTCCTTGTCTGTGTTAACGGAGAAGGATGGTTGCTACCACCATTCTGTGGAGAACCAGACAATGGAGAGTTTTTACTTGAGGACTCTTCCAACTTCTGCTTCTTGTTTGGACTGGTACCTCCTCTTTGAGAACCATTGGTACTTGATGTTGGAACCTGCTGCTGTTGTGGTGGCTGTTGTGGACCATAAGGTGGACGACTGCCTATTGGAGCCTTGAATCCTTGCTGTTGGGCCTGATGCATCTGAACAAACTGTTGTTGTCTCAACTGATTCATCTGGAACTGGGCCTGAGCTTGCTGAGCTCTAGCAAAGTTCGGAGGTATAGCACCCATGTTTGCAGGCATATTTCCTCTCTTTTGACCGGCATAGAGTTGGTTTTGCTGTTGCTGGAAGTGTTGCTGAACTTCTTGTTGTTGTTGAGATGGTTGGAGAGTCTGGTGAGGACCCATAATAAAAGAACCGTCCGGTTGCTGCTGTCCCATAGCAGCAGGTTGTTGTGGTTGTTGTGGTTGTTGTGGTTGTTGTTGCGGCTGCTGGGACTGCTGCGGTGGTTGTTGCGGCTGTTGCGGTGGTGGTTGCTGCTGCTGCGGTTGTTGTTGCTGCGGTTGTTGTTGTTGTGGGTTAAAATTATTCCCCATGGTGGCAGCTCCAACGGCATCCATTGGTTGTTGGAATTGACCAAATTGACCAGGGAACTGTTGTTGCTGCTGCTGCTGCATAGGAACATGTTGTTGGTGAACCAATGGCGTAGCACCTGGTACAGCACTTCCTGGTGTTGGCACATTTGTTGTTGATCTATTGGACATATTACCCTGCTGCTGTATACCGCCTGGAGTAGATTGACTCTGTGGAGTTGGAGCAGTAATAGTTGCAGAAGCAACACCGGGAGCCGGATGAGGTTGAGAACCACTGGCGTTAAGGTGTTGCTGCTGTGGTGTAACGTGGGGTTGTGTCTGGCCCTGGTGTCCAATCTGTTGATGGAGGTGTGGTGACTGTGAAGTCTGGTGCTGTTGCTGGTGCTGCTTCTGTTGTTGCTGAGCCATAAGCTGTTGCTGCTGATGGTACTGCTGTTGCATGTATAGGAATTGTTGTTGTTGTGGTTGGAGTCCAGCTGCGGCCGCTGCTGCTGCTTGGGCATGGGCAGCGTGGAACGTTGAGTTCAAAAGGGCGTGCTCCTTGTGTTGTCTGAGTAGCTGCATTTGGTAGTACTGCTGTGCATTCTCGGAGCCTCCACGGTGTGTTCTTGCGTTGAACACGTCCCAGAATATCTGCCACCACTCGTATAGGAAGCCCTGTGGGGCATCAAGCGATATTGCGAGTGGGAGGAGCTCCTTCTGCGGTGGGCGTTTGACGGCCTTGATGTTCGGAGCGCCGGTCGGGATGTCGGCCTCCTTGATGAAGCTCTGCGCGGTCTGCGGCAGCGACGACTTTATGAGGAAATCGTAGACGTAGGCGTTCAGCAACTGCTTGGAGTTTGTGGACTTGAGGTCGTTGACGAAGCGGCTATCTTGGGCGGAGCCAGGAAGGCCGGCACCAGGGGCGCCCTTGTTAGCGCCCGGTTGGTTATTCATCGGGGAACCCGTGTGTTGATTTCCCGGTGCTGGGCAATCAGCTCGTGTGGGTCGGTGGCGTGTGTGACAGCTGCTCCGTGCTGGTTCTGTGTGTGCTGGTGGGTCAGGTACCTACGGGGTGCCTTCTGTTTGCACTGTTGGTGAGCGTCAGATAGTCGAACGTGGGCGGTCTGTCGGCTCTCAAGCAGGCGGCAAAGAAAGAACGGTAGTCTGCAAAGCAGGGCGGTGCGCGTGTGTATGTGTAGCCAGTGGGCGTTCCAGGGGCGTGACGCTCAGCAATTCGTTCAATAGCAACTGTGGTGGTAAAGCGCCAGCGCTGGGTGGGTTATCGTAGCGTTTGTTTGACCACAATTCTCTGTGTAAACGCGCGCTAGTGACGGGTGGGTGGTGTGTAAAAAGAGATGGGCGGGCTTTCGTCTCGCAGTCTCAGAAGTCAGAACAGTCGGGCGGCTCGACTCGGCTTCTCTCTCGTGCACTATCGGGGTTCTCAGCACTCAAAATGGTCTCTGTGCCTCCAGTGTTGCCTGGTTCCGCTCTGCTTTCCGCTGGGTGTCGGCTCTGTGAGACTTTGGGCGCTTAGGGGAAAGTTGAGGGGGGGGGATTTGCTCTTCGGACGGACGTTCGCGTTTCTTTTCTGTCGGCCAATGTTTTTTTTGCCCTAGCGGTACGCGCACGCACAGGAAGTGCGCGCGAGTCTGCCTACGGTACTGGGCTGGTCTGCCCAGGCTGCCTACGCCCAAGCTGCCTACGCTACGGGGATTCTCGAAGGTCTCTCGTACTTGAAACGCGTGCGCGGGGTTTTTCCTTAAACTGATGTGCCCTGTGTATGTGCCCTGTATATGTGCCCTCTGTGCCCTCTGTGCCCTCTGTGCCTTCTGTGCCTTCTGTGTGCCTCTGAGCTCCAGTAATAGAGCCCCTACCGGAAACGGGCCTCTTACAGGCTCTTCAGGGCTGCCCAGCTCGGCATCCTACCAGCTCAACCACATTTACAGTCCTCCACACTCACGCAGACGAGGGGTTGTCTGAATTGAAATTACAATCAAACAGATCCCACAGCCATTGCCAGTACCGGGACCCCCCTGCCTGTCTGAGCCTCAGTCTCCTCCCTGAAGAAAAAACCCTACCCACCTAAGCGGCGCTGGCGCTGGCGATTAAACTCCCAACACTGTCCATGGCGCTGGATCTGGCACCCTCTTGCACTCAAACTGTTGCTACACAACCCTGGTTTCTTTTTTTTGCTCTTGCCAGCTGTTGTTGCTTCTGCCAATAAGCCGCACACGATCACTCCACGGCCTATATGTCCGCAACTGGTTCGCTCCGAGATAACGCACGATATTGTCCCGTGGACCCGCACCCTCTCCTCACGCTCCCCTACTCCGGACCCCTTCCTACATGGCCGTTGGCGACCCTCACCCCCAATCAGCTGCGTGCTTATTGTACGCTACTATCAACATTATCCCGTCGCGCTGGGCCAGTAATTAGAGCACAATGCCTCCTAGACAGGCCGGGTAACCCGGTCGGGGCAGCAACAATGAATCTCTCCAATCAGAGCACTCTGCAGCGCCCACACCACATCGCAGCACACACCCACATTCTCCGGTGCGTGAATGCTCTTGTTCCAGGGCGCTGGGGGACTGGACCCACCGCTAGGAGAGTCCACGGTAGGCAGACGTACCGCCCACGGCGCCCAGGCCACTGTAAAGAACACCAGTAGCAACAGGCCTGGCGTAGCGGGCCTGTCAACGTGTCATTCCAGGTCAAGCTGTTCCTGAGTCGCGCTGTACCGAAGATCAACGGTGTTACGCATAATAATTATGAGCCCTTCATAACAGGGACACTGTATCTGGGACAGAACGGGCAGAATGGCACCAACACTCAAAATATAAGCATATCTACATGGCTAGTAAGGCTTGGGAAAGCATCATGTCGCTCATGGGTCGATCCGGGCCGTGTGGATGCGCATGGCTGTTTCCCTTATTCCCTTCTTCCCTGGCATTAGGATGGCATGTAGCACTCTGCCCCTCGTACTTGGGTGGCCTCGGTAAAGAGGGAACAGGGCATAACTTCTAACATCGTGCAATAACACGTTCGTGCATTCCGTAGGGTTCCTAAAACGTCTGTCTATCAACTCTGTGAACTCTCAACGGCCTTGGTGATGTCCTTCAGCGTCATCAGCCCCGCAAAGAACCCGTCCTTGCAGAACAGCACGAACCGTGGCTTCATCTTGAAGAACACCTCAACCAATGACGGCAACGGCAGCTCCGGGTTCAGAACGATATGGTCATGCTCAACCATATGCGCAATTCTATAGCTCTGGTCATGCGGGTCCATCACCGGCAAGAAGCTTACACGTCGCTGTGGCGAGTAGTGCGCAGAAGCATGGATTCTGATGAACTCCGTCTGCAAATCTGCCAAACAAATCCATCCAAACAAATATGGCGTTTGGCGACTCTCCAAAATCGGAACACCTTGGTAAGGCAGTTCCAGCATCTCCTCTAAATCACCAATCGTCATATGATCCTCCAAATAAATAACCTCGAGCTCCGAAAATGGTGTCAGCAACTGCTGCGATTTGGTCAAGGGCAACGGCCCGTTCACCTCCATCAGATATGGATACCCAAAGAACTTGATCCACTGGTCGTAACAATTTAAACGATCAAAGTTGTCATTGGTCCAGCGAGCAACAATAACAGTAATCATTATCGGTAGAACATACGATAATGCACCCGTTAACTCGAAAACCGTCACAACGACCCAAACAGTCATCTTCGTCGTGCCGGCAAGGAATGCGGCGGACCCAACAACAGCATATGCACCAGGAGAAATACACAACTCTGGTGAGTTCTGGCACATTGTTGAGAGGAATGGAGACGTTTTTTGGAAACCCTCAATAACTATACCAAGGACACGGCCAAATATAGCACCGACTGCCAACGACGGCATCAAGACACCAGCAGGTAAGATGGTACCAAACGTATAGGATGTCAACAAAGTGGCAACAACACCACTGGTTATCAACAGCGCAATTGAGTAGCCACTGGCTGCAGAACACAACCCACCAACCACATCTTCATCCACACCCTCACAATCCTGGTACATTCGGCGGACAAGAGTCGTTAGTGGCATGCGTGGGAAGATCAACGGGTAGCATAAAACACTCGTCACCAAGGCAAGGCCCATGACTTCTATCATCTCATATTTGACGCCCTTGGCCGTGATGTAGTCTCTTCTCATCTGCGCAAACCTGATGTTGAACTTGCTGAAGATCATTCCGTAAAGGCCACCAAAGATACCTAGTAACACAAACCCAGGCAGCTCCAGGCCAAGCCATTGATTCTTCATGTCAACAAACACGTCAATACCCTCTTTAAAAGTGTTCAGCACAACAGTACCGGCCATGGCACAAAAGAATGATGTCCACATCTTATCACTTGGGTTGAAATATGAAGTGAGCTGCTCAAGAGTGAAAATAACACCTGAAATTGGTGCATTAAAAGCAACAGATATAGCGGCCGCAGTAGCAGCCAACAGCAACTCACGGCGCTTGGCCTCGTTGTCGTTCAATAATGGGAAAAGTCTGATGAGCATCTCTGCACAACAGCATGCAATGTGAACCAATGGGCCCTCTTTACCGATCCAAAGGTTAGCGCTGACAGCGAGTGCCAGTCCAAAAAGCTTTTTGAGCATGGTCTTATCAGTTAGGAACTCTTTGAGCACGACACCACTGATGATGGTCTTCATTTCTGCAATACCTGATGTCTTGACAAACGTTGAGTCCTTAACGATGTAAACTGACCCCGCTGCCAAAAGCAATGACGTGAAGATGAATACAAAGTACTTGTATAAGAAGCTCCCTGCTGCGCTCTCGTTGATGCCAATAACCTCGTTCCACGAGGCCCACGAACCACACACCTCTCCTACAATCTGTTCTGTGGTTGTGTCACAGCATCTTCCTTTGGTAATGTAAAACCCCTTCTTGCACACACCGTCCTTGAGATCTGAAATCCACTCGTAGCTGTAGTCCAGCGAGCTTGTAAGGACCCCAATCAACACACCTGTACCAACCAGCACAATCCACCGCGAGAACTTCCGTATGAACGTGTTCCACTTGGACGTGTCGGCAGCAACTGTCTTGATCTCGCGGTCTCGGTCGTACTCGTGGGCCCACTCAATAGAGTCCAGGTGTCGATATGTCTTGGAATAGAGCGACGTCGTGTACAGCGCCGTCGGCTCCGACGCAGCGTTGTAGTGCACAACAGGGATACCGTCCCACCGCGTGTCCGACATCGACCGGTAGTCCTTCATCGCTCACCCTGATCTGTACCGTCAAGTCAAATATGACTGTTTGGGACTCGGGGAGACATAACTACAGGTTATGTATTGACCTTGGGAAGCAGGGTGCGCCCTGTTTCCCTGGTGTCCGGATGTGGTCATCGACATGGGTCCAAATTTTAAATATTTCGAGATTTTGTAAACAACCGGGCAAAGTGCTGTGAATTAAAACAGAAGCGAAACGGAGCAATCAGCGCTGGGAAGATTCAGCTTCACGTCTGAGCACTACGAGATGTCGTTCTTCAACAAGACCAACACGACTGCGAATGCCACGCAGGGTACAGAGGCGGATCTGGCCAATGATATCATAGTCCAGAATCCTCCTGAAGACTCTATCAGCGACATGGCCTTCTCGCCACAGGCGGAGCTCTTCTCGGTGGCCTCGTGGGACAAGAAGGTGCGCATCTACGAGGTTTCTGCGAATGGTACCACGGAAGGGCGTGCCATGTACGAACATGGCGCTCCAGTGCTGTCTACGAGATGGACATCTGACGGTACGAAGGTGATATCGGGTGGTTGCGATAAACAAGTCAAGCTGTACGATCTCCAAAGTGGCCAGGCCCAGCAGATTGGTGCACACGATGCCCCTGTGAGAAGTGTCAGGTTTGTTGAGTGTGGACCAGCCAACACACCCGTTGTTGTTTCGGGATCATGGGACAAGACTCTGAAATACTGGGATACAAGAACACCAAACCCAATTGCCACAATACAGTTACCCGAAAGAGTGTATGCGATGGACTCATCACAGAAACTGCTTGTTGTCGGCACAGCAGACAGACACATTTGCATTGTTGACCTCAATAACCCACAGCTGATCTCCAAGCAAACGATGTCGCCATTGAAGTGGCAGACGAGATCGATCGCATGCTATCCAACCGGTAACGGCTATGCACTGGGCTCCATCGAGGGCAGATGCGCCTTCCAATACATTGATCCTACCGAGCAGTCCAGCTTTGGTTTCACCTTCAAGTGTCATCGTCGTGCTGAGAACAAGGCCGGCCGCACAGAGAATCACATCTACACACTCAACTCGATCGCTGCACACCCAGTCTATGGAACATTTGCGACTGCGGGCTCGGACGGGTGCTTCCACTTCTGGGACAAGGACTCCAAGCACAGACTCAAAGGGTTCCCAGCGCTGGGGGGGCCAATCAGTGCCACTGCCTTCAACCGAAACGGGTCCATCTACGCCGTCGCCGTCTCATACGACTGGAGCAAGGGCCACCAGTTCAACACACAGCAGCATCCAAACCTCATCAGACTCCACCCGACCAAGGACGAGGAGGTCAAGCAGAAAAACAAGAGACGTTGACGGTGGAACGCGAGATACGTAAAGTTAATGAACAACGGCATTTTGTATTTGATTCGGCCTATATATATGTAGCTAACCTCCTACACACTAATGAAAAATAGCGCGTTGCCATGGGAGCACATGTTGCCATGGCAATGACGTAGTAATATTTCTTAAAACGGTATTTCCCTTATTTGGATGTTTCCCGAGACTTTTTCTCGGAGGCGCCCGTGTTTCTTTTTTCGTTTCCGGGGTTGCTTTGGAGGCGCCGTTGGTCCTCGAGGCCTGAATTCGCGCATGGTCTCCTTCAATTCATTAAAATCTGCCACTCCACACAAAGAAGTACACACAGGAAGGGGTGTTGTGAGAGAGCCAGCTTCAGCAGCGTAAAGATTGCGAGAAAAGAACCTGCTCCGCACAGCAACTATGGAGGCCCCACTGCTTCAGAAGGGCACCAAGCATGAAATGATTGTGTCTCCGTTCACGTCCCAGTTTGACGGTACGTTATTTTGGTATTGTGCAAGCCAACTTGCCCGTATTTCCAGCCGAGAGTACTAACACTTGCACCGCACAGAAATCGACAAGGCGCTGTTTGAGTACCGTTACAGCAAGCAGAACCACCACCAGTACGGCAACAAGTACGGTGCGCACTCGTCCAACCGTGCCGGCCACCGTGCCAGCCACCACCACCACCAGGGCCAGAACCACCACCATCACCACCACCAGGGCCAGAGCCAGAATCACCACAAGATGAGCTTGAACAGCTCGCACCAGCCGTTCTATAACGGCCACGCCAACGCTTCCCAGGGTTTTTATAGTGTTAACGGTAGCAACGCCCAGCATGGGTCGGTCCAGGCCCGCGTGTCCCCACCCCCTGCTGTAGCTCAGCAAGTTTACGGCCAAATGCAGTCTCAGTCTTCCATGCTCCAGCAGCAGCAGGTTTCCTACCAGCAGGCTCTTCAGGCTCAGGCTCATGCCCAGGCTCAGGCCCAGCAGCAGCAACAGCAGTTGTATGGTATGACTGCTGGCTCAATTGTGGCTCACTCCCCGGACAGCTTTGTTGAAGGTCTTAGTGGCTCTATCCACAGTACCACGTCTAACGGAAGCAAACTTGAAGTGTTCCCTCTGAACCTGTCTTCTTCCATCTCCTCAGGTGCTGGCTCCACCTCATCCTACTCGTCTATAACCGAGTATGACTTGCAAAACAAGTTGCCACCTTTAGCTGCCTATGGTTTTGAGCAGCAACAGCAGCAGAAACAGAACATTGAGTTTAAAAACGATATTATGGTTAACGAAAATAATGGGTTTGACAGTTTTAACTCTTCTAATACTTCTAATCGTGGTTGGTTGAACATTTGGGGAAATGACATGTCCGTTTGGGGTTGAAAAAACTGGATACATTGGAAGAAAAACATGTACCAGTCATATACAGAGATACATTCCCCCTCCGACGGCCCCAACACTGCAAACTTATCTTGTATTCTTTTTTTCATCGTGATTTTTTTCTATTATTATTATTATTATTGTTACTGGTTTTATTACAGAGGTAATGACGGCTTTGTGGACATCTTGTGTTTTTTGAAGGGTTCTTTTTTTTCTATCGTATTATCATCATTATCATCATTATCATCATTCATCATTCATCATTCATCATAAAGTGTGTGTCTGGTTTGATACACTACACTTCGACTTTTTTTGTCTTATAATTACAATTGATGTGAAACGAATTTGACGTGCTTTATTACACTGTTTTTCTATTATTCTTTTTTTTTTTTTTGTGTCTTGAGCTAATGCCATTGGAGGGGATGCTGAGAAACTTACTTATACGGAGGGTTTTTTTATTTAACTAATTTTGTCGGTATTACTATTGTGTTGAAAGATAAGGTGTTGCTTTTTCTCTTTATTTTGTTCACTTGATTTTTGATCATCTTCTTTTATAGTATATAACACAATTGAAGATGTACTTGTTACTCATTCATGTCTGTAAGTATAATCTCTAATTACACTAAAGTTGGAATCTTAACACAAAGTATGGACGTGCATCTACCATTTTTACTTCATTCAACGATACCAACTATACACAAGGTTAGCGGTCAAATTCCCAAGTTTGAAAACTTCAAGTGAACGTTCAGCTTGGAAGCTTTTAGTGTACTTGGGATGTTAAAGGTCTGAGGCCTTGGAATTTTTGACTTGAAGTTACCGTTGGTGCTTACTCTCGACAACTTCTCATCTTCGGGTGCTAATCGATTCAAGCACGACCGCTTAATCTGCTTGAGCTTGCGTTTTTTCTTGCCTTTTAATAATGGCCTATTCGAGCTTCTTGTTGCTGTGTCGAGGGATCTGGTCTTCTCCATCAACAAGAGCTTGTTGATTGAGGCATGTGCTTCTTCTCCTGAACTAACCCGACTCAAAGATGCAGTCATTGCTGGTAGCTGTAGTGTATCCTGAAGTCTAGGGTTCTCACTAGGATCATTGGGCTGGTCTAATACTAGCTTTTGGTCTTCCATCTGCACACAAGTACTGAATAAGGAGGTGGAGCTGCGAGCCATCTCATTGTCGGCCTCACCATATCCCCCACCTTCGATTCGTATCTCGTCTCCCTGCATCAACAAAGACTCAATTCGTACTTCTGAAAGGGTAGATGGAGTATCCTGAGATGCATCAAGACGATAGTGCTTCTGAAGCTGTCTCAAGGAGTTACGTGTGAGCTCCACCATTGTATGTATACAGGATTATAGAAGAACAGAAGTTTCGAGAGATCAAGGGCTCAACTCTCTCTGAGTGACATAGTAGTAAACGCCACCCTTTTCAACCATATAAATAGACAGCTGTGATAGCTCACCTGCTCTCTTCAAGCTCATCTACTCTTATACACCCTCAATTGGTCTTCATAAAGAGGGAGAAAGCTGCGCAATAAGAGTGACACAAAGACTGCATTCCCCTCGGAATCAAGACGATATACGAGGGTTACCCGACCCGCCTTTAGCCAAAGAAAAAAATCGAGAAGTGTACATCAAAAAAAGGTAAACACAAGGAAACACTGGGAACTAAAGGAACAGCAAACACAACTGACAGGGTAGTCAACCAACCAACAGGGCAAAAACAAAATAGTAAGTTCTTCCTCTATAAGGTGCCTATTCTGTGCGCGAATTGGTCTTGAGGAATGAAGATGGGCTGCTTTACTTGCAACCGAACGAGGATCTTCTAAATACCTGAGATCTCATTGAAAACAGTATAATTAACATGAAGTCAACAGTGTCGAAGCTGTCCACTCCTTTCAGGGGGAAGATATTTGATTCAGACGCTGCCACTGCACTTGCTCCACAAACAGCTGATGCCAGCCCGTTTAAAGGTAACACGAACGATTATCTGACGGTGCCAAATGCTGACACCAACCAACCTCTCCAACTTGCTAGCCAATTCGTGGATGCGTCTCTTTTACGTGATAAAACATCGCCTGTCTTGGAGGACAGTTCATTCCATGGAAAGGCGGTTGACTACAACTTCAGCAATGACGTTGACGGCCTTGGTCCATTCACACCCTTTGTTAAGCAGGAGCTGATCAACATCCCTGATGAGATCTTGGCACAGTACAACAAGGTCGAGACAAATGGCGCCATGGGTATCTTCCCAGAAATTAACAGAGCATGGGTGATCATCGATAATAAGCTCATTCTTTGGAACCTCACAAAAACATCAGAGTTCCAGAGTTTTGATGACATCAAGCACACAATCCTTAAGGTTGAACTGGTCATGCCAAAACCAAACACGTTCACAGATGCTATCAACTACCTTCTCCTCATCTCAACACCATCTGACATTCACATTCTCGCATTGGCATTCTCAGGAAACACACTTGATCTATACAACACACACATGTCCGTTCCAACACAGGGACTCAACGTTGATCGCTTTGTCGTTGATGACAAGACGCATCAAGTCTTCTTCACAGGTGCAAGCGATGGTCTTCATATCTGGGAACTCCAGTACTCCAACTCCGCCGACTGGTTTAATAAAAAGTGCAACAAGCGTTGCTTAACGAGAACAACAGTGTCAAACTTGATTCCTGGATCCTCTCTCATCAGCTCTTTTGCCAACTATATTTCCGCTGAGGACACCAACGAGACAATCGTTCACATCAAACTGGATAGTTCCAGAGGGATCATCTATACATTGTCTAATACCTCCATCATCAGAGCTTACAAAATTTATGAAAATGGCTCCATTTCTGACCCAACTGTTGTCAGACCATCTCACATTACAAGTTTCACCAAGACATCATCTGCTAAGTCATCACCTTTGCTTAGTGGTAAATACCTCAAAATTGTCAGCATCGACGTTGTAACAAGAAATGAGAACGATGACTTGTTCTTAGTTGCTATCACATTAGGTGGCTGTCGTGTTTACCTGAACGGTTGGTTTACTAGCGCTTCGGTTTCTGCTCTTAGAGTAGAAAGTGTTAAGTTCCCACCAACAAAAATGACGATCGATGACATTGTTGTTGAACAAACGAAGTTTAAAGAACAAGAAGCTACTAAGGCGCCAAGTGTCTTCGGTAGCAGCAACTCCAGCCAAAAAGAAATGCCTAGTATGCTGATGTACCAAAAAAAGTCTAGTGTTCTTTACGAAACCAAGTCCTCCAGTAAGATAATATCGCCTGGTATATTTTTTGACGTTGTCACAAAGGAAGGTCAGGCTGAAGATAAGCTCTTTGTATCCGTCCCTGACTACGGTATTCTGAAATATCACAACAAATATGCCGAGAACGCAACTTTCCTCGACATTCAAGGCAAAATCCACCAAATTGTTCCTCTGTCTCCTTGCTTCAACGCCACAGACCGTCCAAGGGGTTATGCGAACGAATTTGCCACACAATATACCAACAGCAGTTTTGAAGTTGCTGTATTGACTAACACAAGTCTTGTGGTTTACAAGTATAGAACACCTGATCAGATATTCGAGTCTATGACTGATGATCTCCCGCAATTTGTTTCCAAGTATGGTTTGCTCGAGTCCGCATCTACTGCCTTGTATGTCACTTGTAAGTTCATCTTGCCAAAGACCATCAGATCCAACGCTTTCAGTTTTTTTACGGTCGGTATTCCAAACGTTATTGACTTCAAGCCTACATACAGAACAGGTATTACATCCAAATCTTTGGTCACTTCTGTCCTCAGTGCTAAGAATGAGGCCGGATTCAGCTTTGACAATGTGATTCTCTCCCCAAGATTTTATGGTATTGTCACACTCTTAGGAAGATTGTTCCGTAATATTTGGGATGAGAAAGTCTTTAAGGTCAGCAAAGACCTCAAGTACAACAAAAAGGACAACACTCTTTTGAAAGCTTCCATATTTGAAAATGAGTTCCTGGATGCGGTTAATATTGATCAGGCAAACTTGGAGTTCTTCCTCTCTTCCATCTCTGTTTTGAATGAGTTCTTCCAGACGTATGGTAATACCATTGCCTGCTTTGTTCCACCAAGTTTCAATAACAGAAACTTTGACAAGTCAGAAGAGTTCTGTAACCAGGCTGAGAATCTAGCTATTAATGCAGTGATTAGATTTGTCATTTCCATTAAGGAGGCTCTCTCATTCCTTGTTGTTTTGATCAAAGAGGGTACCGATGAGTCTGATGGTGACCGTCTTAAGGACGTTTTCAAGTATTTGTCCCTTGATGTTCAGCAGTCTCTTTCCAACCTGACATTCAAAGAAATTTTTGCTCCAAATGACAACACCAAAAATTTGATCAAGGAGATTCTTTCCTCAATCATCAACAGAAGTATGTCTCGTGGTGAGTCAATTGAATACATTGCTAAAGGTCTTCAAGAGCGTTGCGGTACTTTCTGCTCTGCTAATGACGTTGTTGGTTTCCGTGCTATTGAACATTTGAGAAAAGCTAAGGAGATTGGCTTCAAGGACTATGATGGCCTTAATTATCACCTGAGCCGTGCTATTGAGTTGTTTGAGGCTATCAATAATGAAATCAGTTTAGAAAAACTGAAGGAGTCTATCGATATCATGGTTGGTTTGAATGACTTCCCGCGTGCTATCAAGTTTGCTTTAAACATATCTGCCGGTATTGACAAGGGTAACTTGGCTGCACAGTATGCTGCTGATGGTAAGCTTCCAAACGATGAGCGTAAGAAATACTACGAAAAGAGAAAAGATATCTTTGAAATTGTGTTCCAGTTGCTTGTTCAAGTTGATAAGTTGGCTCTGGAATCCGATGTTAATCAAGATGATGACACAGCCAGACTATTTGACAGTTCATTGAGTCCGGTTACTGACTTTGTTCAGTTGCGTAACCTGAGTTACCAAACTGCATTCAAGTTTGAGGACAAGTTGTTCCATTATGAGTTATATGATTGGTTCATCAGTCAGCAAGTTAGTGAGAGATTGTTGGAAATTGACACACCTTTCGTTTTGGGTTACTTAGAGGAGAAGTCCACTGGTTCTTTAGAGATTTCCGATATGTTGTGGATCTATCAGTCTAAAAAAGACAACCATTACCAAGCTGCTTTGATCTCCTACACATTGGCATTGAGTGATTTCGTGATCTCTTTGTCCCAGAGAAACGAGTACTTATCCAGAGCCATCGGTTTCTGTAATTGTACCACTTATCCAAATGAGAGACAGCAAGTCATTCAATTGTCAACGATGATTGAAGAGGTATTCGAGGCTTCAAATATTCAGTATGATTTGCTCGTTGTTATCACCAGTGACAAGAGTTTACCAGACGATAAAAAGTCAGAACTGGTTGATCAATTGAACGGTAAGATCTTGACAGTGAGTGAGCTATATAATGATTTCGCAAACCCACTGTCATACCATGAAATCTGTTTAAACATCTATAAGGTTTCTGATTTCAGAAACTCCGAAGAGATCATTTCAAGATGGGACCAGTTGTTCCACAATGTGAAGCAGACCATTTATGCCGATTCTGGATTGATAACTGAGTCTGACAATGTCATTTCCAGTGGTACCAATGCCGAGAAGTTCATTGCCTTATTGGGCAGTACCATTGTCAAGGTCGGTAAGAAGTTGTCAAGCTCTGAGTTTGTTTTCCCAACTGGTGAGTTACTGCCTATTGTTACCAGTCTTATTTATGATATTGATGATGCTGATTCATTGGTTTCTGAAGGTGGAATCGTGAAGGTCTTTTTGGAATGTGGTATTTCATATGACAAGTTGTATTACATCTTGAAAGATCTTGTCGACACGAATCCACACGATGTCAACTGTGTTCATTACAAGAAGGAGCTGGTGTCCCTCATAAAGACATGGTATAATGAGGATATCAGACTCAGAGAGATTATCTCCAACGACGAGGTTCGTAACCTGTCAGAGTACTCTGCCGGTGCGGATCCTATAAGTAGCTATATGTCACGCACAGGCAACTCCATTTAAGTTGTGAGTATTAATGTATATATAGATAAATAAGGTTATGAGAGCATTTTTTGAGGTTTGTAGCTCATGTTATATATAAAGTCCTTTGTTTGTTTGTCTCTACAAACTCATAATATCACAAGCCAATCAAGGTCAAATGACTATAAATTGTATAATATTAAATGTGTTCTACACGGAAATTCAACATAAACAAACATAGAGAATAGTAAAAGCGATTCAGAGCTTGTGGTGGAAAGGACATGTGCCTGGAGCTGCCTTGTCTCTTGGACTCAATTGCAGCACTTCCTTCTTGATATCATCACTCAACTTCTGGTCAACCTTTGCAAATGCAGCGAAGACTCTGTCCTGGATGACAGGAACTGCTTTACAGACGTGGACGGCAATGTTGTGTGCCAAGTTTCTCTGCTGGCCAGGCTGTTTGGCCAACACATTCTGATAAAGGCCTCTGGCCTGAACGTAGTCAATGTCTCCCTCAACAGACCAGTGGAATGGCTGTGCTGGGCCTGACCACTGTTCTTGTGTGGACTGGTAGTTGAAGTTCGACTGGGTCTTGTACTCAACTGGGTTCTCGAGAGTAGAAACATAGTTTGGAGCAGCACCATAGTTCCCATTGATGCACATTGGACCGTCTCTAATGATTGGGTTGAAGGTCTTTGCGTATGGGCAGTTGACTGGAATCTGTGCGTAGTTCGTACCCAATCTGTGACGATGTGTGTCTGGGTAAGAAAAGAGTCTCGACTGCAACACTGGGTCAGCAGAGGCCTCCTGGTAAGGAACTGTGTGAGATGGGGAGAATGCAGCCTGCTCAATCTCTGCGAAATAGTTCTGTGGATTCTCGTTCAAAGTCAACTTACCGAAACGACGGAGAGGGAAGTCCTTGTGGGACCAAACCTTGGTGAGGTCAAAGACGGAGAATGGCAACTCCTTAGCCTGGGCTTCGGTCATGGTCTGCAAGTAAACAGTCCAAGATGGGTTGTTTCCCTCAGCAATTGCGTTGAACAAGTCCTCCTGGGCATGGTCTGGGTTCTCACCAGAGAGCTTTCCAGCCTCCTCGTTGTTCAAAGTCTTGATACCCTGGTCGGAGATGAGATGCACCTGAACGTAGAACCACTCACCCTTCTTGTTGGACCACTTGTAAGTGTGTCCAGAGTAACCGTTCATGTGTCTGTAATCGGCTGGAGTACCACGGTCTGAGAAAAGAATCATAAACTGATGGATGGACTCCTGGTTCTGGGTCATATAGTCCCAGAACATGTTAGCATCCTTCAAATGTGTCTGTGGGTTTCTCTTCTGGGTGTGGATAAAATGTGGGAATTTGATTGGGTCTCTAAGGAAAAAGATTGGAGTGTTGTTGTAGACCCAGTCTAGGTTACCCTCCTCGGTGTAGAGCTTGATGGCAAAGCCTCTTGGGTCTCTGGCAGCATCCGCAGAGCCCATCTCACCACCAACAGTGGAGAATCTCACAAGGGCCTTGGTCTTCTTTCCAATGGTATCGAGGAAAGCAGAGCCGCAAATGTCCGAAATGTCGTCAGTGACTTCAAACTCACCAAATGCACCAGAGCCCTTGGCGTGGACAACTCTCTCTGGAATTCTCTCACGGTCAAAGTGCGCAAGCGAATCAATCAGGTTGAAGTCCTGGAGGAGCAATGGGCCATGCTTGCCCACACGCTGCGTCTCAAATGGGTTTGGGATTGGGTATCCCTGGGTGGTTGTGACCGTTGGCTTGGAGTCGTTGTTGCTCATACTTATCGCTTCAGGGATGGTGTGTGCTTCAATTAGCTTGAACAGATGTGTCTCTGGTGCTACACAAATCCAGCAATGTAGAGGGAGGGGGGCATGTACTGTATTTATATATCTATACTCTCAAGCAAGAGAGGCATGCGCGGGGTTGGCGAATCACAATGGCCAGTTTTGTCATCCACGAAACTTTGTAATCGATTTGGTTCCAGAATTTGCGTGACGGGGCCCCCAAAAATTTGCCAGGAAGGGCTCTTCTGAAATTAATACGTAAGCCCACAATACAGACATAGACACACAGCGTCCAATAGCCACCCCAAGGCGCCCAGGGGCCCACTGGGCGCCGAGAGCAAAGCAACTCAGCAACTGTGAGCAACAGCAAAGCCGTTAAATTACTGCAAACCCCTGATTTGGGTAAGAATCCCAATCAGGAAGGTCTGTGCGGGGAGACGCAGCGGGGCGTCAAGGAAGCCTAAAGGCTTGGGCCGAGGCTAACAAGCACAGAGAAAGAGCATTATCCCCAGGCAACACTAAAAAGGGTGCTGTATCTGATCTCTTCTATTGTGAGATCCACCGATAACTTGGATATTGGGTAGGAGGTGGGGCTGGTGCTGGGGGTGGGGCCCACCTTCTTCTGAAAGCGCAGGAATTAAAGATTGAGGAGCGGCGCACATCCTTATCAGAGTGAAAAACTGGCCCGGCCGGGGGTCTCGAGCAGCTCTGGCCACATAGCGTGGTTCATTGTGCAGAACTGGCTTAACAATTTGACTCACCCACGTTTCTATTTTATAGACTCCACATAGTGGCCGTTTGGGCCTCTAGGTCTGACACGGAGCCCCGGCTTTGTCCGGGTCAGCTGGTAATGTGGCGGGAGGAGGCGGCCCAGGCCCATATGGTTACAAACCCGAACATACACCTCAACACCATATGTTTCTTGGTATATGCTTAAAATGTGATTTCTAACCACACAACAATGTAATGCGTATATATATCATCTACCTATGTGTAACCAAGTGTAAACTTTGGGGTTAAAGGCTTTTAAGTTCTAAAATCCGATACTTTTCTTGTATAGAGAAAGTCCTTGAAGCTATGCGAAGCAATTCTACAATTTTGCTAGATCACTCATGACACTCATTGACAACAAGAACAAACCTCACAAAAGAATATTTTGGTTTTTTTTGCCATAGTAATTAAGGCTTCTTCTTGAAAATTGCAGGCATTACGTTCTATGCTGACATTTATAGGCATATTCTCGATCTAGATTGGAGTAGTGTCCAGATTCCCAGTTTGTAATGGACCTAATCACATGATCAAAAGCATTGATTAAAATTATGTATAGTCATTATAGGCGATAAACAGCAGCCAGCGCCACTCATCATCTTGTGAACTCGTTCAATCTGTTAGCAAGGTCATCAGCAATGCCGGTGCTGCTCTCAGAAAACACATAGTGCTTACCTCCTACAACTGAAAGCATTACTGGCAGGAAGATCAATGCATGTAAGGCACCAATAACAACAAGAGACAGCCACATTCTAAAGTAGTATATCTCAAAAATCTTGGATTTGGTAAAGGCCAAAACACACACCCCAATTAGCTTCGTCATACAGATACCCCCAAACACAGCACCACCAACACCAGTAAGTGCATTATAAGCTCTGAAATTGACATTACCGAGCCTCGAATCCCTATCAGACACAATGAAGGCCCTCGTGATATGAACACAAAACTCAACAGCAAGACCAACACAGATCACCAAGTTAACCAAGCTCACAGCATTCAAAGAGATGCCCCAAATGGACATTATACCCCCGATGTTGATTAATATCATAACAACCGTTAAGATAAGCACTAGCGAGCTGCGAATCGAACCCAGCAGGACCATGGAGTTTAGCAAAATGATCGCCAGCGCCACACCGATCAACGTGAATGCCAACTGCACAATTGTGCTGTATTGAACAAAGAAGATGTAGAATGGAGAGTACGCAAATATGTCATCGTGACCAAGAGACTTCTTCAGTTCCTCAGTGATTCTCACAGATTCCTCGTATGCATGGATAAAATCATTCTGCGATCTCAATGGAACATGCCCAGATCTGAATGAAGATGCTAACACAGAATCATCGTTGTACGAGACAGATGTGGTGTATGGTGCCTTACCGCCCAATGGACATGGATCACTTGGTGAATGAATCCAAATATCAAAGAATTTCATAAACTCATCTCCTTCAGGGAATCCTTCCATGGTGTACTCCCACGTGCTATTGACAAAGCAAGATTCACATTGTCTCTTTGGTGCATGTGGGAGACACACATCCTCAGTACCCTTTTTGTAACGACAACAGTCATCAAGTTCAGGGTTCAAGAAAGTCAAGTAGTCATCAATCCAAGAGGCAAGTGGATCAGCAATTGTAGAGACATCTGAACTCTTGCGTTCCTGTTCAATAATGTTGGATAATGAGAATTGTTCACATGTAGTGAATTTACCACATAGTTTCTGTTGATTGGCTCTGTCTGTGACGTTAAGCCCAGAAACAACGAAATAAACTGGTGGGCCAACATTTAGGTATTCGTAAATATCATTAAAGTAATCAATCAGATAGGAATCAGATGGAACAGCGATCCTCTGATCAAGACCAAATTGGATGTTTGGTAAGAATGCAAGTGAGATACCTGTCCAAGCCACAAAGACAGTCAATATTAGATTCTTGGCTCTCAATACCATAGGTGCAAAGTTTGTCAATACTTTGTCAAATATGTGACTTTCGTTTTCATTCTCAAACAACTCAGACACTTCATCAAGTCTGATACCGCCTCGTTGAATCTTCAAACAAGGGAAGCAGTCCAATCGTCCAGAGTCAATTCTCCATTGGTCGAGCGAAAGTAACGATATGAAAGCAGTCAACTGGAGTATGGTATTGAACAGCACAGCACCAGCTGAGTAAAGAGCAAAGTTACGGACAGCTGGCATAGAGACAATAGAAGCAAGTGAGAACGTTAAAAACTGAGAAGAGGAAGAGAGCAAGATGGATGGGCCCATTCTTCCAACAGCTTTGGAAATTCTGAATGGAACGGATTCATTTGGATAAGAATAGTTGATACCCTTGAGCTCATGTGTAATAAGGAAAATGTTATCAACACCAACAGCAAGAATGAGGAACGGGATAACTTCTGCAATGATGAGTGTGGATTTAACACCCATTAGGGAGAAGAATCCAGCTGAAGAAGTAACTGAGAGAAGAACAATAATGATACCAGAGAGACCAAGAGAGAATCTTGTCTTGAACAAGTTAAAACTTCCACCAAGGGAAATGGATGCATAAAGGAACATTACAATGTATGAAATGATAACAATCGTGGCATCTGTGTTTGTGGACTTGTTTAATTCCGACTCAAGAGATGGGGCAGTGTTGAAGCTGATTCTGACGCCATTTGGAGGAGATAAGTTCAAGAGGTAGGATTCCAACTCCTTCTCCCATATAGTTGCATTTTGATTGTCATTATTGTGGTTGTTCAAAAGAAGGGTGACCACTATTGCCTTTGACGACATAATATCACCTTCCATGTATCCACCAAACAACAACTCTTTCTTCAATGGTTGTTGAAAGGTAGGAAGACAGTTCACAGGAGAGTCAGTGCATTCCTTAAGATCCTTTTTCCAGCTCTTTGGGATATCATCGTGAAAATATTGTGTAAATGATTCAACAACGCATGGGGAATCTTCTGTTGGTCTAAAGCACAAATCTTCAAAAGAAATGTTATCCACTTCTAATTCTCTTATACTTAGCTCTGTTTTTGCCCACCATTTGACAGTTTCATCTTTTAGAACCCCACTCTCGTCAACAATGAATATCTGTTCTGTTCTGTAGAATGGACCAAAATTCTCATCATAAAACTCCTTCTGTTTGTAAGCTTCAGCAGAGCTACTGACCCACAAATTAATTGGATCCCTTTCTAATTCACCAAAGAAGTAGATACACGAAGTCAATGTACTAGTAACAAAAATAGTGATAGTAAGAACTGTTGCAGGGTAAGCAGAACAAGTATGAGCCAATCTACTGAACAGGCCCTCCAGTGCGTTGTTCAATGAATACACCTCGTTCTTCACTGGGAACTCTGGGAGTTCCAGAGTCGTGGAGGAAAGGTATGGCGATTCTTGAAGCATCTGGAGACGTTTCTTTTGGCTCTTGTAAAAGAAGTAGAACGAACCAGCTGAAAAGATGAGGGCGTATATAATGATGATAGCAAAGGAGAAACATGGGAGGCCACCTATTGTGCACTGTCCATAAGTCACCTTCTTTAAATCCGGACAGTTTGTCGGACAATCAGCACATGAGCATTTATACTTTTGGTCATTACATGAATATGTTTTTGAATTCAGGTATTGTGGGTCTGAAGAGTCATTAGAGTACTTGAAATTGATTTGGAATGGAGAGCCCCCAAGTAATGGCTTTTCATCACCCAGGAATTTCAGGAATTGTGTATAGTTTTTGGCACCACCACCAATTAAATCCATAGCATAGCCGTTTGTAGCGGAGAATTTAATGTCCTTACATGAGTCATAGAATGTAGAGGCCATAGCGTTGTTGACGAAGTAGTCTAGTTCTGTGACAACTTGCTTTCCCGAGAGGGAGGTCGCAGTCTTGGTGACATTGATAAACTGTGATTGGTTTGGTGAGCAACTGAATTGACAGAACAAGTTTCTAAAGTTTTTGAGACATGCCGGACAAGAGGATATGAGCGAGTCTGCTTTCTTCAAGTTCTCTTTTAATGTTTGTGTTTGCTGAGGTGTACAGCAGACTTTGGAGCCGGTCCATTCCTCACCACATATTGCAATAATTTCAGCCATTTGGTCGTCCGATGGGTCAACAGCTGGTTGATCAACTGGGCATGGAAGGTCATTACCAAAGAGCGACTTCTTTCCACAGTTATCGTAGACTGAGCAGTAGCCCTCCTTGTGGTGCTGATAAGGCAATGGTTGAGCAGGGTTGTCATCTGGTAATGCTAGAACAAACCGTAAAAACGCTCCAAGAGCCACAATTGAATAAAACCTCATTGAGTGTAATAATGAGTAATTGGTGAGGTTTCAAAGTTCAAAGAGTTTTTGCTTTCTGATTTTAGTGGGTTTTCGCTGTGAGAAAGAGGCACTGTGAGGTTTCTCTCTTCTCTTTGCATATAACAAAGGCTGGGGAAAAGTCGCGGGTTCACAGGGCCACATAACCATGTTAGGAAGTAGGATAGTTGCCGGGGGATAATTAGCCCTGAATTTGTAATTAGGTGGAACTAAATATTTAAGGAACATATCAATTGGCTAGAGGTATATGGAATTCAAAATGGTAAAAATCCGATATGACCTCCAAAGTGTCCAGAGCACAGCTAGACTCTCCAGTTTATTTATTCCCAAGAACTCGCACCTAACAATCGTCCACTGAAAAAAAACAGATCGCTCAACACATCAAGTTTCTTTAGTGTTACGTATTTAAAAGTACCTTGCGGCTCGACTCTCCTGACCACTCATAAGACCATGTCGAGGCCTCAGGCTGTTACTCTGGCGAGGACTTTTAAAGAGTATATCTCGCTATGCCAGGAGTCTAAGTGGGTAATACGGCAGCCGGCACACCAGTACTCATCAAGAAACCCCACATTCACCTCATCCCCCACAAGGAAAAAAGAGTCAACAACACCCACGGTCAGCACAGAGCCTACTACAAGTGTGCAACTGGATAACACTGTCGTACTGAAGGGAGCAAAACTTATTGAAGCGGTGGGAAAGGGATCCAACTTTCATCGTAAAAAGGTGCAGGAATATCTGAAACCTTTGGGATTCCCAAAACTAGCAAGAGCGGAAACACATACCAAAAGACCATACCCAGAAGCTGAAGCAAGACAGAAACATCTTATCAGTAAGTCTCTTGAGAACTCCAAGTATCAGTCTACTATCCTCCATCATCTGAACAGTACACATGTCCAGGAGATTATTGAACTTCTTGTGGATATCACACCAAAGGCACACACGAGGGATAGCCCATCACCTATTGCGACCAGTGATCCCAATTATCACCATAGAGGAATGAAGAAACACGTCTACACAGAGGTGCCACAAATACCGGATTTCACGAACGATCCATTTGTGTTTGAGCAGTATGTTTACACGCTGACGCATTCTACTTTCCATTATAAGAACTCCTCTAAGTTTGATGGTGTCATACCCAAACTCTTGAGAAATTTATTCCACCCACTCAACACCAACACGCTGCACATTCGAACAACAAACTCATTTAACTACCTGATATACTTCTTCGCACGCAAATCTGATTTTGCCACATGTCGTGAACTCTTGGTGCAGATGCGTATTGAAGGCATTACACCAAACACCACGACATATAATCTGATGTTGAGAAATTTGTCATATGTGCAAAAGATTCAGCACATGGCTGATCCTTTGAAAGTGGCGTTAAAACTTTTGAAGCAGATGCAATCAAGCGAATTGAAGGCAGACCTTGTCACTTGGAACACCATCTTTTCGGTGTTTGTTGACGAGAGAAGCAAAGTGTTACTGACACAGAAGAGGGCTGCGTTAAGGATTCCCGTGGATAGCCATTACATTCAAAGCATACTTCAGTATTTGATCAGCACGAGAGATGCTAGCACGAAGCAGTTGTTGATGTATATCAGAAATTTACAGATCCCGCTAGATGCTAAGTCTGCGAGAACCATTGTGCATCGGATGATAAAGGAGAAACAGTTTGATTCTGCGCTGAAGTTAATGAGTATGTTGCAGGATGATGTTTCCTCTGGTCAACTGAATCCCGGGGTTGATGATTTGAATGCCTTTTTGGTTGTTTTCAGTGATATTAAGAGAGTGGATTTAGCACAGGGCATGATCCAAACTTTCAGGAAGGAGTTTAGTACTCAGGCCAATTTTGAGAGTTACAATTTGTTGATGAAGAGTTTAGCAGTTTCAGGACACTGGAAAGAGAAATATTCGGTGTTGAGAGTGTTGTATCATCAGATGCTGACGGACCTAAATGGTATCATTGCAGGAGAGTATTGGATACGTCGTTTGAGATCAAGATTGAAATTCGTATATCAAATTGATGTTGAACTATCACCAGAACTGAGTGAGAAGGAGCTAAAAGTTAAGGAGCTTATTGAAGCTTTTCAGTTTAAAGACGGCAAAGTTCCACTGTGGATCAAGAAGAATAAGACACCATCGGACATGAAGAAAGCTGCACAGGTCCTTGGGTATTATCAATCGAGACAATCCGAGCCGTCTCCTAAGGAGCCAAGCAGCATGAAAGACGCTAAAAAGGATGCTCTCAAGTATCGCCGGAAAATTTCACATATTTCCATTAACAAGGCGATGGAGAAGCGAGCGATGTACGCTGAGGATCAGTTTAGTGGCCTGAAGAAGGAGTTGGTTGACCGTGGTATTATTGAGTAATGAGCATTGTAAAATATGATTGCATATAAAAACATACACACACATATATATAGACCTGAATTTAATGACCCCATTTAGCATTTACATACATCTCTGTAGCTGAAAACCCCAAGCAAAGTTCTGGCTGTTATAAAAAAAAGCATACGAAATACGAAGTCTATTACTGAAGGATCATATAGTTGCAACACATCATATACGCAAAAAGAAAAAAGCCGGTACTGTTTTGGAGGGTTGGCCGAGTGGTCTAAGGCGGCTGACTTAAGATCAGCTGGTGTTATCACCGCGCGAGTTCGAACCTCGCATCCTTCATTTGTTTTTTTATTACTTGTCCTCATTTTGAGGTGCTTCAGCGGTCGGGCCACGCTGAACACTCAAACAAGAAAACGGCCGTATGGTCTAGTGGTATGATACTCGCTTTGGGCGAAGATCGGGTACACCCGGTCTACAGTTGCTACAGATATGTGAGTGGTCCAGGGTTCAATTCCCTGTCCGGCCCGTATTTCTTTAATTTTTTTATTTTTGGCTGAATAAAACATTTGAAGGCAAAACATTATAATAAATGAACCATAATATAGAAGGACTTCCCTTTCGGTAGCCTGATCTAAGGAATATGAAATTCGATCTGAGATATGTCCTTTAGCGGGCCGATGATGGTCAGATTATCTGTATGTTGTATTTGAGTTTAGAGCTTTTTGTACCCCCGGCCAAGCTTCGGATTTATCCGTTGTCTTTTTGTACGTCCGAATCCCAGTCATGATTTTATTCTGGCTAGTTGGTTTCGTATTTCATAGGATAAACAGTAAGCACTGTATGTATATCTACTATCTAGAGAGTCCCCACTTGGTGCTGTGTGACTCGCATACGTCACTTGTAAAATTTGAATCACATTTTTGCAGATGCCGAAATGCAACAGAAGAACGGATTTGATGCTGGCTATTTGGTACCGTATATGGCGAGATTTTCTGTTTTTTTTTGGTACAGTAAAGCTAGTTACGAAAGCTGTGATGACGTCTGTGCTGGGCGGAAAAAGATGCTTGGGAATGGTTTATCCGCATTAGTGTAGAAACCGGCCATGGTTCTGGTTAGATATATTTCGTATTTCCGTCTACTAGAGTGTCTACATCCCTATGGCCTGATACTCCTCCGCCGGCCGCCAAGGCCGCTCCGACCGAGACCATGATGTGTAGACGGCCTGTCTCTGGGCCCGAGAGTACGGACCATGACGCCGGCTTGTGTGATTGACGATGAACCGTGACGGAATCACCAGTCTGTGGAACCAGCTTGACGGATGGGAGAGAACAGCTAAAGTGCGGGTGATGAGCACGGATTCATGCGTGTCTGTCGCTCGCAGCCAGCCCCACACCAGGGCCGCGTAACCCCTCGTTTTCCACCCGCACACCACATTGTTCGCCCAGGCGCCACTAAAAGGATTCGCCCTGTGTTTTTCAAAGGGGCAGGGGCGCGCCAGGTCTGCCGGCGGAAGGAGGTAATTAGATGAAACATTTCTGTTTTATGTTTTAATTCGTAATTATGAGGGCATTACAGTTCTGTACGGCTTCACGGCGGAGACAAGGTGGAAAAGAGTGGTATTAGCAGTGAATGTCGAAATTAATCCCACGGCATGGAGCCCTCTAAGCTCAGAAGAGATCGCATCTGGAGCCTAGAACCTATCTAAAGGGCGCCGAGGTAATCGGATGCAAGGGGGGTAGGCGCGATGCATGCTCATCGTCCGTGTTTACGTACGCGCTGACCAGCCATCATGGCACCCAAGCGCTCGGGGCCTATTTCCTTTACAGCCCACACTGAAATCATGTACGAAGAGTCTCTGCTTTTGCAGTGCAGAGGGGAGGGGGTGGGACGGCGCAGGAATCCGTATATAAACAGTGGTTTCCCACCAGCTTTCCAATTGAGTGTTTGCTGGTTCAGAGATTCCCCAGTGCACTCACCATAGACACAGCTTGCCGCTTAAAGCTGATCACACACCCTCTAAAAGTCTTTGTCATTCTTGTTCCGCACAAAACCGTCCTTTTCAATTGAACAATTATGCTCTTCCCAACCACCATGGCCAAGCTGGCTGTTGCTGTGGCAGCTCTTGCCTCCACCGCCTCTGCCTTTGATGCTTCCTCCAACAAGAACGTCGCCCTCTACTGGGGCCAGAACTCTGCTGGATCCCAGCAGTCCCTTGCAAGCTACTGTGAGTCGGATGCTGCTGATATCATGATCCTCTCTTTCATTTCCTCCTTCCCTGGCACAAACAACATCCCAACTCTCAACTTTGCAAACGCATGTTCGGACACATTTTCCTCTGGCCTGCTCAAGTGTGACCAAATCGCTGCTGACATCAAGACTTGTCAGGGTCTGGGTAAGAAGGTCCTTCTTTCTATGGGTGGTGCCTCTGGAACTTACGGATTCACCTCCGATTCCGAGGCCGAAGACTTTGCTGGCACCTTGTGGAACCTCTTTGGTGAAGGTTCCGCTGATGAGCGTCCATTCGGTGATTCCGTCGTTGATGGTTTCGACTTTGATATCGAAAGCAACAATGATGTTGGTTACGCTGCATTGGCCACAAAATTGAGATCATACTTCTCCAAAGGTTCAAAGACGTACTACCTCTCCGCTGCTCCACAGTGTGTTTACCCAGATGCTTCCGTTGGCGATGCTTTGGAGAACGCTGACTTCGATTTCGCATTCATTCAGTTTTACAACAACTACTGTGCTGTTGGATCTTCCTTCAACTGGGATACATGGGTTAACTACGCTCAGAACACATCTCCAAACAAGAACATCAAGCTCTACTTGGGTCTTCCAGGCTCTAGTTCTGCAGCTGGTTCCGGTTATGTTGACGTTTCCACCATCAAGTCTACTTTGGCCACTATCGGAGACGATGCAAACTTCGGTGGTGTTATGCTCTGGGACGCTTCCCAAGCTTTCGCAAACACCGTTGATGGTGAGACATTTGCTGCTGAAGTCAAGGACGCTTTGAACGACTTGTCTGGCGCTTCTGGTCCTACCACCACCACTACTTCTAAATCCACCTCGAAGATCTCCACAACTTCCACCTCTACTAAGACCTCTACCAAGGTCTCTACCACTTCTACTTCTAGTACTTCTACTTCTACTTCTAATACCCCGACTTCTACTTCCAGTGTCAAGACAACTACCACATTGGCCGCTATTGTTGACTCTGAAGTTGCAGCAACTACTTCTACTTTGGCCACCTTGTCCTCTACTGCTATCGTGAACAAGGATGCTACCACTACCCCAGTTGTGTCTTCTACCACATCTAGTAAGACGTCCTCCACTGTTAAGACTACATCTTCTAAGGCAGCTACTACAACTTCCACATCCTCCACTTTTGCTGAGGTCACCTCCAACACTTTCACAAACACGGCTGCTTCCACTTTGAAGACGGTCGTCATTTCTTCTACTTCTACTACATCTTCTGCATCTGCCTCTTCTACTTCCTCCTCTGCTAGCTGTAACTCTCTCACTGGTGCTGAAAAGGCTGCATGTCTTAACGCACAGTACCTTGCTGGTAACTTTGCTGGTTCCCCAAACACCTGCACTAACGGAGACATTGCTTGTTCTGCCACAGGTGAATATGCCGTTTGCAACTGGGGATCTTGGGCAGTCCAGGCCTGTTCCGCTGGTACCACTTGTTACGCTTCTGCAGAGGGTAACGGTGTCTCGGTCGGTTGTAACTGGCCACAGAGTAAGAAGCTCAAGAGATCACTTGAGCACGGTCACCACGCCCATGCTTAAATCTCACTATTTATCTTTCAAAATTTTATACCACTTACTTCTGCTATGATCTCAACGACCTTCCTATATATATTTATACCTAACAATACTTTTTTAGAGAATGAACTTAAGTAGGTGTTAGATTCTTAACATTTTTCTATACTCTATTTAAATGTTAAGAGGAAGGAGTACACTCTAGATCTGACATCGGCAGTAGATGGGTCTTCATCTGGAAACATTGGCTTCCAAACTACTAGATCAATCGTTTCGCTGTGGAAGCCATAATCCTTGGCAGTCTCAAAGAAAGACAAATCGTCATTTAACAACCATGGTCTGTGAGGGGAGAACACCACTAGACATTTTCCGTCCTTCTCCAACAAATCTTGGCATGTTTTAAGTAACTTTCCATGTTCAGAATGGTTAAACACAAGATCTGACAGAATAATCAAGTCAAACTTTTTAGTCTCATCTTTGTTAGATCTGATCTTTGACAGTAGTGGTTCATAGTCATTACCCCAAATATATCCTTCAACATCGATAGATCCCTCAGGGAGGCCATTAGCATGGTCAACATTGTACTGGATGTTGGATATGAGATCTATATCTGGGTAGTCAGTGCATACAACTTTTTTTGCAGCGTTGTAGCCGCAAATGAGTGAAGGCAAAGCAGCAGCAGCACCGAGCTCCAAGACACACTTGCCTTTAACCAACTCTTCAGCATGTTTGTCCAAGTAGTCAGCAGTAAAAATACCAGCATTCCAGAGGAGATGTCCCCATAGTGGTGATGATCCCACTAGACGTAAGTCAATCTTTGATGGCTGCTTTGTGGTCTTACGCTCATACGAGGCAAAATGAGGTTCTGGCGGTGGTTTATAGTAGTCTTCTGGTGCGGCAAAGATGTCTCCACCTATTAATTCATCGTCTGACATGTTGCTTTTTGTTGCCTTTTGCAGTGTATGGAGTCAAGAAAGAGATCAGTAGCACAATACAGGACCTGGAGACGTCCCTCTGTGGCCTTGAACGATTAAGAAGACTTATTGAATGAGAGATGTAAAAGAAATAAAGTTTTGGCGCAGAGCGAGATGTCGGCATCGATTATACGCGCGCGAAATCTCTACAAGACATATATATATATAGTGGCACTGAAGGTACTTGAGTAAAGCGCAATAAAACTGAATCAACTTGTGTTAGGGTGCTTATATTAACAGCTACTTAGCTAAGATTAGATAGACCCAATCTACAGATGTGTAAACATTGTGTACAGTATTATAATTCATCACAGTAAATATCATACTTTCAAAAAACAAACCAAATTCAGCTTCTGCGTGTAAAAAGATTTCAACTGATAATAGGCCTTTCTCAAGCACGACAAATTTCTATCATAAACCAGTTTACTTAGCCTGAGTAGTGGAAGGACCTGGGTTGGCTCTTCTCTTACCGTTGATCAAAGTAACGTTAACGAATCTCTTGGTGTACAAGATTCTCTTGTAAGCTCTACCCTTTGGCTTCTTCTGCTTCTCCTGCTTGTCAACCTTTGGAGTCTGGGACTTAACCTTACCGGCACGAGCGAGGGAACCGTGAACCTTACCCTGTAGAATAAAATTTGTTAGTATGCGGGTCATGATAAAACGCTAAAATAGGGATGATAAATGACATCAGAGACAAAGACATGTATGACCTTTCGTAGGCTGCTGATTGAGAGCTATAACGTCCAAAATAACGATAAGATGATGTAGAGTCCAAGTGTTTGGCAGTTAATCTTTGGATGATACCCCTTGTTCATAGGGAATTCCGTGCTTAGGCAATAGAAGCCAATAGGTGTATGACAAAGATCGTATTAAACAGCTGCTGATTGGGCCATACTATAGCGTACAAAATACATCGTGTGTGTTATATTCTCGTTGTTCCCTGTGTAGGCCCCCCTTTCCTGATCGTTTGCCACTCTCGTTCTTAGTGAAAAAAAAGTTGTGATAGGTAATATTCGTGTCTTCGCAACGGTCTATTCTTGCTCATGTTATGTGTATATCTTTCTTATATTTTCATTCATTCATCCCTATGATCCATGTGTCCACTTGAAACGTACCATTTTGAATGTATTTGATGTGTGGATTCTTCTCTTCAGGAGTGTTCGTTACTGTGTGGCAGTTCGAGAGTTTTCAAGCTTTTTTCCTCACCGTCCACCAGGACTTCCGCGAAACCCACAGCCAGCGCGCGGCTTACAGAGAGCTACTTAGTGTGAGGTGTGCGGGTGTTGTTTGCGAATTAATCAATCTGCTGCGTCAGTTGGTGCGATGGTGCCAGTGTAAATATGAGAATGGAAAAGCGTGTATTGAAGCACGGATAGCGGCCCTAATAAAAGTCACGTGGTTTTGTAATAAGTGTTGCCCTAAAGAACTGCACATCGCATACATGTCCATACGTTGTCACAACGGGAGAACAATAGAGTAGCGAGTTGATTAAAGCCATGTGTAAGCATTTGGCAGGAAGCCAGAAATTAAAATCTTAAAAAGTACAAAATTGTAATAAAATAACAATCTATTTCGTATGAGATGCAAGAATATCCGTTTTCTATGGATGGAGCCCAGTGTTATATCTCAGGAAAAGAGCACTGCGACCAGCGTAGTGATACAAACCTGTTGAACCGTTAGTAAAAAATCTGGTAGTTCATATAGCAAGCAGATATACTCACCGCAAATATGAGAAATACCAGCACAGAAACAGATATCCTGGCTGCAGGGTACCTGTTTTCTTGGAGTAGCATCTGCGTCTTGAAGAAACGCATCATTCCCATGACGATGCAAAGAATGGCAATTGCAATGAAGCAGCCTCCAATCGGCTTGCCAATTTTAACCACAAAATCATGGTTGTCAGACTCGTTCGCAATCTTAAACAGCTGTGTGACACCAACGCCTGCGGTGGTTAAACCCAAGGAGGTTCTCATCCAGGAAAGGAACGTTCTTTCGTTGGCCATCTGCAGAGTAATTGTTAGTGGTCATATAAATAGGAGAGGAAAAACAACACAGTGACTTACGTGATCTCTGGCAACAGAAGCCTTGTTCTCCAAAATTTGTGAACCGTACTCGGTTAGGCCCCAAATATCTGACCATGTATTTTCTCCTCGACTGTTGTTATCAGTTGTGATAGCGGCAGCAGTAGAGCCATCAGCTTGTGATGCTCCCGCTGGATTGAAGATTTTATTCTCAATAATTGTCTGCTCATTCAGAGGTTCAAAAGTCTTAGAGCTCTTTGATGAGGTAGACCTCAGTCTTGGCCTGGCCATGACGTTGGAGTTGTTATCGTCGTCAGGCGTGGAGCTGTGGTTGGTATAACGTTGGCTGTGATTGTGTTCGTGTTCGTGTAGAGGAATGCTAGCATACTCTAGCGGGTCAATGTGATCGTCGTTGCTCCGTGTAACGGAATTGCGGCTGATCAGAGACATTTTTGATAGAAGATAGAAGTTCTGATTGCTCTGGCTCTAAATCTTCCTAAAGTGTGGAACTGTGGCTCCGCTTGTGTTATCTGAATTGGCACACAAACCTTCGTCACCATATCTAATGCCTCCGCGACTTTACCCAGATACGGAAATAAAGCGTGTAATGATCACGTGACAAATACATTTATGGTGTATGTGTCTAACTGGATTCGCATATACTTTGGCTATAGTTCAAGAAGCAAGTACACAGATAATGGACGAAAAAGTGCTGTTAAATAAAGAAACTGATACTTGTGGATCTGAGAGATACTTAAGCGAAGTATAGAAGACTATTCATCTACAAATTACTATGCCCAACTTACGCAACATTCGATACAAAAAGTGGAAATAGTCTTTTAAAACAGGAGAAACTCCTACCGCTTCCAGTGATAGGCTTTGCTGGGTTTTAAATGGCTTATTATATTTCAAATAGAAGTATACCATTAACCTTTAATGCTCATCCTATCTTTACCTCTTCGAAAGCGCGATCGACCCATAGTTGTTGTGGTGGGGGCCTTTGAAAATTACCCACCCGATCACTACTCGTTTAGCCTATAACTACCAATTACACCCATTTTCTTCTCAGTCTTGTCTATATTACGCCCTAGATTTGCCAATGTCAAAGTTGGTTGTGTTTGGAGGTGCTGGATTTCTTGGTGAGTTTCTCCATGTGCCAATGTGTCAATCTGGTACTATCTGTATTTACTTTCAAATGTACTAACTCAATATAAAGGCAAACGAATCTGTCAAGCAGGAATTGAAGCCGGTTTTCAAGTCATTTCTTTGACGTGAGTTGTCCAACCTTTTTAAATATCTATTAAAAAATTGAAAAAAAAGTGTTAACAATAAAACATACAAAGGCGCTCAGGTGCTCCACCAAAGTTTGCTTCTCACAAAGATGCTTATTGGATCAGCAAGGTACAATGGCAATCAGCAGATATCTTCAGGCCAGATACTTATAAACAAGAGTTAAAGAATGCTACAAGTGTGGTGCATTCTGTTGGGATCCTAACTGAGAATCAGGATTATAAAGCCAAGATAAACTCCAATAATTCTATCCTGGGTGAGTTTGCGAGTTTTTTGAAGCCTTCGAATCCAATGAGTAAAGACCCTTTCAACACATATGACGCTGTTAACAGAGACTCTGCTATCATGCTTGCCGAGACGTTTGAAGATGAGGCAAAGGAAATTAAAGATAAACCATTTGTATACATATCTGCAGACAAGGGGTTCCCAGTGATTCCACAGGGATATATTAGATCTAAGAGAGAAGCAGAGGGTGAGATATCCTTGCTTCGTGACCTCAGACCAATTTTTATGAGACCCGGATTCATGTTTGACGAAGAGGATGATAAGGACACAATGAGATCCACAATCCAGAAGTTTGTGGACGTTTTGAATTGGGGAAATAACAATGTGTTGGGCAATAGAGTTGGGTTAGTGAACGATTTGGTGAGACCAACTGTGTCCACCCAACAAGTTGCCAGAGCTGTCATTCAAAGGATTGAGGATTCAAAATTCTCTGGTGTTGTTGGACTGCATGAGATCAAGCGCTCTTAGTAACATACAACAGCTTATTTATGATATTATGACTAGAAGAATATATTCTAAAAATGCCAAAAATGTATATAATTACTTGATCCATCATTACATAACACCTAGAAACCCCCAACTTATTTCTTAGCTCTAAAGGACTTGAGAGGATCTGATTTGTTACCCTTCTTCTTTTGGAATCTTTTCTTGTGAACTTTGTTCTTGTTCATTGGTACAAATCCAATTTTACCCTTTTCAGCTCTGGCACCCTCTGGCAGCAAGTAGTCTGGAACTCTCTTCAAATGATGCTGGGTTCTAGCAGGGTGGAGTTCTTTATCATGTCTCAATGAGGCCAAATCTTGTGGGTTTTCCTCGAAATGTCTTTTCAACTTCTCATTAGCTAACAGCTCTTGCTTCAATTCCTTAACTCTTGCTTCTCTGATTGCTACCGCAGTGACGGCTCTGAAACCGTCTTCACATCTGTAACGGAATGCTTCCACCTGTTTCATATCGAACTGATAGGGCGTCACTTCAAATCCTAGCTTAGACTGTTGCTTCAAAACTCTCTTCAAGATCTTCTCGTCTTTCTTCGCCGTCTTCAAACAGGCAACCTTGTGCTTGGCAAACTCCTTCTCTGGTATCACAAAGGAGAGTGACATACCAGACTTACCGGCACGAGCAGTACGACCAATTCTGTGCACATAACTCTTAGCAGTGAGTGGCATATCAAAGTTGAGTACACAGGCCACATTCTTGAAGTCAACACCGCGAGAGACACCATATTCTTTGTCTTTCTTAAACTTCTCCTTCTTGGTGGATGTTGTTGTTTCCGTTGTGACATCCTCATCGTCGTCAGCATCTTCATCGACTTCTCTGGTGTTGTCAGTGTCATCTGTGGCAATGAGCAAGTGATAAACGTTCTTGTTGAACTCTTCGACAATATGTAACCTAGAGTTTACTGGAAGCTCGCTGTTCAGAATACAACTTTTGACACCAAACTGTTCCAAGAATAATTTCAATCTGTAGCCTCTGTCAATATTGTTGACAAAGATCAAAGTCTTTCCCTTAATCAAACTCAGTTTGAAAATGACATATGCAAGAAGGAACTTGTCAAACTCTGTAGTCTTTACATAGTACTGAAGCAACTTTGACCTACCAGTCAATTCGTCGTCGTTCAATTTTAACACCGCTGGCATTCGACAAAATTTCTTCTTCAGCTCGTTGATATCTTCATTCAAAGTAGCGGACATCAAGAATGTTTGCATCGTTTTCAATGGTAGGAAGTTGGCTATGTTGTCAAGGTCTTCTGTATAACCATAAGAGAGAATAAGATCGACCTCATCAATGACAAAGTATGTAAGGTGTTTCAAGGAGATGTCGTTATTGTTTTTCTCGAGAACGGAGACGAGTCTCGATGGGGTGGACACGAGGATTTCTGGGTTCTCCATCAATAACGAAGTCTGCACGGTTTCAGAGATCCCACTCGAGAGGTTAAGAAGTTTGATACACTTGCCACAGTACACGATCAACTTCTCCAAGAAGCTCGTCACCTGCTGCGCCAATTCCTTAGTTGGAACAAGGATGACAGAGTTTATCTGATGATTTCCCGCACCCTCGGCCTCCTTCTTGGCCAGAATGGATTGGACAACTGGAACAGCGTAGGCAACTGTCTTACCAGAACCGGTAGAGGCTTTAGCAATGATGTCTCTCTTCTCTTGGAGAGCAAGAGGGATAGCCTTGGACTGAACAAGCGTTGGATTCTTGAATCCCAACTGCTTTACGGCCTGCACAAGACGTGCATCCAGCTGGAACGACTCAAAGGACACAGAGTCGTCAATATAAACGTCTGAAACAGCAACTTGGGACATTGTGTACCTTATATTCTGTTGTGTCACGCTATTTTATATATCGTGGATTGTCCTGTATCATTCTGTCCTTTCCAGCCAAATAAACCAGAGCTGCAATTTTTTTTCTGGGAGCGCGATGAGCCTGGTACAGGCAGCACGGGGCGTGCTACTTGACACAATCTGGTTTCGATATATTACGCAATACTCCGTATTATTAGAAATTATTGGGTGTTTTATTTTAGGAAGATGGCTAATACAGTGGAGGAGATACGGGTACTAATGTAATGTAGTGATACCTGTTTTTTTGATTGCGTGGCGTTGTTGTATTGTTTCTTTTAGGCGTTGCGTGCTTAGTGCTGGGTGTTAAATAGAGTGAGTATCTTTTGCTGTTTGAGAGGCTATTATGCTGTTTTTGGGATCAGAAATATTAAATGACAACCCAAAACACCCAGTTTAAGAGGGGTCAGTAATTAAGATGGAATTGAATTAATATTCGAGGGAATTCTGCTGACTGTGCGTTGGTTTAGCTGGCATCTTACAACGAGGACTCCACCATGGACAGCCTGTGTATAAAAGGAGACTGATGCCACCCCTGATACTACTTTTCCTCTCAGTATTTCTATGTAAAACAACAACTATTACTACTACAACACCAACAACAATGTCTTCCAACTGCTACTGCTCTAACACCCCATGTGGTTCTTCCTGCAACCAGTGCAAGTGCCAGGCCAAGAGAGCCCAGCCAGTTCTCTTTTCCAGTGAGAAGTGCGCTTGCACCAAGTGTGTTTGCTCTGCCTGCAAGTGCACTGGCAATGCTTGTGGGTGCAAATAATCTGCCTACGCCTTGAAACAGTTCCAGTAGACCCCAGCGTGGTCTACTGTTGAAAGGTGAAGTCGGTTTTCTGGTTTTCATTTATCTGGAGTCTTGCCAGCTGCTACTGTCGGATGCCAATTGCTCTTTTTTTATTTCTTTGATAGGTAACAATGATGCAAAAACACAATCAATAAAACGGGCTCTATACTTTATTGCAACCGTCTACCCCGTAGAACCCTTAGCCAACGCTGGAGCTCGATGTGAGCCATAAAGCCTTCCAAAATGGGAATAAGCGCGATAACCACAAAACAGACGACACGTTTGCCAGAGGTGCGGTGCAATTGGTAAAAAAAGGCAACTGAATTTGCTGTTGATGGGATTGTTCTATATTAACGCTTTCAATCAGGAACGATTCTGCGATAACTCTTGTTGAGTTAAGGTGTTTGCTAACCAACCTGCTTTCTTACATATTCTTTTAAAAAAATCCCACATCACAACCCACATGTCGCAGAGATTCCGGTACGAGGAGGATCTGTTACATGACACAGAACCACAGACAATGGACCCAAAGGACGGTGAACGCATGCCGCTTCTTATGAATACGGTTTCTGTCACCGATAGTATGCCTGTGAGTTCCATAGGGGTTGAAATCACTCCAAAGGTATCAGCTTCCAACCGTCGCCCGAGTATTATTGGGTTCAATCTTTTGGGCTCTACGCAGATCAAGCAGGGCAAGGAAAATGACAAGCTTATCAACTACTATCACAAATCGTCCCGTGCAAATGTTGTGAGAGAACTGAGATCTATGAGATTGATTGGCGATGTGGGTCGTATGTGTGAGTGGTCTACCCCTGAGATGGATGATGAATTATTAGAAGGGCTCACAAACCGGAAGTTGAAGAATTTTTACCTCCAGCAGAACCAGTTGATTGAAAAGTACAAAGAAGTTGATACATTACTTGATAGCCGTGTACATCACAACATGATCAGAAACTATTCAGACAGAAACGATATTGATGAAGAATCAGGCGAGGCTCAGGAACCAGTCAATAACCACGAGGACCACCAGAGAAAGATGCTGCACCGCAGAGAAAGTGCAGTTCCAGGCGACATTGATTTGGAGACTGGTAAGGTGCTTGGATATAACAAAAGTGAAGAGCTGTACATTGTTAACCTTGCTATCACTGTTAATTTCCTGGCCAACATTTTCTTATTGATTGGTAAGCTTGTTGTCGCTCTGTTGACATCTTCAATCTCTATTTTTGCCTCCGTGCTGGACTCGTTATTGGACTTGCTCTCCACGCTCATCATTTTCTTTTCTAATAAAATGTCACAAGCTAAACACTCAAAGGATTTCCCTGTGGGTAAGAACAGATTAGAACCCCTTGGTGTCTTGGTGTTCTCCATCATTATCATCATCTGTTTTATTCAAGTTGGAGTGGAGTCTGTTCAGAGATTGTTACATGGTGGTACCGAGAGTGGTGAAATTGTTGAAATTGGTTTCACTGCTATTTCCATCATGCTTTTAACTATTATCACCAAGTTGATTTGTTACTTCTGGTGTAAGACCATCAAATCCTCCTCAGTCGAGGCCTTGACCCAAGATGCATTGGTTGACGTTGTTTTCAACGTATTTTCGATTTTAATGCCAGTGTTGGGGTACCACTTCCAGATTTGGTGGTGTGATCCACTGGGTGCCCTGATGCTTTCTTGTTACATTGTCTTCCTGTGGTCTGTTACAGGAATCGAACACCTTTCCAACCTCACAGGTAAGAGTGCCGATAAAGAGGATTACCAAGTTGTATTATATCTCTGTATGAGATTTGCCGAGAAAATTGACAAGATTAAGGACATCAATTGTTACCACGTTGGTGATTCCATTAACGTTGAAGTTGACTTGGTGTTGGACCAATCATTGAGTCTCCAAGATAGTCATGACATTGCAGAAGCTCTTCAATATACTATTGAGGCACTGCCAATTGTCAATGTTGAGAGAGCCTTTGTTCACATTGATTACACCGTGGGTAATTACAAGGGTCACTTGCAAAGTTGATGTATATAAACTTGAAAATTATTGTACGGAGACAGGAATAGTCAGCTACTTGAGCAAATGCAATTCATGTGGAATTTGGAACCCCATATATGTATAGTTAATACCAAATGAATGTAATTGGCTGTGTATGTGTCAAATAGTATAGAAAACCAACAAATTTTATATTGGTCTTATTTTTTTTTGTCTTGTCTTACAATCTGTTCTGCCTTTGTCCGCTTTTGTCCGCTGTCCCCAGACTTGCCTGTGAGACAGCGCGTATTCATGGTTCGAGCCACATCTACCGCATCTCCAGACTGCTTTTCTGCAGAATATACGAGTTACCATATGCGGAAAGGATTAATCAGACGCGTGGCTCTTTAGTGGAATTATTTTTATTCTTTTTGTTTGAGAAACAAATACTTTCGTTGAAGGATTACTCGTTCTTAACACTGGTCTCTTTGGATTTAATCATACCATGTTAACAGTAGTATTTGGATAAGCCATTTGGTTGGCTGGCGAGGGTTTTACGTTTTCAGAGCGAAGCAGAAGCGAATGCGGGGCCTACATGACCATGAGATTTTCGCTCTTCAATTGTCCCACATGTGGCGTGTTCAGCTCTGAGGCCTGGGGATAAGTGTGTAATGTTGTTTTCTGCTAGTTTGACAACTTCTACTATGGTCGCACTGGTAATCGAAAGACAATGTGGCATGTTTAAGACATTTTGTAGTCCTCCAGGGGTTAGGCTAACCACGGCTTTACGGATAGTGAGCTATGAACCGTTGATTAATGATAGAGAGCTGGCTGAATAAGTAAGGCCGTTTCTTTCATATCTGTACTTGATGTTATAGTGTGCTTGTATCGACACAAGTAGTGTATGCATTTTCTATGAAACTAAAAATAATAACGCTCTAGATTGATTATGATTCGACTTTTTTTCTCTCTGCCCCCTCCTTCTTCTTATCTTTTCACAGTTGCAATTCTAGAGGGCGTTAGGGTGAAGAATGCCCTATTGAGGTTAATCATGTTTACCTACCCATCTCGTAGATTTACCCTTCGTGCAGTCTAGAACATATAGGGGGATGATGGGATCATATAAGTCCATGGCAAACCGTTTGAGCCGTCGCTGTCCCTGCTGCACCTGGCTGGGGAATCGAACAACACCATGCGGTTTGTACGCTGTATCCTTGGTTTGAGATTCATAGACGGAAGGGCTCAACTAGAAATGTCTCTAAAATTAAGTGAATAATTATCAAGCCATATGAAGGACCAATGCCTCTCTTGGTCCCGGACAAGTGCTTCCAAGAGCCGGCCCAAGCGAGACAGCCTTATCCAGATTAGCCTCCACATTAGAGTTTTGGATTATTGCGTGTATATATAGGAAGCGATAGTGGAGGATGAGCCAGAACTCTAAAACGAATTTGGTCATCAGAACCAATTTCCACATCCATATGGGCAAAAGCGGAGTGTTGCTGGCCAGATGTGAGGAGTCCGTGCGCTCGAGTTTTCTCATATGGTGCTGGTACATGTGTCATTGTCGCGGACAACTAGCTACCTTAGCAATCGCATGTGCCACATTTCCTATCGTGCACCACGCTCAAACACGATAATGGCAAGAAGACACACCATACAAGACACAGGACATATCAGGATTGAGAATACGGAAGCTCGGGACAAGACATACAAACTTCCGGTTTACGATGAAACAAAATCAGAGCATTATCTTGAGAAAGCCAAACTCAAGAGGAATGTTCTGCAGCACTCAAGCCCTCATATTTGCAATCCATGCGTTCATGGATCATAAAATTTTTGTTTAGAACTTAGATACATTAGAGTACAGACGGCCTGGGTGCCTTTTTGGTGACTGAGAGTGTATTTTGGATAAAGTTGGTTACGTACATGAATGATCTAATTTGATGAACTCTAAGCGAAACACCGCACGGTCTAGTGAAATGTAATTGCTGAAGCATTTAGTTGATTAATCCACACACAACACATCTACGTACAAGTTCATCCTCATAGAATGCCCTTTTCATTTACAAGTTAGCAAACCTTTATATATAAATGTGTGCATATATATATATATATCTCAATTCTCAAGTAATAAGCAAAATCAAAAATGATTGTATGCAAAGTTATAGCCAAGAGAAAACGGACCCAATAAGTGTATCAATTCTAGCAAATAAATTCCCCCAAATAAGACCAAAAAATAGTAAGATCATTCCATGTTGCTGTTTTAAAAGTTTCTAGGTCTAACCCAGTTAATAAAATCAAGAAGTGGATGTGACGTGTGCAAAAAGAAGCGAAGTGAAATGGAATAAAATTGAAAAAATAAAACAAAAAAGTAGAAAGGCAACAATCGAATTAAATATTAGCGAAATGTATGTATGTTGTTGTTGTTGTTGTTATCATAGTTATATGACGGTTTAATGTTTTGTGTGTGTACATGTGTTGCTGTTATGTGTTCATAGAATGTTTGTGCGTGTGTGTCTGTCTGTGGTTGTAAAACATAAGGTCGTTGATATATAGGTACAGGAGTCGTGATTGTGACAATGACAATAAAGATAGGATCATCTTATGAAAAGAGACTCAGAGTCCAGGTTCTTTGGATCATCAGATTTGAAAAAACAATACTTCTGCAGAAAGTCAGAGTACGATTGTGGGCCACCAGAACTGGCTGATGACGAAAAAGGTGGTGGCTTAATGGAACTGGATGAACGCGTAGTTGCCCTTGTCAATGTTTCCGATGATGAATTAGCGCTAGACTTTGAAGTGGAAAGACCTGAAGAAACAACTGATGAGAAATTGGTAGTCGTCAAGGGAGCCTGGAAGTTTGTATCGAGCCATCTCATCTTGTTTGGTGAATTGTTGAAATAATCAGTGTCATCAGAAAAGTAACGACCACCAGACATCACCTTTGGTGGTGCATTGATCTTAGCAGATACAAAGTTGCTATCAATGGAAGGAGAACGACCATGATGTTGTTTTTTGCGTGCCTTTTTAATGTCACCAGACTGGTTAACCAAATCGAACTTGTAATTGTTGGAGTTGTTGTTGTCATAAAAAGTATTGGAACCACCAGAAACATACTTGACACAAAGTTCAACCTTAATTGGTGTGAATGAGTTTTTCTTCAACATTCTGGATGAGTTCATCATGATGGACTTATTTAGGTTTATTTCAAACTTGAATTGATCTCTTTTGGAATCCAACGACCTTTCGTACGCACCAGTGACTAAATATATAGAGTTCCAAGAATCAGTGGTAAATTTGATCTCCACATACTTCTCAAACGAATAGTTGGCAACTTCAATGTTACCTCTTAACAAATTATCAGAAATAGCCAAGGAACTCAACTTTACTGGTGGACTATTGTAAGAGCTGAGACCGGAATAAAAGTCAAAATTCAAATTTCTTAACTTCCACTTGGAAGTTCTCAGCTTGTTCTTATATGTGAAGTAGTCCTCCTCACTGTCATCAGAGTCTGAAGATGAGTTATTGTAAAGACCTGATGAGTTCAATTGAAAGAACGCCTTTGGGGCACCACCGCTAGCGTAGTAGGCGCTCCCGTCATAATCCTGTGAAGATGGTGGCGACTGTTCTGGGGAGTTGTCTAAAGAGATGGAGGATGGTTTAGCAAACTCATTAAAGGTCTTGACTTTCTCCAAATCTGTAGAGAATCTGACAGTCTTTGTGGACGGCATTGATTTGCATCTAGTCAAATCTGGAAGTTTCAACGATGACTTCAGTCTCTTTGGAGTCTTGACAGAGTTGGTGTCAGTTGTGACATCCGTTGTGTCATTGTTGGATGTTAAGCTTGATAAAGATGTTGTGCTAAGGTTTGTTGCTAGCCTGTCGATGTAAGCGTTGGTCTTTGGGATGGAGTTCGTGTCTGTGTCTGATGGATGCTCATCATTGCGTCTGTCCTGTAAGTTCAAGGTGGACGTGGAAGAAGAAATTCTCTGGACAATTGTAGCAATAGACGAGTTCGAACTGTTGTATAGCCTCTGAATAGCTTTAGAGTCTTCACTCTGTTCGTCAAAAGACGCCACAGAGGACGAGGATGTAAGCTCTGGGGTCGTTGTGAAGTTGGAAGCCTCAAGAGAGGCGGTTGTTGGCAAGTCTCTAAGCGGCTGTGTTGCATGCTTCAAGTTCAGAAGCAGCAGGGACTCTTTTGTAAGCGAGCGGGGCAAAGGGCGTTTTCTCAGCGTGTAAGACGAGATTGTGTCGTCGCTCTCCTGGTCTTCTTCGGATGTGTTGTAGTTGCTTTGTAAGGCTTCCGCGGGCACCATAGCGGTGCCTGCAGAGGCGGAACAAGCATATGTGTACTCATCCGCCGTGGTGGATTGCTCCATATCGAGGGAGAGATGGTGTTCCAGAGGTGACAATGGCAGTGCCGCCGTGTTTGAGGTGGATGTTGCGCTTGTGATAGCCGCCGAGTTCATTACGAAGTCTGTTGGTTTCAGATAACGCGCGCAGAGGGGGGGAGCAGTCGATTGAAGTGAACACGCGCAGAGCGTCACAATTCCGTAGTTTCGTTATAATAGAAGGAAAGGGAAAATTCAGATCCACGAGATCGAGCGAGCTATGTAAGCAGATGGCTCGACGATTCAGATGAAGATGTTGTATTGGTAAGCAAGGGCCAGTGGGCTCGAATTAGTGTTCGTAGCGGTCTGCTCAGACGTGGGATGCCAGTTTTTTTCTGTGTGACTACAGGAGAAGATGTGGGTGCAGTGTGTGTGATAAGAGGGAGCGCACCGAGCAGGTTAAGGAGAAGAGGAAGGGGAGGAGAGAGAGAGAGAGAGAGAGAAGGGGAGAACAGCTCGGTTAGCCCTTCGTGAGACGCTAGTGTGGTGTATATGTTCTGTTCGAGTGTGTGCCAAAAAAAAAGATGGAAAATTGGAAGGGGATGGCCTCCCCCTTTTGTAATGTAAGGACTTTTTTTCTTGTCTTTTGATCTCAAAGCTGAGTACACGCGCCTACCCCGAGAAGCTTAATATCATGCATATGTCCACATATTCTGAGACAAAGGAGCGAGCCAGGCCCGCGCCGGACAGGACAAAATTGAGTTCTTGTACGATGTGTGGGCCTTTTTCTGCACTCTGGACTGAGACCTTTCTGTGGGTGGGTACGATGTGGGTTATGTTGCTCTGTAGTGTTCCCACCCGTATCCGCACTCCACCTATGCCGCTTCTTCCTACACCAACAGCCTTGTGCACGCATTTGTATATGCATAAATCTTCTAAAGTGGCACACTGTTAGAGACTTGATGAGCTGATGTTTCGAAATCTTGCCTTCTTGTGCTTCTCAGTTGGTAACCTTTCAATTGACAGAACAGAGCTAGCACAGCGTTTGTTGGTTTCGAAATGTTGCCTTGTGTTTTGCGTGTTGTTTTCGTCTTTTTGGAGGAGGGGGTTATATTGATATGAGTCCATGGCTTCTAACCTGCCATCGAGTCCAATTTCATATTTTTGGGGGAAGCGGGTTTGAGACGGCGAGCATAATGGAGCTTCCAACATGGGTGGTTTTTCAAAACAGTAGTTATATTATTAAACGTTGAGGGGCGTGGGAGAGCTGATCGTGAGCGACTTTGTTGAGAAGGTCCAGAGAGAGCCTAAACAGAAGCGAGACTCGCACTCAACGAAGTCCCCCTCCAAAAGACCACAGCGTGGACACTAGTGTCAATGGGAGCATTGTCTGTCCCGTACTATCGTTGGAGTCTATCATAGTGTTTATTGTGTATTCTGTGGGCTTGGGCATCAGACAGGTCCAACGAGCAACGAAACTCTACAATGTGTTTCATATAGACGAGAGAGGCAGTCTATGCTCGTCCTGACATTACCAGTTCTACAGTGCTGGTGGGACAATAAAGTATCACCGATCGATAACAGGTAGCTATCGAAGTTCTTTCTGACACCGTAATATTATATAAAACCACACACGTTAACTTGTACAGTGGAAAAGAAGAAAAAGAAAACCTGTCACATAGCTCAGAAGTGTTGTCCGATCCATCGCGTATAATAAATGTGGCACCCAAAAGAAAAACCCTCGGGGCCCGACAAATCAAAGATCAGAACAATCGGTTTGCGCAAATCCTTCTATACTAGGCTATATACCTATATACCCTCAGCACTCTCAGCATGCACCAAGAGTAAGAAACGCTCTTTGGGGGGGGGGATGGTCCATTTTTCATCTGCTATAGTAGTATCTGTGCTATATACAATGCTCACCGCTACGAAAGGACATCCCGTGTCCGCCCCTCTCCCTGTCCCTGTGGGTGTGCGCTCCCCAGCCATCTAGTGGAACGCAACATAACACACATTAAGCGGCGCCAGTGGCAAAAAAGGGATGTGTATCCCGGACGGCGGCATTTGGGCTGGATCTCAAAGATTCGTAGGTCATCGTTATCATCTCTCAACAGAGGACACACAGAAACAAAAGACAGAGAGGGGATCTCACAAGTTAATGTTGGTGCCTTGAAGATCCAAAATGTCTGGTGTGAATGTACACACCAGTGAGGAGTGAGGGGATAGGAGGAAAGATGTGATTTGGGTGGATAGCAAAGACCGAGACACACATATACATAATGTGGATGGAAAAAAAGAAATACAAAAGGCTCTGGCTGTAAGAAACCAGCGTTTAGTCCGTTTCCAGGAATGCTGTTTACCAGTTGTATGGTGTAGGGATGCTAGGGCATCAATCGTTCCCGATGGTTGGATTGCTATGAGAATCAACTGACTCTTTCTCTAAAGCAAGCCAAAAGAGGACATGTGAAAACTGATTTGCTATAGAGACATATGGTCGATTTTTTGTAGTTGCCCTAAGTCGGTGACATAACCTTTCTAGCTTCCTACGCGGATCGCTACGCCTAGTAATGACTGAAAACGCATATTTTCAGTTGCTTTCTCTTGCTTTCGCTAAATGGGACAAGAAATCGAAAAAATTTTTTTGCCTCCCATTATGGCGTGTCAAGATTTTACTGTTTTACGCGTTTCCCCCGTACGTTTGTCTCGCTGCCATTAAGGATCAGCAAAAGATTAGTGTATGCCTGTGGAGTTGTTGTATGTTGATGAGACATGTTCAAACATAAAACAAAAGCCTCACCAAGACTGCATGTGTTTCGTTTATTGATTAGTGTCTGGGGTGCTGTTGTCTTATGGCGCTATCTAGAGTTGTGAGTCGTAGATTAGGCTGACTCCCCGTCAAGCCTGCGTCCAAGGGAGACTTTTCCTGTGTGTGTCCTTACCGACAGGCATGTCTCGTGTTGCGTGTCTGATGTATGGAGGACACACGGACTTGCTGCACCAACGAAGACATTTGTTGGGGGGGGGGGTGTTGCACACAATAATAAAGTTTTGAGTGCACAACGGAAAGCACACAACAGTTTGTACGGTCAAAGTTTCCTGGTAGGAAAGCATAGGGTTGCATGTTCTCAATTAGGAAGTATTAGGCTTTATACCATGTCGCTAGATCGGAAAAATCTACAACTACAAGAAATGAGGTATAACTCCGACTAGCTAATTCGACGTTTCCCTCGTCTTTGCTATAGGGCATTCTACAGGGGAGGGGGTCAGGTTTGGTCACTGCACGCTGATGCGTACATATATTAGTGATGCCGAAGTCTCCTAAGTTGTATCTATTCCTAACAGAATATCATCACGAGACCATTCTACGAAACCTAAGAATAGCTTAGGGTGGGAAAAGACTAAATACATATGATGGAGACCAACAGGTCTAATTCCACTATGAACCACACATTAAACTTATTTACCCGCAGCCTCCTTCAAAGAAACAATTCTATTCAACACAATCTTGTCATCAGTGGTGTCTTTGTCCAAAGAGAAGTAACCAACTCTGAGGGCTTGGAATCTGACAATCTCCTTACCAGCAGTCTCCTCTGTCTCCTTAACATCGAACTCGCTGTTGGCAGATTCAGATGTCCATGGTGACTTCTTGATAACTTCTTCAAACGCTGGCTCGATGACAGAGTTCTTGTACAGCTCTTCAGAATTGTCATTGATGTCAGCAAGGAAACCATCTGGGTGTGCAGATGGGTTCTCAGACTTGAACAACTGGTTGTAGACTCTCGTTTCGGAAACCTTAATTGGAGAGCAGTGCTTTTGGGACTTTGGAACCCACTGGATGAAAGTCTTTGGCTTCTTCACAATGTCCTTGTCATAGTTAACAATGATCTTAGTAATCTTACCTTCAGAGTCCCTCTCAAGGGACTTGAAGCTGACGTTGAACGGAACCTTGAGCAAACCAACTGGCTGGTTCGGTTTTAATCTGTAGAACTCCTTGTCAGCCTCACTCTCAGAGAAGTCAGATCTGTCAATGAAGAATCTCTTGACGAATGGAACCTTTCTAGATCCGAATTTGTCGTTACCAGGTTTATACTGAATATCTAAGATTTCTTCGAAATCTTCGTCAACATTGTCGATTTCAACCTCAACTGGATCCAACACAAGCATCAATCTTGGAACAGAGTCCTCCAAGAATTTACGAATGGAACTCTCAAATCTTACAACCTGGATGTTAGTGGTACTTGTAGTGACACCCAATGTGTTGATAAAGTTCAAAATGGCACCAGGTGGAATACCACGACGCTTGATACCTTCCAATGTGTAGAGTCTTGGGTCATCCCAGCCACGAACGTACTTCTCATTGACGAGCTTGGCAATTTTTCTTTTGGACATGATGGTACCGGTGATGTTCAAACGACCATACTCTCTCTGAGCTGGTCTATAAACGTGCAATGAGTCACACAACCACTCATAGGACTCTCTGGATAAGTAGAATTCAGTGGTACACAAACTGTGCGTGATGTTTTCGAAGGAATCCACCAAACAGTGTGTGAAATCATAGGTTGGATAGATCTTCCACTTATCACCAGTTCTTGGGTGTGAAGCCTCCAGGACCCTGTATGCAATAAGGTCCCACATCTGTGGACTTGGGGATGTGAGGTCCTGCTTCATTCTCAAGATAGCTTCACCTGGCTTGTAGGCACCATCTCTCATTTTTCTAAACTCTGTCAAGTTCTCTTCAACTGGCAGACCACGGTGCTTACATGCATGTCTCTCACCACCTGGTGTACCGTCCTCCTTAATACCTCTTCCTCTCTTGATCTCCTCTGATGTACACTTACAAACATAACCCTTGCCAGATTCAATGAGCTTCTCAGCCAAAGCATACAATTCGTCAAAGTAGTCAGAAGAGTATGTGATCTTCCATGGAGCAAAGCCCAACCATTTGACCATCTTCAAGATACTCTTGAAATAAACATCCTCTTCAGCTTCCGGGTTTGTGTCATCGTATCTCAAGTAACATACACCATCATTGTGCTTAGCGTAACCAAAATTTACAAGAATGGCCTTGGAGTGACCAATATGCAAATATCCGTTTGGCTCTGGTGGGAAACGAGTGTGAACCTTACCACCAGTAGCTTTCAAGTGTTCAACCATCAACTCTGGGAAGGCCTGTGGGTTTTCGCCAACTTTGTGCAAATCTCCAAGGAAACCTTCGGTGAACATAGATCTGGTAGTCTCTTGCTCTTCAGTCTTCTTCTTGTCGGTAGCAGCCTTAGTAGCAGGCTTCTTAGTCTTCTTATCCTTCTTGACTACATCACGCTCATCCTTTGGACCCAAGAGTTTAAGCAACTCTGCATCAATGATTGGCTTGAAAGAGGCAGCGTTGGCCCACTTCAAAGCAGGGAGGGTTCTGACCTCAGCCATGACCTTTGGGAAAGTCTGGTATCTTTTTGTGGTGATCTCCTCCTTGTTCGTATCAAGGTACTTAAGAACCTCAGCTTTAACCTGCTCCTCAGTGACCACGATGCCAACTCCAGCAGCCTTATTGAGTTCCTCAGTAGAGGAGGCATCGCCCTTGGCCTTAACATATTTGAAAGCCTCGTCAACCTGAGTGGCAGTCTTAATGTCACCAGAAAGAATAGCAATGGTAATCAATGGGCGGGCTGGGATGTCCTCACCCCTCGAGAGAACAGCAAGTTGGTGCACCAAAAGTCTCCTGGACTTTTCCAGTGGGTACTGAATGGTGGTGTTGGTTTCAGATAAGATGGACTGCAAGGACGCAGAGACCTTTTTGTTCTTCAGGATCTCTTTGACCTTGACGTCTTCAAGACCCAGCTTTGTAAAAAGAGCAGACAAATCTTCTGTAGACGACATTTCTGCTTGGTGTACTAGCTTCTCTCTTCCTTATCACCTGTCCTGAATGGAGTGAGTCGTCGCATCGCCAACTCATTGGATTGTCCCAACTTTTTTTTTGGCGTGTGTGCGCGCCCTCGTTATTTTAGTGACACGCACAGTTTTGACAGATAGCTTATATAGATTGCTGATTCCCCCCAACCCATCACCAAAAGATAAACAAACGCGTAGAGACGGGAAGTTATCTTCATCAAACAACAACCACACAAGGGAAACAAATTATGGACAAACCGTTGGAATACCACACGAAGACGTTGGACTCGATAGCGCGCTGTTTCGAGTCCAGAAGGCGCGACTGGATCAAGAGGTAGGCCCATCTGAATCTATTTCCCCACAGCTGGGCGGTTAGTTACTAACGTGGGTTAACTGAAAAAAGGGTTGCGCTACAGAGAAGAAAGGACTTGTTTTCGTTTATCGATGACCCCCAGGCAGAGGTAGATCAGCCTTTCATGGACACATTCGACCGCGTGATTGTGTCATTCGGCACTAAGGTAAACCTCAAGTTGTTTGAGCTTGTGCTTAAGATTGGCATCAACTTCACCACCCCGGAAAATGACGCGTACTGGTTTGCGCTTTTAGTTAGTGTTCTTGGATACTTGAATCATTCCTCTGTTTTACATCATACTTACATACCTGTTGTCTGGAGTGTGGAATACTAACTCAACTCAGAAATGCGATGACTATGGTCCAGTGTTTGACCACCCAGAGGTTTGCGATCTCCTCTTAGATGAAGTGTTCCTTGCTAACAGTAACAGCTGGAAGGCAGCATGTCTGTTGTGTATCTTGATCCAAGACTATAATACTGCCAGGGGTATTGTTGCTCGAATAATCTCCAAAGACCCCACCCGTGTTTTTAACTTGTTCCAAGACGCTAACGACTACATTGCCTGTTCCTATATGGTTGAACTGTTGTCACATCTAGACTCCCCAGATTTGATCTCAAAGATATTTCCAAGGAGTTTGAGAGCTATCATGCCTAAGGGTACTTATGCCAATGACCCACCCTGTATTAAATTCCTTCAGCAGTTTCAACATTGCTCAGGTGTTTACCACTTCAAATCATTTGCTATTGAAAGTTCAGTAAAATGTGGACCATCTGTCTGTCAGTTGTACCCATATTACTTTGTTGTATTGGTCAATCAGGATGAGTTTGCAGCGCCAATACAATTTGAGTTTTCTGATGTGAACAGTGTCCAACGTAATGATAAAAAGGTTCGTTTCCATTTGGGTCAGCGGTCAACAAAGACTTTACTTAGTGTTGATATTTCAGCTCTTGCAGTAGTTGACTTGGAGTTTCTCAGCACTGATGCGGCACAATCTGTGGTGAGTGGGTTAAGCAAAGTTACCAAGCAAACTGTCATGTCCACTCCACGAAAAATCAGCGTTGTTCGGGATTTTATAAAGGTTTCATCTAAGATGTACGATGAAGTCGATGAATCCTCTAGCTTGAGTGATGTCATACTTGCAGATTCATCTCCGTCTAAAGTTGTTAATAACGATCCACCGTCACAGGCAGCATCAAGATATACCTCAAGTTCTGATCACGCGTCCTTTATTGCAGAAGATAATTCAATTTTTGGTTCCCCTGTCATCAACAACACTACTAAGGATACCAGTACTTCCAAGCACGGTAGAGCCATATCAGCTGCCTTCGGTCATGGCTTGAAGAAGCAAACCAAGGAGATTACTTCTGTTGGTACTACTATCGACCCGACGGGCTCTAACATGTTGGGATCTCCATTTGTCTCCATTCCAGATAGTTTGGATATGGCATTACATCAGCTCGATCAAGTTGAAAGACCTGGAAAGCAGTATGTACTACCGGTCAAGGATACAGGAAAACCAAAAAATGTCCCGGTTTCTAAGAATCATGTCAAAGCGCCTATTGATATTTGGGACTTTGATGATTCCGATCCTGATAAGAGAAGTAGAGATTCTCCTGCCAAGTCCAAAGCAATGAAGTTCTTAAATAAAGGTGCGATCAAACCTAAGGCAATAAAAACATCCACCTCTAAACCTCAGAACCTTGTGGTTCCCCAGAAAAAGACAGCTATGCAGAAGAAATTGGAGAATGCTGATAATGTTGATAATGTTGCTGCAGTAACGACAAAGGATATAATTGTGCCTTCTAACGATTCTCATTCACTCATGAGTGAATCATTTTCTGGTCTTACGTCACCTTTAGCTTCCCGAAATGAGAGGGTATTGAAGAAAGAACTTGGAGAAGTTGGACCTGAACTTGAAGGTCAATACTATGCTGATGCCCCTGCTACAAAGAAAAGAAAACAGGGTCCTCATACAGCTGAAGATGATGACTCTTACAAGCCAAGCCAGGTGATCAAACCTACAGCAAAGGTGAACATTCAAAAAGAGACAATCAATGTACAGAAGAAGGACAAAGACCCACCAGCCTTTGCCCAGCGTGTTACTAGAGCCCGTAAAGCTGTACTTGAGCAAGTAAATGAAGATGATGAACAAAAGGCTCTGCGCACTAAGGGGGGTAACTCTGCAATCCAAAAAGCCATATCAAAGGAGCCGCATACAAAGGGGCCACCATTCAAGAAGCTTTCTGAGAAACCCGTTGCTCCAAACATTCATGTAACTAAACCCATTGTTGAATCAACCAAAGCCAGTATTGAAGACACTTCTCTTAGGCAGCCGGCACAACAACAGATTGCTAGCATTCCACAATCTCAGATGCCTCATCTGCACAATGATTTGATCTCCAATTTAGCGCCAATGCCAGACTTCGCAAATGCTAACATGCTGTTATCTGAAGCTTACACTAACACATTGCAAAGACAGATCTACGAGTCTGTTACTGCGTTTTCCAATCAGTTGGTTAAGAAGATCCATATCATTAATGATGAGATCAACAAGAAGGTCATGACCGATTTGACTAATAAGTATGAAACACTTTTCAACGAGTTGAGAGGAAGTTTCCAGAAGGACGTCGATGAAATGTGTGAGTTCATTGGTGACGTAAAGGGATTGTTGAATCTTCCAGAACAACAGTTAGTGGAGTACATCAAGCAGAAGAAGTTTGGACAAATGAGCACAGCGGATGAAGGTCAGTGAGTGGGCCATTGCTATTTAACAGATACATTTTCTACGTAGATTTTTTGCTCTTATATTTTAGTATATGCTTATTTTTGTATCCGTTCCCCCTAGAATTAGCAATCAATTGAATCAGGAAGAATGGGAAGAATGGGAAAGGGCTCGGGCCTACTTCTGGCACATAAGCTGCAAGATGCAGAGCCTTAAAACAGCACTCTTCTTACCCGTGAACTTTTGACAGACTCGGCGGATAATGTTAAGAGCCACAGCAGTTTATGGTGTCCGGATGTCGCAGGAAATCCGCCTGGGCGTGAGTCCGTCGATTGGATTTTTCAGCTTTTTTCTCTTCGAGGGATTCACGCTTACCTCTTGTTTGAAGGTTCTGAAGTATCAACACAAAGTTATCAAGATGGTAAGTGATGAACTAGCATGTCACGAGGAGGTTAATGAGAGTCACCAGATTATTACTGTTCCCACAATTTTGGAGGGAAATATCTGCACAAAAGAGCACATTAGAAGCAACTTTGTAAAGGCACCGTAAAGATACAACGAAGAGTCCACAGAGGCTGGTAAGAAGGCGTTGAAGACAAGAATACGATGGATATCACAACTTCTTTTCTAACTGCTGTTCCACAGCGTTATCTGGAGCTACAATATCTCGTTATATATCAGGCTGATTACCACTTAAATTAACCTCTTCCCAGACATCCAGACACGATGCAAATACAGCTGCTAACAACTAATTACAGGACACAAAGACCCAAGTTACCCTTGCTAGAGTTAAGAAGGTTCTCGGTAGAACCGGTTCCCGTGGTGGTGTCACCCAGGTCAGAGTTGAGTTCTTGGACGACTCTACCAGAACCATTGTCAGAAACGTTAAGGTACGTCTAAATTCAAACTTATTCATACAAAATCATCTGAAAACAGAAAACTAACACTTTAAACTACAGGGCCCAGTCAGAGAGAATGACATCTTGTCCTTGATGGAGTCTGAGCGTGAGGCTAGAAGATTGCGTTAAGAGTCTCAAAACAAATATACATATTTGGTCATTTTATGCTGCTTAATTTATGAAACATACAAACAGGAGAATGGATTGATTAAATGTACATTTGTCTTATTTTGTTAACCTGGTTTCTCTATGGTGCTTCTAGCCATTAATCACAATTGTAGTATGTAGTGATATAAGACCCTGGTCTTCCCTACAAAAAAACAACAGTCACAGATTCCTAAAAGGGAATCACATCCATACACCTCGCTACATGTGTCCAAACCAAGAATGTTGTTCGCGAATAGTGAAAAATATCAACAAAAGTGATGGCTTGAGGCTCAAACCTGTCTATTGTAGCGGAAGACCAAGAAATAAACATCGCTAAATATCCTCATACACAATGGCTCAGAGAGTTACCTACAGAAGAAGAAACCCATACAACACCAGATCTAACAAGATCAAAGTTGTTAAGACACCTGGTGGTGTCTTGCGTGCTCAGCACGTCAAGAAGGCTGGTACCAGACCAAAGTGTGGTGACTGTGGTGTTGCCCTCCCAGGTATCTCCTCTTTGAGACCAAGAGAGTATGCTCAGGTTTCTAAGACCCACAAGACCGTTTCCAGAGCTTACGGTGGTTCCAGATGTGCCAACTGTGTCAAGGAGAGAATCACTAGAGCCTTTTTGATCGAGGAGCAGAAGATTGTTAAGAGAGTGTTGAAGGAGCAGGCTGAGAAGGAAAAGAAGGCCTCCAAGTCCAAGAACTAAGATGTACTACTAATTACATTATATTTAGTTTGATGAGATTATGGAGTTCTGTTCTATTATTTGTTTTTTCTTCTCTTCCTTTTCTATGTTGCTTTTAAAAAACTGTTTTGTTTTGGTGTTCCGGCACCAAACACCAAAAGTTCATTCATGGTGTACGTCCTGGACAGTTTGCGGACAACCACACATACGCACACATCTTTTTTTTCTTTTTACATTCGGTTTAATTGGGTTTTTGCACGTAATGATCATGTTTTCTTGACGACATTTTGACTCGTAGTGTTCATATATGTAGTTAAACTAGATATATGTGCCTAATAGGGAAATAATCTTGTTCGGGGTATTGTAAAAGATAAACAAATGCGTGGAGAGCACCAAATACCAAACTTACTATAACACGAGAGACGTAAAACTTCTAGACACAATAAATCAAGCAGTTAATGGGAGAGCTGCCATCCAGATATTCAAGTTCTGGTCTTAGTGTACGAGACCAGAAACGTGTCATAACTACAGGAGGACCAAGGAGCAACAGGCCCATTGGTGCCATCAGGATCGAGGAAAGTGTGCTTGATGCCCTCAATAATACATGTCCGCATTCCCAACTCGACACCGAAGGTGATGTTCCAATGATTGGAATGGACAACGAGGAGGAGGTGAACCTGATTACGAATTATGTTACTGATAAAAGAAGAACTGATCCTGATCTCGGTTTAAGATCTCCGCTTTTGCACTATGATGAAGACTTTAATGATGTCCCAATGAGACCACAGTTAAACAGGGAAACATATATGGTACTGGATACGAATTTCATGATTTCACATTTAGACATTGTGGATCAGTTGTCAAAATTACACGCACAATTCCATCATATTATTGTGATTCCAGTAACTGTTGTGAAGGAGCTGGATGGACTGAAAGAATCCAAGAAGTATACCGACGGTGAAATTGATGGTGTTACGGTGGGATATTTGGCTCGTTGGGCAAATGATTGGACGTACAACAAAATGGCCAGTATGGATCATTCTATCAGGGGACAGAAAATGCGTGAAAAATTGGATAGAACAAGTACCAAGGATGATTCTATCTTGGACTGTGCATTGTACTTGAAAGAAAAGGAGAATGCTTTGGTTATTTTACTGTCTAATGATAAGAACTTATGTATGAAAGCACTGACTAATGAAGTACCTACTGTCTCCTATAGAAAAGGAATGACTGCGGAGCTGATTGCTCATATGGCATTTGAAGAAAACAAGTCATCACCACCCCCACCTTGTGATATGCTCCAAGAAGCGCACACAGACCCAACACCGGAAGAGCTTATGATGGAAGAAGATCCATCCTACGTCGAAGATACCGGTATGATAAATCATATGAAAGATAGTTGTTTGAATTCACATTCAGGCTCAATTGATCATTCGTCATCATCAGAGGTCCAGTATGAGCGGCTTCCCCTACGAGAGGCATCATCGCTTATATACAACGAAGTGCAAAAGGTCGTGCTTGGAGCTATTGACCACTGCATGTATTCTGAGTATCAAGATGACCTAGAATTAATTGGATATCATAAATTGAGAGTGTTGACTTTGAGAGATTCATCTGAAGTGTTGATCAAATATTGGGTCTCTGTGTTCACTGAATATTTCAGCAAGGGTTTGTTTCCACCTTTTAGTAGGACTGGAAGAAAAGAGCCGACCCACGTACGTCTTCCTAGTAACAAAGTGGAATTGGATCAGTTTGTTGAGTATTGGGGTAATGTACTGCATTCATTGTATGTTAAGAGAGATAATAAGCAAAATAGCGCACTGGAGAAGATCCTGAACAGATGGGAATCATTATCGAAAAATTCCTATTAATATAATAACGAGAGGATTAATGAAAGATTTCGTGAGCATTCATTCATATTTATTTATCATTTGTAAAAGATGGGTATAAAACTAGCGTCTTGCCGCTTTTATGGGACTATAATGATCCTGATATGCTTTCCGTTTCTGACTAACTCCAAACCCTGAAGATTTGCTTCTCTTTTCTCTCTTTGGACTTGTTGACGAACTGAGTGGTTCCTCCTTCACTGGAGAGTTGGATGCCGTTCTTGTAGATGTTGATGACTCTATGTTCTCCTGCCTGATATCAGCACCATTTGTATCAAGTTTTAACTCTTCTTTAAATGAGCCTGAGAGGTTTTCGACATTTGGTTTTGGTCTTCTCAGTGGAGATTGATCAATCATACGGATTTTGTGATCTTCTTTTACAGAATCATCATTTTCATATGGAGTTTTTCTCTTGGATTCAGCTTTAACCAAATTTCCTTCCACAAACAGCGATGCAAAGGAACCTGTCCGTGAGTCAACATTTGCCTTCAAGAACATATCCCAGATGTCTTGATTTGAAAAGGTCGGAAGAACTTTACTCTTCCATTCCCTTTCGTAAACTGCTTCATCAAATTTTACACAAGCTCTCCTATTTGATCCATTGTTGATAATCACACTTGTCTCTGGCCCCATTTTCTCCATCAAAATCCGGATGAGATTATCCTTCCGTTTTAACTCTTTCACTAGAGATTTCTGATATTGCATTAGCCCATACGACACAGTAGACTCCAAGTAGAACAGGTTGTGAATAATCCCAATGGTAGTAGATTCCGGAAGTCTCATGAGTTCAAACTCCCATGCAAACGATCCCATGTCTCCCTCAAGTTTTTTGTTCATGATGATCCGTAGTTCCAACCCGACTGCATGATCGATTCTCTTTTCATTTAGCGTTAGAAATGTGTTTTCGTCGTCGAAGTTTGCTCCAAATGATTCCGCCAACTGCTTATAGACGTGCTTCACTGACGACGAGTCGTAACCAATCAGCCTTGCATCTGCAATGAATCGCCTCTGGTCAACCTCGCTGTGCCAGACGTAGGAGAAGTCGGTGATAAATATGCTGTAACCGTAGGTCAACTCCTGATCATCCTTACCCAGCACACTTTCATCGTAATTAACACCAAAGTAAAACCTTTTATCCGTATTATCAAAGTTTAGGACGCTCCAATTCCGTGGTAGTGGCATCTGGCTCGTGTCTTCGTTCGGGTGTTGGATCGCTAGATCAGAGGGCTGCTGGCTCTGCTGTTGGTCTATGGACGTAATTGTGAACTTTGCTGGTTGAGCCATAGTGGGCAACTTTTGTAAAACTAGACAGGTTATACCAACCCTGTGGGCAAGCTCAAGCGCGATGGTCCGTGGCTGGCTGAGCTGCGCTGGCACATCTTTTGTTGACTCGGTAAGGTGGCTGGTATGTGTCAAACTCGGCCAAAGCTGTTGTCTGAGTAACGAAAATAACTGGTAGGGACACATGTTCATGGCCCGATGTGGTTTTCCATACTCTACACTACCAAATAACAATAAACTTTGAGGTATTATTAAAAAAACAGAAAAAAAAAGTATGCAACTTCAGTAATAAATTCTAAAGGTTAAATTACTCGTCCTTCTTCTTCTCTGAGAAATCCTCCATCTCATACGATTCGACCTTAACAGGAGGGTTCATCACACGAGCTCTGTGGTTGTCCTCCAGCAAAACAGTAGCGAGGTAGTCCTTGGCTTGTTTTACCACAGCCTGGAAAGCAATTTCCAATGGACCCCACAAGTTCAACGTGTGGACAAAAAAAAACCCAGTTCCTAGGATGATGGTCAAAATCAAATAAAGAGGGTTGCGAAGAATAGCCATTAACTCGTTCCAGCCGAGCACCAAAAGGAGTATATACATAAATGGCGGAATTTTGGCAATGTTAGATACGATGGAGCGGTTGGCATCACGGTATGCAATCTCTGCTTGCTTGAGGAACTCCTTCTTGACCTTCAGCTGTTGAACTGAGGTCAAAATATGTGCAAATCTGTGAGGCTCAATATCATCGTCATCGCTCTCGTCATCGCTCTCGTTAATTGGATAGTCTGGCAAAATCTCGGTGTCGTTTGAGAGTTTTGCCAATGAGAACAATGGGAGTGACTTAAGTGCATGTTCAGTAGCGGTCTTGTATGAAGTAGAAATTTCAACTTCAGTCTTCCATACTCTTGGAAGGTCATTAGAGTCATAAGTAAACATGTCCTCAAACTCACGTCTCAATATAGTCACAACGTTATCCTCTCTCAAGTATTCATGAATAAAGGAGTCAAGCAAACTCCAACAAGCCATGCCAATCTTCCTAGCAATGACGTCGTTGTCATCATCTGAACTAGAACCCAACTGGAAATCATAAGTATCGTCCTCAATCTTAAACTTGTTCAAGGAATCCTGCAAAAGCTGCTTGAAGTTGGCCAAGACCTTGTCCCACATTTCCAAATCTGGCGAACCAAAATATTCAATGGTCTGGTTTTTGATCAATGGTGAAAGTCTTTTAACAGTACGTGTGACCAAGTTCTCGACTTCTTGTTTTCTGGCTTTCGTCATTTCTTCCTCTAGTAACTGGTCTAACTCACTCAGCTCACTGGTGTGATTGAAAGCATCAGCATCCAACAAATTTAATGGTTTAGTCTGTGTGGTGAAGTTGTCGATAGCAGCCTTTTTAGCCTCAATGGACTTCTCATAGAAAGATTTTTTGTTTGCCTTATCAGTGAATGCCTTCGTGAAAATAGCAATAGTGGTCTTCTGCAACTCTTTGATGAAATCTTTATACAAAGTTTGGAGTTTTGTGTTAACCTCATGTGCCAAAGCTTCTCTCTTTGCTGTAAAAACAGCCTTGTTGTAATGACCGGCTTGTGTATCATAAGAGCTCAATGCCAATTCACGGAGCTGTTTGAAATTCTCAGCCAATGATTCACCAGTAGTCATGGACAAGTTCAATCCGGTAAACAGCTCTTCGTATTTCTCATTGAATGCATCCATAGATTCCTTTAGAATCTCATCACATCTGAATCTAGCGACTAATATCTGTTGTGTCGGCAAATCGAGATCCTTGTTGGACTGAATTTGATCCCAACAATTTTCAGCATAGAGGGTCCAGCCATCGATTGGGAAGTTCTGCTTGTAATTTTTTTTAAACAAATGGTCGCCTGCTGATCTAATGGCGAATCTGTCACCCAATGACTTCACGTCCTTTTCAAACTGCTCTGGTTGTAACACCTTGTGAGCAAGACCGGTAAATTCCAAATCGAAATAATCGGATAGCTTAACATTCTCATCCACTGTAGGTGGCTTCGATATACTCTGCCACATCTTATTCAAATCATCAATCAATGTGTTCGACAAGTTGGAGAGCGGTGTAGCGCCAACATGATCTCTAATGACAAAAAGCAAGAGCACTTTGTGGTCCTTATTTCCAAACAATGACAAGTTCACTTCAAAGACAGTTTTGAGTAGACCCATGTTTGCACCCTGGTACAAGCCTACCTGATGTTCCCAGATGTTCACAATCAAGACTTCTGATGTCGAGAGAGCAAACAAAGCAGCCTTACGCTCAAAGTCCTGGTCCTCGCCTCTCTCTCTGCCATCTGATCCTTCAACGTCCATAACAAAGACGTGTTCCTGCTTGTTCTCGGCGGTCAACTCCTCCGTAGTCTGAATCTGCGGCGAGTATCCCAACCAAATTCCCTTGGTGGTCTGCTGTCTCTTGGTCTCGTTCATCACGTCGAACTGAGTGTGGAAGAGCTTGTTCAACAAAGTTGACTTACCAGTGGATTGCGATCCAAACACTGAAATAACATGGTAGTCGACGCCTAGGTCCGTCTGCAAGACGCTCTTCAAGTACTTCTTGACCTCATTTCGCCTGCAGTGTAGCGGTTAGTTAGCATGTGTGAAATCGGAGGCGTAGTATCCCTTTGTACCACTTGGACATGGATTGACCCTGATGGGCGGTCAATACCGGGAACACTGCTCTACATACTGGAACGTCTTCTCTTCATCAATCACCTGAACTGAGACGTTGGAATCCATTTTTCTTCAGATCAGGATATACCGGCCCTGTTTCCCCGTTCTTTCCTACTAATCGTAGCGGTTCTGTGCGGCCTCTGTTGTGGTTGTGTTGTTGATAGAAACTGTCCAGGCCACAGTGCGCAATTAGCCAGCACGCAGGCTCCAGACGCGACACAGCTATACACCCGGACACCAAATCGGTGCGCTGCGTGGCCAGAATATTGGAGGATCTCTAGAACAAGAAGGGAGTGGGAGAGGGAGATGGAGAGGAAGAACCCAGTACACTTGAGTGATTTTGTCTGTTAGACAGAAGCTGCATCCATGGAGACACAGATTGACGTGAAAAACCCGAAGCTGAAGCGCACGCTGGAGCGTTTCAAAGCCAAAATTTCGGAGGGCGACTTCTACGAGGCGCACCAGACCCTCAGAACCATTGCCAACCGTAATGTGAGAACAAAGTCGTACGCTGATGCAATTGATCTCCTTTACCACGGTGCACAGATACTGCTCAAGACGTCACAGCCTGCGACGGGCTCCGACCTGACGAGCTACCTTGTTGAGGTGTACGTGGAAAGCGAGACTGCTGTCGATTCCGAGTCCAAGGCTAAGGTTATCCAGCTCGTGTCGCTCTTCAGCCCTGAGGAACCGACCCTGAAACAGGTTGGTATTGAGATCATCAACTGGTCTGTGAAGTTTGGCGACTGCCAATTCGGTGACCCAGAGTTACACCATGCTTTAGGTTCCAAGCTTGTTGAGAACTCCGCCTTGGCCTATGAGGCCGAGAAACACCTTCTCTTGGGAACAAACGCCAGTGTGCCTCTGTACATCAAACACATCTGGGTCTGGTACTTGGAGGACCCAGAACCAAAGAATGTCGGTATCTATGCTTCGAGAATTGTGCTGAATTATCTGTTTGTCTCTAATGTGAAGGCTGCTAACGATGCTCTATCAGCATTCGTTGAGAACACCATCAAGGAAAGACCTCAGCTCGCCCACGAAACTGTGACGGAATCCACATACACACTTACAATCTTTGAGAGCGCTTCGACGCTGAACTTACTCCAGCTGCTTCTATCGACGGTAGAGAAGGCTGACCGTAAACTTTTCAGAACACTCACATCACGCTACGCTTCCGACATTCAGGAGAATGGTCTCCAGGACGCTTATGCCTTGATCGGCGAGACTTACTTCGGTATCCCAGTGCCTAAGCAGGTCAACCTCCTACAAAATATGATGAGCATGTTTGGTGGCGATAGATGAACTGAATGGAGAAAAAAATCACACGACATAATACAGTATTAATCCTTCTTACAACTTGAAGCTTCTACAGCCTTAACTAGTTCGTCTCTTTTGTGCGAAAGTAGTTCATCGATAGCTGCCTGATACGTGAACCATTGCCTCGTTCTCTCCTTGCACTCCGGATAGACCTCATGTTCTTTATCCACAATCATCTCGTAGAAATGGAACTCGCTCCTTGGAGGGGTCTTCATTACTCCGGTACGGACATACTCGTCGTTGTCAATCTTAGTACCCCAGTCCTTTGGTGGCCGCATATCGTGGACCACAGGAAGCGTCCGTGTGATTTTTCCAGTGACACCGGCCTCCTCCCATGTCTCACGAATGGCTGCTCTGGAATAATCACTCTCATCTTTCTCAATGCCCCCCTTTGGGAGCACCCATTTGTTTTTTTTAGCAGATGAGCTCACCAGTAGCACACTTGTGCGATCACTGTTAAGGCACACGCACCCAGCAACGAGTCTTGCTCCCGTCTCAGAGCTAAACACTTGGTTCTCACGGCCAACGCGTGCTGTTTCGGCGTAAACTATCTCGTCCGGGGCCATCTTTCTGTTTAGCTACAGGATGTCATCATAAAGTGTTGATGGAAGGAAACAGACTTGTGCTTTTGTATGGAAATGCAAATGAAGCGCGAAGAGTCATTGTTCACCCGTAAAACGTATTCGCAATTACAGGACATGTCAAACAACAGCAAGCTAATATCAGCAGTTTCACAGTCATGAGTCACTTATCTACAGAACCGACAGTCATATTATCAGACCCATTTAGAAAGTATCTAAGGCTACCACCGAAAGACCAACCCACCGACCACAGTGACGATAACAGTGACAGCGACAGTGAAGATGATGAAGACGGCCTCGAGGGAATCCCAATATCACACAAGTTCGGCCTCCAACCTGTGAAAGGCATAGAGTGTCTCAGGTTTACCACAGGAGGTAACCGTCTTCTCAGCACAACACGTGAGTGCCTGCTTGATATCTACGACTTCCAGGCGATGAACCCAGTAAATACAGTGCCACTGCGCTCCTATGAGCCATACGAGTCATACAACATTACGACGCTGGACGTGAACTCTCAAGGCCATATGCTGCCCCTCACAGACGATCCCAAATTTAAGGTTCTTGCAGCTGATGGTTCAGAACTTCTACAATTCAAATCTGGTGACCGATACCTCTATGACGTTAAACAGACTAAGGGCCACACGGACGTATTGACAGATGGACAATTCTTTGGTGCTGACAAGATCATCACTTCCTCACATGACTCCACATTTAGAATATGGGATATTGAGTCTTCTAAACAAGACAGGGTCAATTTCATCAAGAGCGCCAAGGGAAAGAAGGTCAAGGTGCACTCTGTAACAACAACACCAGATCACATCATCTCCACAGATTCCACTCAAAGAGTGGCCTTATGGGATCCTAAATCTCTCAACTTCAACAGGCCAACTCACACATTAGATCTATCCACAGATATCACTAGTCTCACAACCTCATCATCAGATCCAACACAAATTCTGGTCCGTGAATCTAACTCTTTGAAATTGTACGATACAAGAAACTTTACGACTCCACTCATACAAAGGCTCAATCTCCCATCTGCCTCAAGTCTACCATTGTTATTCTATAAAACACATATTTTATGTCCTGGAGATTCACACTCCTTATATGTCTTGGATAAATCGGATCTCATGACCATCACCTCAATCGAAACGATTGGTGTTGTTACTGCTCTTGATTGGAATCACAGAACCAATCAAATTGCGTTTGGAACTTCAAAGGGTGAGATATCCTTGTTATTTAATCCAGAATTTTCAAAAAATGGTGTCATGACTAGCATCCAGAACAAACCAAAGAAAAGACATTTGGATGATATGGATGAAATTACTACGAACGTGAAGCAAACTGCATATAACATGGAGGAATTGGCAGAAATGAACAACGCAAAGAAACAAAAAGAGAAAAAGGAATCAACAGCACCAAATGTATATTGGGGAACAACAAATAAGTCCAATATATAAACTCTCAATCACTCTGTGATGTCCATTGAAGTTCGTACTCGTCTATAAGCTGTCTTCTGAATTCGCCCCAATGACAGCGTTCCACTTCTTTCCAATAATGCATTGCAGGTATATCAACCAAGCGAGGCTGTTTGTCAGTCAAGATCTCGTAATTGTACAACATTTTTTTTGAGATGCTGTAATATATTAACATGGGTCCCAAGTTGGCCTTGAATGGATGGTGTGGGATCTTCAAAATGAACTCTCTTAGCCAAAGGTCGTAGTTTTGATCTGAAACACTGTCAAATTCCATCACTCTTAACGCGGGCATCTGAAAGGGACGATGGTAGTTCATAGCATCATAGATCATGGCAACATCAAATTTTTTAATTTTAACCCACTTGAGAGAGTTTTGCGATTGCTCTAAAACTTTATAGATTAAGAAACCGAGTTGTCTCTCCTTCATCTTTGCCAAGTATTGGTCTGCTTCTCTTGAACCAAGTCTTTTCATCAATGAAGATGACCATACTCCATAATAGCTTGGTGATGGACGCATGTCAGGGTCCACAGCCTGTCGTACACCCGCCCATTCAAAGTTCACAACATGGAAGGAAAAGAACACCAAGTTGCATTTAAGATGACTTTTTCGATTCTTTACTGTAAATTCCTCCATGTCAATCTGCTTTAACTGCTCTTTATTTTTCAGGGTAAATTTGATTCTCAAATTTATGAGCCTGGGCGGGAGATTCTGAAGAAGGTCATAGATTAAAATAACTGAGTTAACGTTCACTTGTAGAAAGACTAAGCTAGAGCACTTTGCAATCATTGGGACACCGTACTGACAAAGACGTGTTCCAGATGCTAAGTAACGTCTATTGACCTCTGATCTCATATATATTGCGGCTGCAGATTTGTGAAATTCTTTGTTGTTCTCTAGTCTAAAAATGTTGGTACAATGAACACCGTTAATGTTAATATATCTTCCTCCACGACCAACGAACTCTGTGAAAATTGCAGGCTTTTCCCAAAACACTTTAGATGGATGTGTATAGTAAAGGAGTCTGCAAGTAGATAATAATCTCCATGACTGAGGTTGTTTATCCCAAATACTGTAACTCAAGATTTTTCTAACCACATGGTATGGGAGGCTAGCAATGTTGTTCTGTTGGGCATCCCAGTTTCTGCGATCATGAAGGTTTCCGAGTATATCAAAATTGGGTTCAAGGTGCGGTCCATAGTAATCAATGTCTGTTGTTCCTTCATTGTAGTACTCACTTGTCGGTAAATTTCTTTGTCCATTATCAAACACAGTTATAAGAACTGGACGTCTGGATGTACCTTGAAGTTGCGTTGGTTGCAGTTCCTCACCTGGTGCACTTGCTTCTTGATTCTGATCATCCAATTGAACTGAGATCTCTCCTTTGGGGACAGTTACTGTAACTTCAGCTTCCAGGTTTGAATCTAGTATCTCCTTCTCTGTTGTTTTCTGTATCAGGTTCCCATCTTGAACTTTACTATTTTCAGATCCTTCACTCATTTGAAGCTCTTCATCAAACTGAAATAATCCTTCAGCTACCATTAATTTGTAATCTACTGGTTCTGATTGTTCTTTCTCTATGACCTCGCTTTTTGGATAAATGCCCTTTCCCCCCTCTCCGTTTGTCGAAGTATCTTTTAGTTGCAGGTTCTGCACAGCGGTATGATTCAAAATGGGACCCCCAACATCATTATGAACGCCTTCATAGGATGTTACAGCATCATTAAGTTGACCATTCATCACTCTTCAATGTCCCTGGGTTACTTTAATTAATTTATGGGGTTCTGGGGTTTTTATCTCTCTTTCGTTTAAGATTAGCAGAACTGGTTTTCTAAGAAGCTGCCACAAAACCAGATTGCAGTCTGTGTATCTCCGAAATATTAACAACTACACTGTAAGTTACTGTGATTAGAGTAACAAAGCAACAGGAATATATTAACTATAAATGTCCTCTGTTATGTACCACAAAGACCAACTTTTTCTCGAAGATCTTTCATCATTTGTGGTACTGTTATGTGCCACCGTGAAGTCAGCGATACTCCACCAGGAACATAAACAAACATCTCATTGACACTCTTGTAGTAAAGCACTTTGCCAATCTTGTCTTGATTGATGATCAATGGAATTCGAACACCATTAGCTGGTTTGTTCTTGTAGTTCAGGATCTGGAATTGGTTCAACCATAAGCTAGAACTATTTCCTGAAACGCTATCAAAAGAAAATACCTTCAAGTTACTCATCCTGAAAGGCTCCATATCATTCTGTAAATCAAACATCAAGCCAACGTCAAAATTAGAAAACACAGCTTCCTCTAGCGAATCCGCTGACTCTTTAATGACATTATAGAGCAATTCCCCAATCTTGAGAGAAAGCATACTGGTTTTGGGAAAAAAATGTCTAGGTAGCTGTTTCCAGCCTCTACCCCACTCGCTTTGCTGAGATTTCAGAATGTTCTCTTCAAAAGCTCCTGTAAGTTTATGGCCAATTAAGCAAGGATGAATAAGTTTGTGCTGTAAAATCTGCTTACTTCTAAATTGAATAAACTTCAAAGATCTGGGATGTGTGTTTAGATCTGTACATGGTTTTAATATTGTGCGTTTAATATGCGGACGTAGAAGTGCTCTACCCAGACTGTACGTCACTGATAGATGTCGAAGCGTCACTGGTAAACACTTCATAATATCAAAAAGGACATAGATCGAGTCTGTAGATAATGTTAAAACTGCAAGATGATTGTACTCTTCAAACTTAATTTTAGAGCCCATGAATCTCTCATAGTTGGGTGACCTTGAAAAGTTTTCCATTTTTAATCGCATAACAGTGACGTTGCCCAATTTGTTTTCATCCAATGGTAATTGACAAACTTTGGAAAACTTTTTGTGAGAAATATTAAGATCATACATGTGCAATCTGTATATCAAGTATGAAAATCTTGTGTACATCGTTTTACAACAAGTGATGAATGGGATGATAGGAGTGCCGGACTTAAACAAGAGTTCAATGATTTGGAGCTGGGTTTCTGATGGGAGGTCGACAACGGTGACCATAGTAGCAAATTGACTCAAATAGCTAATATTTATTATATGTGTTTTCTTTTATATACCTCTAGGTACTGTATTATATATTTTTATATATTAATTGTTTGATTGAATTAAATATACAGGTAATCAGGGTGGGTGCTGTGCATGTGTATGCCACAAAACCATTGGGGGAGCTAAAGACCAAGATGCGCAATATATAGTGAACCGTCAGGTTCTTCAAAATACATATTTCAACCCAAGAATTCTATATAACGATAGCATTGTAGATGGTCTTCGTGGAGAATTTCTCCATCATATCATTGCAGATTTGAGAGATTCATGGTTGTAGTCATCAAGTGGATTTTCTACAACGTGTTTGAGGTAAGGCCTTCTAATCTGCATGGTACCTGAAGAGTGTTCCAGATATAGCATAACCGGGGTTTGTATACCTTCAAATGAACCACTTTGCAGGTTAAAAAGCTCAAAATCATAAACCAGCGATACAAAAACCTGTTAGATGTGTTGTCAAATTAGAAAAGTCTCAATTGTGGCATTCTGAACGACTCCTTATTTAAACCAAAGAACAAGTCCACGTCCACGCCCTCCAACAGCACGCTTTTTTAAAGTGGATCTGTGATAGAACATCAAACTGCAAATCACCTGAGAAATATATATCATCAACCCATAGCTATGTTGGAAAACTTGGAGCTGGGACATGCAGAATTTCAGCAGTAACATACTTCTTGAATTGGCAACTTCGTATGCTCTTGCGATCAACTCATTAACACAACGCGCGTCTTAAGGAAACGGTGGGAATTCATACGCCCTCAACTCAAACTGCTTTAACGAACTCGTCTTGGTGCTGAGTGCATATAAACACAGTCATATATCCGTTCTAAACGACTCATTACATGTCAAGTAGGACTTGTAACCATGAAGAATGACCGAGAAGTTCTCAACAAATAACGGGAGAAATCTTATGGTCTTACAGATCATCAAGGGAGAGCAGCGTTGTATCTGTAACGTTCTCAAGTAAAGTGTGGTGTCAATAATGTCAGGGATTGCGGAATATAGAGGCGTTCTTAGAACAATACCAGTGTTGTCTTGGAGAAACCTGTTAGGAAGGTGAGATTTGATACTCAAGAATTGGAGAAATAAAGTGTCCTTTACGTACTTGATAAGCAGCAAAAGGCGTCTCCATTTAGATGTATTCTTGAAATGCAAATGGGTATCCAATTCTTGTCCAGCCTGATGTTATTAGATGGACCCAAATATCTGACAAATAGCTGTAGCTCTACAAGAGGTTATAAGTGGGATGGAGTCTGAGTATGTGTGTATAAGCTGTCCTGAAATGAGCTTGAATGCTATGTACGGGATGTCGAGAAACCGTGTTCGCGTACAAGGCACGAACATATGATAGAGGAGCTCAGAGTAGCAAAGCAGCGAGTGCGTATGAGCAGCTAAGACCGTTACTGGTGTAGTGGATACTTAGTTCTGAAAACTTAGATGAACAAAAACAAATATATCTCAAAACTTTTATAGCACTTTATCACTTTAATGTATGATCCTGGGTCTGATACAAAAAGCGTATGATGATGGCATGGCACGTACAATGATCAGAAATCAAGAAAAAAAACCAAATACTTCATTAATGACCCAGTCATTGAGGAATTGAATTATATAATAATAACTGCATTGATAAATAACTGCTCATGTCTTGTAAGCACCGTTTGTGAGTTCATCTTCAAGCTCAAGGTCAATCTGGAACTCGGTAAAGAGGGTCTCTGGGTCAGAGGTCATGTGATAGGTGAAGGCAGCAGCTTGGTCGTTGATGATGATTTTTGGGTACTTTGAGTCGACTGAGTCGGCCCTCATCTGCACTTCGCAGCATCTCTCCATGAGGGTGAACAAGTATGCAGCCTCGTCGACAGTCTCACCGACGGTCAAGAGGCCATGGTTCTGCAAGATTATAGCCTTGTTATCGCCGAGGGCCTCGGCCAATCTCTCACCTTCGGACGACTCGAGCACGACGCCTCCAAAGTCGTTGTAGACTGTGTGCTTTTTGTAGAAGATGCACACGTCCTGGTTAATCATTTCCAATGGCTTACCAAACGTGGAGTATGCTTTACCCCACACAGAGTGTGTATGGCAGGCGGCATTCACATCTGGACGAGCCTTGTGCAACGCCGAGTGGATCTTGAACCCTGCGGCGTTGACCGCGGCCTGGTTTCCACCAATGACATTTCCCTCCTTGTCGACGTGGACAAGGTCTGACTTGCGCATTAGCGAGAAGTGTCTTCCCAATGGGTTGATCCAGAACGTCTCCGGGTCCACAGGGTCTCTTACAGAGATGTGTCCTGCGGCTCCCTCCGCAAAGTTCTTTCTTCCAAAGACTCTGAAGGCCCCGGCAATGTGTTCCTTGATCCACTCACGCTCCTCAAGCTTGTCGGTGAACGTCGGCTTGAGATGGCGGTACGCGTGCTGGCCCGACACGAGGTTATGCACTCCCTGTGGAGGAAGCTCTTCGTTGCCCTGGTTGTAGTGTTCTTTGGCTTCCGACGAGACGTTCAGCTTGAGAGCTGGCGTGGTTGTGGTCGTGGTTGCTGTCTGTGACATTCTCGTTCTGCCTTGCTGGTTCTCCAGTGGGCTTCCCGTGGTTTTCCAGCAGTCCGCTCCTCAACAACCCTTCTCTCGGGCAATCAGTGTACAAGCGGGAGAAGATGCCCTTTTATATACAATGGATTAGTGCGATGAGGCGGGGCGCGGTGGCTCACTTCGCGCGCTTTCCTCTTTGAGAAAAGGGGAGGTGACGCCGAGCCAGGCCACACAGCGCGGAGAAGAAGTGGAGAACGGCTGAGTCGCCGTATCAGGAAAGCCTCAACGACGGGGTAAAGCTCTGGTAAGGGCACGCGCTCTTCTCCTCGTCAGTAAGTGCAGAAGGGAGATATATGGGTCCCCATGTGTGTACACTGGTCTCTAGAAGGGAAAGAGTGTGTAATTGGGCCTGGGAAGAGTGCGAGTGACCATATATGTCTTGGATTGAGAGAAAAGAAAAAAGAAACGAGTGGTATTAGCCAGCAAAAGAGGGAGAAAGAAAGATTACATACACACTGGAGAAATACACAAAGTGGAAAATAGCTCATACCAGAAGACCGTGGAACTCGGTCTGGGTCTTTCCAGCGAGCGATTCCCACTGGACCACAAAGCGATGGGACATCGGACGGCACAATAGCCCGGAAACGCTGAGCTTCTGTACACGTGCAAGAGACTCAACATAAAGGATCTTTGTTCTGCTCTCTCCAAAAAAGTTCCATATGGTGAAGAAGAGGCACAAGGGCACCGCAGTGCCCGGCCCGTTAGCCATCAGAATGTCCGGGTGGCCAATGCGGTGGCCCTGTCTAGATAGCGTCGTGAAGGTGACGAACGAGGACACAATCGTTGACTTGACAGACGATAGCAGTGGCTCCCCGACGCATCTCGCACGCGGAAGCTCCATCACTGTGTACTTGGACTTGGGCAGCTTGTGCTCCTTGGCAAAACGCTCCAGCAGCACGACGGACGAGCTGTCTCCCGACGACACAACAAACGTGATCTTCTTCAGCTCAGCGAGCGAGTCTACCGACGAAAGCATCCGCAGCATCTCGCCGGTGTGGCCCCCAGAGCCAAGAAGCACCATCAGGCACTTGCGGTCCCACCGTTTCGAGGGCGTGCTGGCCCCGTGGTCCTTGTACAGCGAGAAACCCGGTACAATGAAGCACAAACGCGCAACTAAAAGCGTATAAACAAACAATACAAGTGTCCAAAGCTCCCACATTCTCTCTTTGTGCTTTCCAGCTCAAAATGTGCTCCACAATGGCTGGCCTCTTCGCCCTTTAACAGCTCCAAATGCGTTGGAGAAGGACGCTCAGAAATGTCCCATCTCCCTCAGCACACCGCGCCTAGCACTCTGGTGTGCGGGTGTTTGATTTTGTTGTTGTTTCGCGAAATTCCATTGGTACTGCGCTGTTCACAATAACCGGTTTGGGAGCATGAAGGGGGCAGGTAGTCTAAGCACAAACACGAGACAGATCTGAGTGCACCAGTAAGATGATTAAGTCTACGCTGATCTTCAGAACGGATGGTGAGTGGTGTTTTTAGGGGTTTGGTGGTGCTTTTAGGTGCTTTCAGGTGCTTCTGAGGGTACCTTTGAATAGTGCTTATAACCTCCAAACGTCCCTTCCTACAGAGCGACCAACGGAGTACTAACACGCTCAAAATAGGAGTCCCACTCTCCGGGTCTGTCGATGCAGACAACGACCCAACGCTGCTTGACCAGAAGAAGAAGGTGAAGATTATTGTGAGCCGTATTACGCCCAACTCTGAGACCCGTGCCTCCATTGAGTCTGGAACCTACCAGATCCACTACTTTATAGAGCAAGGCATTGTCTACTTTGTCATCTGCGAGAAGAACTACCCCCGCAAGCTTGCATTCTCATACCTTAAGGAGATCTCCCAAGAATTCCAGAACTCGCACGGTGCAGATGCCCTCAGACCAGACGTCAGACCATACGCGTACGTCAGCTTTGACAACTACATGCAGAAGACAAAAAAGCTCTACCAGGACGAACGGGCACAATCAAACCTCGATAAGCTCAATTCAGAACTGGAAGATGTGAAGTCTGTATTACACAAGAACATTGAGGACTTGCTCTACAGAGGAGACAGTCTCGACCGCATGAGCGAGGTCTCAAGCAATATCAGAATGGAGTCGAAAAAGTATAGAAAAGCAGCACGTAAAATTAACTTTGACTTACTCATAAAACAGTATGCTCCAGTTGTTGGTGTCGGACTTTTCTTCGTATTCATCATTTGGTACATGTTCCTTAGACGTTGAATATCGAAAGTATATAACACAAAAGTCATTATGCCACCTCCATCCATGTTTTTTTCTTTATCTGCACTTTCATTTCTTTATCTGCACCTTTTTATTATTATCCCACCACCCTTTCATCTCTCAATTTAATATTGTAATCATATGTATTTCATATATGTGAGCTTTTCATTGACACCGCCCACCAATCCTGGCCTCAACTCGCTAATGCCTTAGTCTTTTAAAAATGCCAGCACCTGTCTGTCGTACTCGTCGTGGTTGTCTAAGAACACGTTATGACCCGCATTGTTAATCACAGAGAACCACACAGGCACATCCCCCTTGGACTCAACGTCCTTATATAGCTGATATCCTGCCTGAGAGTTCATCCAATCGTAGCTTCCATAAATTATAGAAGTCGGAACACGTAATTCATCAGCATGGTCTAAGATCGGATCAAGTCCCAAGATCTGATTATTCAACACAACTTTCAAATTGCGGTACGAGTTACTGCGTTGATGGAATAATGCTATAGTGTACTTTACCAACAGTTTCACCTGTTCATCGTAGGATGAACCACGTGAGTATCTCATGCTCAAGTACTTGGAGATCAATTGGACCCCAAAAGGCCCAAGAGCCTTGGTAATGTTAAACCCGGCCAGAGAAATCAGCTTGGGGATAAATGGCGGACGGTAATATGCAGGAGAAGATGGGTCATCCGATATTCTACCTGAGTTCTCCTGATTGTTCACTGAAAATATACTGCGCTCAACACCTCCTGGCGAACACAAAATAAGCTTATTTATTCTATGTGGGTATCGAAGTGCGTAATGGAAAGACATGAGCGCACCAAAAGAATGAGAAACAACATTAATCTTCTCAAACCCCTTTTTTTGTCTCCATTGTTCCAATGCCTCAACATAGTAGTCCTCAACTTTGTGCACTTGTTCCAAGTTGGCCTGCTTGTTCTGTATCAGGTTGTAAGTGATCTGTGCAATACCGTCATGACCATCCTTACTCTTAGTCTTGATGAGTTCCAGTCTCTGCTTCGGAAGTGAGACTTTCAATGGTCTTCTATCACTTAGACCTGTATCCGGGAAATCAACAGCATACAAGTTCTTGATTCCACCACTTAGGGCACTGAAATTGCGGTGGTAAAGAATAGCAGAGGCAGCATGACCATGAACAAGAAGTGTGGGTGTCTCAACAGCTCTATTGCCAGCGCTCTTCAAATGAAACTCATGCAATCCAGCAAAAGTCTGTCTATCCAATGTAACATCGGCTGGAAGCTCTAAAGTATCCACAATCTGATCCTCGTATCTCTGAAGCAGCTTCCTAGTTGGCGTGAGTAACCATTCCCAATAATATGAGACGGACTGTCTTAAAGATAGATCATTACGGCTCCCAGGAGCAGCTCTGATCTTGTCCACGATGGACTGTTGTCGGTTTAAAAAAGCATAAAAAGAAAATCCTCTCCTCTGTACGAGCACAAGTGTACCAGAGTTCCGTATGAACATTGTCCTAGAGCGTTCGTTCTTTGGTTTTCCTCAGGGATTCAATGTTCATCTACACATCCGACCATAGGGACGTAACTTGTACTCAAAGTGCAGCCGCGAATATTCCCCAGAGCAAGTTGATTAACTCCCTCCTTTACCATCAACACCAGTAAACAGCTGACCCTCCACTACAAAGCGCCGCATAAACATCATAAAAATGACTAGTGACACTGGAAGGTCAACGACTCAACAGCAGGATCCGCTGAGCTCTATGCAGCTTCCGGGCACGCTCCATCTCCGTGCATCAGCAGAACCAGAAGAGCCTGCACCACAACCACGACGCCCTCGAGTACGCTGGGAAGAAGGGACCCTTGACAATGAGAATATGAACAAAAAAAAGTCCAAGATCTGCTGTATCTTTCATCCGCAACGTGATTTTGACGAAGAAGATTGCTCTTGTGACTCTGACTCCTCTTCGTCGGGATCCTCGTCAAGCTCATCGGACTCGTCAGGTGATGAAGGTAATGGCAACCAGACGCAGAGGAGAAAGAAGAATAAGAAAACGCATAAAATTCCAAGTCCAAATTCATATGAAGTCCAACCAAACTACTCAAAGAAAAAACATAATCATGACCATAGTAAAGGAGACCAGGGGGGAAGTAGAGATGCTAATGACGAACCGGCTACGAGCTAAAATGAAGATAGAAAATGAATTATAAGATTCGTATTTTGGCCCTTATTAATGAACTATTCAACAAATGTACATCATAATGTAGCTTCTAAACCAATAAGCAAACTGAATGTCTCACGTGGCATCTTATACTGAACCATACCGGCAAACACGACACAGTTCTTTGCAATCTGCTTGAGCTCTCTACCTTTCTCCTCCTTGATGGATCCATTATGTGCACTTGCATTCAACTGCTCCTTTCTCTGTGCAACACAGTTCATTGAAATAATCAACAGATTTGGAATATTCTTCAGCAAATTCTCATCCAAGTAGGCAAGCTCCTCTGCCTTGAGTCTTGTCTGGCTGAGATCAGAGTGTGGATTTACCGGCAATATATCAAGTTCCTCAATCTGTCTTAAGGTCTCATCCCATTCCTTCTCAATGAACAGCTGTCTGATATGGGCAATTCTTAACAGCTTCTTGCAAACACTCCATTTCTCAGCTGATGTACTTGGATGGATCTGCAAGAAGTTTTCAGCAATGAGAATCGGATTTGTCTCACTGTTACCATCAACAAGTGGTTGATCCAGTTCGGCGTTACATAAGTACTCACCAAGCAATCTATTGATGATGGAAATAACTATCTGATACTCCTCGGCAAGCTGGTATAGTAACAAACCGTCATAGATTCTTCCCTCCTTATCAGCAGTGATAGCAGCTTGCTCGGTGACCTTGTTCAAAAAGTCCTTCTCCAATGAAATCAAGGACTTTCTCTGCTCAATCTTACCAGGAACTCTAACACCAGCAGAATTAACCTTACCCAAAAGGATTGCAAATTCTCTTGTCTCTAAAATCAACTCTCTCAAAGCTTCATGACAAGTCTTAGTTTGGTCCTTGAACAAACAAATCAAAATAAGGTATTCCACAGCTATTCTTGGATCTGAGAACTTAAAACTTTTAATGTATGAACCCATTAGTTTACTAAATTTCTCACCCCTCTGGGCTAATTGTTCTGTAGTGGAAGAGTTCTGCAGGAGATCATAGTAGGCCAAACCAATGCTCATATGGACACCATCAATCTCATTAACCTCTAAACTGCACTTGGCAGCCTCATCGTACAATCCACTTAGTAACAACACTTGTAAATAGTTTGTGGAGAACTTCTGCTGTCCATATGACAAAATCATCTGCTGGAAGTCTTGTAGTGTGTACTTCTCGTGAGATGGATCATACTCCGCTTGTGGGTAATCCTTCACAAGCATCAAGTGCATCCAAAGCCAATCCTCCACAGTAAGGGCAATGTTCGAAAGATTTCTTCTAGATAGTTGACAACGACCCAAGATCTTGTAAACAGCATAACGGTATGGGTCACCATCAACAGACTTCTTAATATGGTTGTTAAACTCGTTCTGAATCTTGGTAACAAGAGGCTGTGGAAGACGTTTGTCCTTTGATGAAACATAGGCCTTGAAATAAGGAACAAAGGACTGTTCAACCTTCTTGAACAGAGACTGATGCTCAAGGACCAAATTCAATGCTTCTTCTTCAAAACCACATCTGAGCAAGTAGAAGATGAGAGCCCAAATCGGAATTCCATTTACAATCAAGAGATTACCATTGGAGTTAAGCTTCTGGTAATCAATAAAGCTCTTAACCTTGTTAATGATAGTCGGTAGGCCCTTCTCGACTGCTTTTGTTTTATAGATACGGTCAACCAATTCAAAAAATTGAACCTCCAAATAAGTTTTGGCTTTAGAAACAATTCTGTTCTTGAATGTTTGTGAGTCAGCTGGCCTCTTTGTAGCATCCTTGAGCGATGAGATGATTTGCCAACTCTCACACAACTGCTTAGACTTGGAATCGGAGCCATTCTTGAAAATTTCAATAAACTCTGTTGAGAAGTCGAACTCATCCTCAACTCTGGTATTGGATTGAACAGACTGTCTGAAGTTATTAAGCTTGTTGACTATCTTTGCATAACGCTCAAACTTGCCTCGTATGAGGTAGTTCTCATTGACGTTCAGCTTAGACGTACTATCATCGAGGAGTCTAGTGGACTTACCCCAAGTAATAGACTTTTCCTTCTGAGAAGATGTAGCAGCCTTACCAAACTTGTAGTCAGCTTTATGCTTGTCAGAGATCTGCGGCTGTGACTTGTTCAAAACAATACCGAAAGCCTCTCTGATCTCATCCCTGCGCTGTTTCCAGTCAAGGGAGATGTTCTGGTTGACAAAAGTATCAAAGTCTCTAGCAGCAGAGGACAGCGATTGTTCAATGGCAGACAGGATGTTCTCATCCTTCTTTGATCTGAGATATCCGTCCAAGTCAACACCCTGTGGTTGTTGGTGCTTGGAGCGGGTTTCTCTGGTCGTCGTGCGCTCCAGTTGTTTGATGTGTCCCTCCAATTGCTCAATGTCAACCTTACCAGCAAGCAAGTAGTGTGCTTTGGTCAAGTTCTCACCTGTGGAAAACTCAGATGACGTCTTACGAAGTCGACTTGCACGCTTACGGACCTCGCTGATTCCAAGCTGAATAGCTCCCAAGTCAGAGTCTCTAGCAGGCAAATCACCAGCAGACTCGAGCAGCTCATTGAGAAGCTTCTTTCCCGAAGACAGCGAAACCACTGGTGCAACAACAAAATTCGATTCCTCCGAAGCTGTAATAGGAGCAGATATCGCCGTCATTGTTGGTCTGTTCTTATTTAATGGCTAATTAGAAGTCGTAACTCTTTAAACAGATGTTGAAAAGGTAAACAAAGCAAAATATTTCGAGATCGCAGAATCGGGTAACCCTCGGAATGTTGATCAATCCCGACTATGTATAGATACAGAATCTACTTTACTTACATTAGTATCTATCATTAATTATTATAAATAACCTATTAACTGAAAAATATATGAGTGGGTGTATGTTTCATCTTCCCCTTATCTTGAAGAATGATTCGGTGCGCGCCAGAACTGCTCTGTGATCAAGCCCTTTTGCTATACGTGCCTTGATCCACTCACTCAGCTTGTTCTCGATTCTCTCACCATTGTACCTCTTATCAAATAAATATATTGTTGCGTAATCATTTCTATGTCTGATTGATCTTCCTACACTTTGGTTCACTGCACGCATGCAAATGTTCTCGTAAAAATCTCTGGTAGCCTCCTGTGCCATGGACTTGTTTCCATTGGAACGCTCCATCACCTGCTCCTCAATGAACTTTCTCTTCGAAATGATTTCACCAGAAAAGGCATTTGGGTATGGAAGACCAATCACCATTACGGCACGTGCCAAATCATCAGAGAAATTAATACCTTCAGATAGTCTTCCCCCAACAACGGACATCAACAGGCCACCGCCATTCGTAGCAATCTCTGTGGAGTAATCTCCAAGTACATCAGTGGTAGAAGACTCACTGAAAACTTTTTTAACCTTCTCAATCTTGTCAAAAACTCCTGTTTTCTTCCAAGTGTTCAAAACTTCGGACAGATACTTATAACTAGGAAAGAAGACCACTATACCACCTGGTGTCTTTTGAATCACTTCCAAGATTGATTCACCCACGTCATTGATCATCGTCAGATTATTTCTCTTGTCAAAAGAAAAGTCAAAGTCAACGGTTCTTTTCCCCATGATAAACACTTCCAGGTTCTCCTTTGGAATGACATGGCCGCATGTAAACTTCTTGACTTTCTCCTTCGGAATGTACGGGAACAGGTAATTGTAGTAATCAGCTGTCGGCTCCATTGTTCCACCTGCCATCACCACGCACTTCGCCTCTTCAACAATATCCCTAAAGATCTCAGAAGGGTCAAGCAACATATAACTAAGTGAAACTTGAGGACCCTTGACTTCAAAAAAGAACTTACCCTCCTTTGATGGGTTTGAAATGGATTTCAAAAACTCAACAACCCTAAACAGTATAGGAGTCTTGTGACGCTCTTCTTTGTCCATATAAGATTCGATCTTGTAAGCAATCTTCGAAACAGTAAGATACTTTTCCAATTTGTGGATATTTAGAAGGTCACCAGTTGTTCCTTGGAATATATCCATAACATCTATTGGTTTTCCAGGGAATATCTTTTCAATCCTGGCAACATACTTCAAAATTATGTCAATGATTTTCACAAGCTTCATTAGGTTTATCCTGTTTCCACCATTTATTCTTCTTGTGAACTTTTGAAGGTATGCCTTTAATGATACTTTACACAATTCAAACTCCCTCACTGAAACTGTTACCGAATGTATTGAAGTAATCGTGTCCAACAAATTATGTGCCTCATCAATTACAACAATAGAGTCCTTTAAAGATATCCCGAGCGCATCTCTGGACTTCTTTGTCAAAAGGAGCTGGTACGGCAACGTCATAACCTCAGAATATGAAATACCTTTTCTAACAGAGTAATAGGGACAAACACCGATTGTATCACCTAAAGTTGGTAAATCCTCGATATCTCTGATCTTGGAAAACAGTAAATCCCTAAATTCTGTTGCTCTTTCTTGCATTTCAAGGTCTCTTCTACCAGGATAGAACTCGCATTTGTTCTTCGCATTTGTCTTCTGTAAATCGAGACATGCCTCATTCATCAATGTTACGTCGCTAATCTTAGAAACTTTGTTATGGATACAGAGCTGTTTTCTGGAACCCAATGGCAAATACTTCAAACGTTCCTCAACACCTGTATATGAGGAGGGAAACAATGGAAGTCGTAGTTGTGAAGAAAATTGATTCAGTTGTGAATGTGTTCTCGATGCAAAGAAGATCTTAGTATGTTGATTCAGCAGGTCTGTGTCCTCATTATTTGAACCATTCAACTTCTTCATTAGTTGTTTAATCTCCAATCCAAGTTCTTCATTTTTGTCCTTCAATAACTTTGACGGAAGCTTGTCCTCATCTTCAGAAACATAATCATCTGGAATAAACTTGTCGTCTGACTCATCTGTATCTATTTCCACTTTTTTAAACCTCTTCAAATTCCTTACCTTCACTTCAGTAGTACGCCGTATTTGTGGCCTTTCTGAAACATCGTCAAGATGTTTCTCATATTGTTCAGCAGCATCACTAATGCCCTTGTTGACTATCTTAGAGTAGGATTCCTTGACCCAAGATGGCTCATCGTCATCGTCATCATCGACATCATGGGCTCCTTCCAAAGTTCCTTCCCTGTTAATCTTCATTTTGTGCTCTCTTAACCAGGTCATTGAAGAGCAGATAAGCGAGAGTGTCTTTCCAGTCCCTGTAGGACTTTCAAAGAGTCCGATTTTGTAGTCATTTGTGAAGACATCGTGCAGAGCTCTCATAAATTCCAATTGAATCTGATACGGTTTGTACGGGTGATAGAACTTTTCCCGTTCCGTGTCAGCAGCCATAATTTGTACGGTGTGGCTCCATGAACCACCTAATTCAGCGCTGTATTCTGTATGTAATTTAAGATCTCCTAATCAAAGGAGCATTATTAGATGTGCAAAGAACAAAAGTGAATCCAAAATGTTTCGCGTCGCGCGTCGCATTGTTGTCTCTCGTGTTTCTTCGCTAGAAGTATATCTATCTGATTATAGCAAGATCTCAACAAAATTACATAGAAAACGGTTATTATAGAAATACAAAGGTTAATTATAATAACTTATAATAATTATTAGATGTATTTAATAGTATTTTTCTTTCACCTGCTATTTCGTGTTTTTTTCCGTTGCTTTTGCCCTTTAGTAAGAGAACTGGCCCTTGAGGATTTCCGTTTTTGTGTCCTCTACGCTTGATTAACATATGCACTGTTTATAGCATGCTATCTAATAGGTGCAATTTAAACAACCCCCCAATGTCAATATTATTCTAGAGGCAATCGAGTTTCTCAAATTTGAACCGCAAAATATGGTCACTTGTCTCGCTGTTCTAGTGATTGCAACGTTGGGCTACTACATCGTGTATCGCCAAAGGCTCCTCTTCTATTCACGTTTGAGACTTGATCAGGTGATTCCTTTGGAAGGTCCAGTAAACAAGATTCTCTTGACAGTTGATACCAAGGACGAAATGACAGTGTGGAGCTTATCGCAAAGAAAATTGTACAAAATAACCAGGGATGGTAACAGATGGCACATTCAAACTCCCTCGGGTAAGAACCTGGCCACTGTCAAAAATTCATACAACGAGAAGTACATCGTATTAGCAGCCTCAAGTCCAGTATCTAATTCACCGTTACTGACTACACCTTCCGTCATCAGAATGGAGGGCAATATGTTTTCTGTGCACAACATATTCAAAGAAACGACCTTTTCCTTTGGTTCAAATACTTCGTTGAGATGGTGTGGATTACATCACTTTGAAATTGTTGGACCATACCTCGGCCGCCCAGAAGGTATGGAAACCATCCGTGAAAGGGTCGCTTTCTATGAAGGTGTCGTTGAAAACTCACTTGTGCTCTTATTTGACTTTAACAAAATCAATATGGAAGTATTGGTGTCCACGTTCTTATTGGCACTGTTGTCACAGGGATCGGCTCTCAAGAAAGCAAGAAGTTATGACAAAAACAAGAAAACCATTGAAAGCAAAAGCGTTGCTTGAACTGAATATACCTTATTTCGTTACACAGCGGCATCCACTATAGATGCTAGTGTCACCAGAATCCAGTATGGTTTTTGTTAAAGGACCATAATCATTCAACGTGTCTCTGTCGATGTTCATAAATCTTCTTTCTGTGGCAGGATCAATCTTCACCGCTGTGGTCAAGATTGGTAAGAATGTTAGACTGCATGTAGCCCATTCGTTTTCACTTTGAGATATAAGAAGTTCAGGGTTTTGGTCGTTGGTAAAGTCAAATGTTTCGGTAAACGTTCCACCATTGAATGTGACGTCATTAATTGACTCCGGAACAGGCTTCCCTGAGACTCTGTGTAAGTTGTTATAAACAGCCTTATCTATTTGATTATTGAGTTTCATTTTCTTCTTTTTGATATAGTCCAACAACAAATTGGCATATTTTTTTTTTATCTTTTCATCTTTATCGCCTGTAATCAGGTTCTGAGAAGCCCATGATGATATTTCACCATCATGAATGATGTACTCTTTAATGAAGGTTGGGAAATCAACAGAATAGTCCGGTATTGTCTCTTCTGGTTCTTCTTGAACTTTTACTCCGGATAGCTTGAATTCTTGGAAATGTGTCAATGAAGTTCCCTTAGCGTGCAAATTGTTGTTCAAAGGGATAAATGCAACTTTGAACAAGTTTTCTGAAGAAATCTGATATTTAAACTTGACATCCTGATCTATTTCGTAAACGATTGCGAGTAGATTTCCCGTGAAGTTAAGATCCGCTCCAAAGATCTTTAATCCTGGATTCTTTGTGTTAAAATCGTTGAATTTGGTATTCCATCTTTGCAGGCGTTTTTTAATTGCAGGTTCAACGGTATCATTCGTAATGTGCTGTAGGCTTCTGTCAAGTTGTATTGATTGTGACTGAGAAATCAAAACGAGGTTCTTCCCTCCTATAGGGAACACTCGACAGTATGATAAAATTCCCGTATCGGCCGTAATTGGATTCTTTTTTTGTTGCAACTTTGTTACTTTACCACAGGTCGTAAAATACACGATGGTCTTATTCTCAATTGACAAGTCATAGATTTTGAAACGATCTGGACCTTTCAACTGTTCGACCTTCTTTTCTGTTACCTTGAAGATTTCATTCTGTGCAGAAACAACAAAGAGAGTATCACCATAAGACTTCAGCATGACAATGGCACTGTCACATACCTTTACTGGCTCCTGTGCTTCAACTTCCATTATTTCAATGAATCTAATGTGTCCAGAAGCAAGTCCCTCGACCAAATAAAGACTTTCATGAGACTCAACCCATGCCATGCTATGCACCTTGTTGAGGTCAAATTGAGACTGTGATCTAATGGGGTCCTTAATGGTAAGGTTTTTCCACAATGTACCATGCTTGAGCACCAGTATACTATGATGGCTTGTAAGAATTGACAAGTATGAGACATTGTCAGAAAGAGGAGACCATTGCATTTTGGTGACGGTTTGGTCTAAGCTGGTAAAAAGGGTGCCTGTACGTTCATCTTCCATCTCAGCAAAGAACAACTCACTCGAAGGTAATTTGTCAAGCTCAAACTTTGTTGTGTCGAACAATGAAGATGCCGAATTGATCGCTTCTTTGGTGTGCTTTGGTGTGAGTATCGTAATCTGACCGGAAGTATTCAGAGCAATTGACCCGTCTGGGGACCAGTGCAGGACATCATGGAGCGCACTAAAATCCACACGGGAAATCACAAGGTCCGCTACCATGTTGCTTTTTTGCTCCTTCAGATTTAGAAAGCTCTGGAAAACTACGAGCCCTTTTTGAACCTTGAATTAATAGTCTTCAATATAACTTGTTTACGCGTTTGTGCACGTAACCATTTTAATGGCCTCGAAATAGTAAACAAAGGGTGGTGTAAGGGTGTGTAAGGGTGTTTGGGTTTAACTACATCCCCACACCATCCATTCATATCAAATCATTTAAGTATGGGATAATAGTTTCGCTTGAGTTTTTTTAGATTCATAATTGTGGTTTAGTTCGCCAATATAGAGAACAAAAGTTGGTTCAGCTAAATACGACTGCAATTATATAAATTTCGTAGTATTCGCAAGTTGTCATAATATCTTTCCAGCAATGCCAATTGAAATATGATTAATACCTTAATAAGGATACATATCAACAAAATGATCCAGTGGACTTTATGAGTCAGGAGACAGACAATTTAAGTACAAATAAGGCAATATATAAATATCACAATTCCAATACTTCAGTACAAAGATTGTTTTAATAAAGTGTGATTCTCAGCATATTGCCTCGTTATGTGTCACTTGAGAGTGTGTGTACCGTTTTTGTTATCAGCTGCGCATTTTGTATATATAGTACCCGCAAGTCACATCGAAGGTATTTTATACATACACATCACACGCTCTTGTTCTTTTATCCTGAGACTTCCCTTTTCAATTGAAATTACGAATAGCCCCACATCTACTAATAATATTATCAAGAGATATACGGGAGCAATGCTGCTGGGGCTACCTATAGAAATTTTGCTCCAGGTCATGGATCAGCTCACCCCAACAGACCTTTCCTCTCTCTCTAAGATGAAAGAGTTTGCTTTCTTGTTCCATTACATCACGGATCAGTCGCTAGCAGGGTCAAATGATGTAATATACTTCCATCCACACCCGGAAGTCAGATGTAGTCACTTGTTCAGTGACAAAATTGTGGTTGACACCTCCAGGTATTACTTGATTGAAGTGAAAGGAGCACAGTCCCTTGTGGTTGCTGAGGATAAGACCAAGAACACTCGTAGGGTTATTTCAGTTCTGAACCAGATTGATCAGTTTACAATCGACATAAAGACTATACTTGTGCCGCGGGATTACCGGAAGAAGTATGTTTTCACAGATTTTCCAACTATGATGATGCGTAAGCTCGAGATTGATCCCAAAATGGTGGAAGTGTACAATTCTTCATCTGTGACAATGGTTGACGCTGCATCTGCTGATGATACCTTTCCAATGAGAATAGAAAGAGCACAGAACATGCTAATCAAAAATTGTCATGAGAATGTCTTTCACAATTTTGATTTTGCCGTAGTTCCAAACAGCTCACTCACAGTCTATTTCCCAAAGCACGAAATGATGGATCTCCATGTCGGAAAGGCTAAACATGCATTTTTGTTTGATTATAGTCATCTAAGAGAATGCGATATGAGAAATGTTGAGACTTTGGAGTTGAGACCATTGAATGATTCGCACATTAGTAGCTTGAATGTTCCGAAATTGACAAAGATGAAGGTCATATGCGACACCATTGCTCCTCGTGTTGACTACTTTAATGCCCCACTACTGGAAACGCTCTCGATCTATGAACAGTCTCTGTTTGGGCAAGAACAGGAAAGAGAGATAATAATGGCAGATCAATATGGTATCACTAGTGATACTCTGTTCACAAACAGTGCTCTGTGGTCCGGTTTGAAAGAGCTCTCAATGTGCATATATTCATCCAGAATGGTAACATATATCCACTACGCTTCCAAGTTGGAGGTGTTGGATTTGATTGTTAACTGTGTGTTAGAATCACACATTACGAAGAATTTGCATTTTCCACGGTTAAGGAAGTTGAAGTATGCGATTGGTACATTAGCAAGAGACCATCTTCTTGAATTCAAGGTTGGATCATTGGAGGAGTTGCATATCAAGGGAGAGAACAAGATTAATTTATTTCAAGGCTCAAAGAATGGTATGCAGCTGGAAAAAGTTTACCCAAATTTGAGAAAATTGACTTTGGATCATTTTGATTTCATAGTTGTTACAAAAATACTTGGATATTCGGTATTCTCTAAATTGGTTTCGTTGAAATTGTTACGCATAGATATTTATACCCCATTACTTCAGACTGATGCCTGTTTCCCAAGTTTGACACATGTGGAGGTGTGTGGGTCATTTATGATTGACACAGTTTCGTATATGCTTGATACACCACACTTGCACAGAGTTGTCTGTAAACTCGACTATTCACCCAACCCGGTCTTGAATGAAAATCCATGGGGACAGCTTGTTGTTCCATCCGTTTTCAAGCTCAAGGATTTGCCTCATCTCCAATCACTTATTATCAGTGGAGTTAGCGAAATCTACATTGTAGAGGCACCGTTGCTCACTGAAATAGTCCATGGCGGAACTGTGGAGCTCACTAAGTTGGATTGTGATGGCTCAGTTACAAATTTACAGTCATTGGTGTACAGCAACAGAGGTAATCTAACACCTATCCAATGTGTGATTTGCGAATGTCCTGGACAAATTATAAGGGTCATTCATAGTACTTTCCATCCAAGAGAAGATGCCTTTACATACTAGATAGAAACTTTAAAAGTCAGTCTAATGCATTATAGACCGTAATATCCACTGGAAGGCATAGTGGTCTTAGTATCATTCAGATGGTTAAGTTTTGCAATATAGTGGATTTTTTATTCAGTTTCTAGAAATATTTATGGATCAAAAGTACAGAATTAAATACAAATATTAAAACTCAAACCTGTGATGTGTTGGCTCTAGAGAAGGAGACATACTTCTCGAATGGATTCTTTCTTTCCAAGTCATGCTCTGGGTTGTGGGCCATCTCTTTCTTGAAGTACAATCTCTTGAATGACTTGTAAATCTCACAACCAATCCAAAAGGCGACAGTCAATGCAATGGCAACACCCCACTCTTTGCCAATTGGAGAGTGTAAGAAGACCTTCTCGTTAATGACAGGGATGTAAACAACTGGAAAACAGGAAGCAAAACCACCGATGACGGACCAGAACAAAAACTGGTTAGACCAAATATCCTTAAATACTTGAGTATACGGTGTCTCAGAGTCTGGCTTCATTGCGAAGAAGGAACGTCTCATGTCAATAACTTCCCAGGCTAGAATTAGAGCACACCACGTCATAGTACCAAAGGAAGCAGAACGAGCTCTAAAGACGTAGTAACAAGAATCAGAGTAGTCAGAGTTACAATCAAAACCAAGTTGACCATTACCAAATGGATAAATACAAACAGCGAATGTGATCAAGCAGCAAACAGCCATCCAGACACCATAAATAAACAAATCGAGGAGCATTTCCCAAGAGAAGACAGACTCCTTTGTTGGCTTTGGGTCCTTGTCCATGATATCAGGACGAGCTACCTCAACACCAAGACCCATAGCAGGGAAGCAAGAAGTGACAACAATAATCCACAGAACCTCAACAGGAGATAATGGGAAAACGGAAAGGCCTGCTTCATCCTTGAAGACAAGCCCAACCATTAAGTACAAAGCTTGCGCAACGTTCTCAGCAAGCAACTGAAGAACAAACTTCTGAATGTTATCATTCATACGTCTCCCTTCTTCAATACCGTTAATGATGGAGGCAAAATTGTCATCAGACAAGACAATGTCAGCAGCATCCTTGGCAACATCAGAACCGGCGATACCCATGGCAATACCGACATCGGCCTTTTTCAAGGATGGAGAGTCATTAACACCGTCACCAGTCATTGCGCAAAACTTGTTTCTTCTGTGGAGGGCATCGATCATTCTTACCTTAGTCTTTGGAGAACAACGAGCAATAACCAATGGCAAAACAGGAAGAGCGTCAATCTCATCTTCGGTCAGATCATCGAACTGCTGTGCAGTCATTACCATCGAATTGACAACCTCTGGGGAATAATGATACAAGTTGTGTGGAACAATACCGACCTCAGCGGCTATGGCTCTAGCAGTACCAGGGTGGTCACCAGTGAGCATGTGCACATTGATACCAGCCTTGTGACATTTCTTGACAGCAGCTCTGGATTCGAGACGAGGTGGGTCATAGATACCAACAAGACCAAGGAACGTGAGTTCAGACTCGACCTCTTCTCTCTTAGTGATGTCAAAATCTTTCGATACTGTCTTGTGGGCAAAAGAAAGGACCCTAAGACCATCGGATGAGAGCGTGTTCATGTTTTCTTCAATGATCTTAACGTCTTCTGGGGTCAGTTGTTTTAATTCACCGTTACAGTACCAGGTGGTACAAGAAGTAAGAACTCTCTCAACTGCACCCTTTGTGAATACGTAGTTGCATGATTCATCCCCAACCTTAGCGTATACAGCGGACATTTTCTTAATAGAAGAGTCAAATGGGAACTCTCCCAAATGCTGGTATTCTGGAGCATCACCTTCCGTGAACTTTTCTCTAGCATAGTTATTTCTGTGAGCAAAAACCTGGATTGCAATTTCGGTTGGATCACCATGGGCTTTCCACTCAGAGTTCTCATCCTGGAATACGACGGCAATATTAGCAAGAGTAGCAGTGAGCAACCATTTTTTGTACAATGGATTCTCAGAGTCAACATTGGATGTCTTTTTCTCGTCAAGAGACTCATCCTTGGAGTTTTCCAAAGGCGACTGGTTGTGGAATGTGATAGAGCCGATAGTTGGGTTGAAAGGCTCGTTAGCACCGTCCACTTGGAAAGTTCCAACAGAAGGGACCCAGCAAGCCTTGAGAATCATTTTACCTTGGGTCAAAGTACCAGTCTTGTCGGAGCAAATATCATTGATAGAACCAAGAGCTTCCAAAGAGTCAAGTTTTCTAACAATGACATTCTTCTTGGACATCACTTTTGCACCAACGGACATTGTGATAGTGAGGACAACCACGAGAGAAGATGGGATCATGGAGACAGCGACACAGATGGCATAGATGGCCACTTCGTTTGTAACAATCATTTTCTGAGTACCCATGACGATGATGGCAAAGACTACAGCAATGAAGAAGAGCAGAATAGCAAGCTTTGAGAGCTTTCTGTGCAATGGAGTACCGACTGTGGTTCCAAGGAAAGATCCAACGAGATCCTTTGTGACTGACCAAATGTCTTGGAAAGGCGAGGAATTCTCTTCACCAGTCAGTTTCTTCTTGCCACCTTTCAAGGACTGAGCAATCTCACCAATCTCAGTGTGTAAACCAGTCTTGACGGAGATACCAGTAGCACGGCCTTTTGTGACTACCGAGGAAGAGAAGGCCATGTTCAGACGGTCACCGACACCAACATCGCCAGTCTCGTACACGATCGTGTGATCCTTCTCAACAGGTAGCGACTCACCAGTGAGGAGAGCCTCATCTGTCTCAAAGTTCAAACACTCAAAGATTCTGAGGTCTGCAGGGATCGTGTCACCAACCTTGACATTAACAATGTCACCTGGGACAACGTTCTTTGTTGGAATGGTCTGGAGCTCACTGTTTCTGTAGACCCTTGCTGTTGGGGAGGAGAGGGATTTGAGCGAATTCATGGTCATAGAAGCCTTGTACTCCTGATAGGAGCCAATGGAGATGTTGATGAAAACGACAAACGCAATGACACCACCAGAGATCCAGTCTTTGATGGCAAGACAGATGATCATGGAGATGATGAGGACGAGGATCATGGCGTTGAACGTCTGGTGCATAATGATCTTCGGGAGGGAGATCTTCTGGTCCTCACCGAGGGTGTTTTCTCCGTAGAGCTTGAGCCGGGCATCAGCCTCGGCCGCAGAGAGACCCTCGAGGGTATTGGTTTTGTAGAGTTGCTCGACATACTTGACGGTAAGGCGGTAGTGCTCCAGCTCGTGGAGCTTGTCGGAGTCGGCCGAGGAGCCTGAAATAACAGTGGAGGAGTGATTCAGTTTGTTCTCATTGAAAGACATACCAAAATCTTAAGGAGTTGTTGTTAGAGAGTATTTACAACAGGTTCACGTAAGCGAGGAGGAAGAGTGGGGCAAAATCTACGGGGGGATGGCTTTCAGTATTTATAGTTGTGGAGTGTTGATCCTGCGTCTGTCTGGGGGCAGCGTGGGGGACAAGGCCGCAAGAGATAAGAGTCTGCCACAGGCCAAGACCTATGATATGAACCAATTAAACACCAAATGTCCAGGCCCTTGGGACAATCCTTAATTGGGGCCACAAAAAGGCTACTTGGCATTTCACAAGAGGGTTAAAGACTTGCAGGTGGATTTCTTGGTTCGCAGGCTGTGGAGCTCCCAGCGCCCCTTGAGGATTGTCCATGGACTAAAGCGGAAGATGAGGTCGGGCTACATATACGTGGACGGCACACCACAACCACACCACTCGAGAGGCCTAAGCACCCAGAAGTACGCACTGTCTACCCACCCCGATCACGTTGTTATCATGGTGCGATGGTTGCCTTTTCTCTTGGTATAAAGTACCAAGCCACGGCAACGGTAAGCACCACACGCAAAAGTCTTGGGAACTTCATGGTCCGCTAGTGTAATTCTGAGACAAGAAACTATCTCCGTGGCTGAGGACATAAGCTTCTATACATATAACTCTGTGTGTGTATCTACATAACCATATATGCCTCGGGTGCTCTACCAGCATGGTTCTCCAGCGAAGACGGCGGGTTTTCCGTCCCCCGGTGCACCTGCGCCGCTTCCTTGACGGCCTCAGCGCAGTGATCACGTGAGAATAATTTGACACATCCACAGCGAAAACCGATGCGTAAGATTGCTTCTCCCACGTTTCACGTGTTGAGTGGTGATCACGTTCTCTTGGCTTTTGTGTAATTTAGTGGGCCTGTGGCCAAACATACAGAGAGCACCGTGGGGCCCACTTACTAGTCAGTTGTGTCCCGAGGTCGTGTGTATTGTGATGAGAAGTTGGTTTAACTTGACTGGGGAGCTTTTATCCGAAGATCTTCCTGATATACGAGGTGGTCACGTGACTGATATTTCCCCCTGCACTAGCTTTGGACTGTGCCTGTGCGATGCCTTGTGTTGGTTGGATGGGACTTTTTGCGTTGCCAGGAGGTGTGTGTTAGTAAGTATTTAAGTAGGTGTTTGAGTAGCTGTATGAGTATGTGCTTGAGGACGTGTGTGTATGGAAATTTTGATTTCACAGGACTTGGAGATATATAGGAGAACAAGAGGAGACTCGGTGTGAGTGATGCGGTTTGCATATGGTACTGCGTTAGCGGTTCTAATCATTCGCAGACACGGTAAAGAGTAATCCATCAACCCCACAGACAGTCCAAGGTGCCGTTTCCATCCTACAAAGTCTAAGGCTTTGGGTTTTCTGCGATTGTCAGTTCCCTCATCTCTGGGGATTATTTCCGCTATCTTGGACCCACGTAATACTCCCGCAGCTTTACTTTGAATTTTCTTCAGTACTACAACATATCACGATGAAAAATATATATCTCCTGATACATATATCTAAAGCCTCGTGAAACTCACAATAGTGCCCCCTATGGGCGTTGGGCTTAGAAAGGAAATCATGATATTAAGCAGACCCGATCATACATACGAGTCTCATGAACGGCATCAGGACTATCATATTTGTATACAATGAAACATCTCTTATCAGTGAGACTTATGGAGGAACAAAGAACCAAAAAAGAAGAGGTAGGATGCATGGTTTGCGTGCTTTTCAGAAAAGGGGGTATGGGTGATCTTCATTAAATTGTGGCCAGATAAGGTGTGCTCACCACCGGAAAAGAGATCGAGTGTTACGGCACCGAGCTATACCACAGCTGCTGCTAATTGCAACAAATATGTCACTGCCTCCTCTCAGACACCTCCTGGAGCGGGAGAGGGGGTAGAGTCAATTTGAGACGAAGTTTGTACGACCTTGACTATCCTTGTGTCGTATTTCTGTCTGACAAGTAGCCAAGCTGCCAAGACGGACCAAGTGGCCGTGTTCTAGACGGATATGACTCTTGCTATTCGAACTCACAGAACCAGGGTATTCCCTCTCCTACAAATCGTCCTAAATTCTAGTGACGGACTCTATGCATCTACTATCTCAAGAAAGAGCATTGGTCGCTAGGTTATGGAGGTGGGTATGATACAGGGGCACAGGAGCCGCAATCCACAGCTAACAACCCCCCAATCGGGCACTAGAGCCGTATTAGGTATGAAAGATTTGCCATTGGCCCATGCTCTGTTTGCATATTTCTCCATGTAATTGTTCTGCTTTGTGCCAGAGTTTGACAGAATTGGAGAAACGCGCGTTGGCGCTTTATCTATAAACAGAAGCATCTCCCATATGATAAGCGATAAGACTACACAGGAAAGGAATGAAAAAGGTATTCGGCCTTTGGTAGGCACGACATGCCTCTTAAGAGGTAAGTAGTGATTGTACCATGAGCCTCGCTACAATTTGGCCAGGAGAGGCTGTTTTATTTGCCTTAAAGATATTGATATAAATAAGGTATCCCCCACCATGTAGTACACTATAATAGACAGCCGATTGTGCGGTCTTGGCATGTGCCTTCACACAAACGCATACATCGCACACAATGGCAATAGAATCTTATAACGAAGCTGGTATTGTAGAGACCAACAACCTGAGCTCAGACAACGAGAAGTCCGGCTACACTGGCACCAAGGGGTTTGACCAGGATGTCGAGGTCGCTGAGTTGGGATCTGTCGTGGATATCCACATCATGGATGACGAGGAGAATGCTGTTTTTGGTGAAGATAGAACAAGACTGGATAACGGTCTGAGGCAGCGTCATTTGCAGATGATTGCTCTTGTCAGTACTATCGGTACCGGTATTTTCCTATCATCTGGTGGTGTCCTGGCCACTGCTGGCCCATTGGGATGTTTCCTCGCCTATCTCATCACTGGTGTTGTTGTCGGACTGAATCAGTGTGCTTTGGCGGAATGTGCTACATTGATGCCAGCCACATCCGCTACCCTTCGTCATCTTGAGCAATTCATTGATCCAGCAATGGGGTTCTCTTATGGATGGGTCTCTGTCTGGTCCTCCATCTTGCCAACTGAAATTTCTGCTGCAGCAGTCATTGTCTCATACTGGTCCGACTTGTCCCAGGCTATATGGATTTCCATCATCATTATTCTCATTTGTATCTTCAACTCCCTTAACATTAGATACTACGGTGAGATTGAGTTCTACTTTGCTATGATCAAAATATCTCTTCTTGTCGGCTTGATGATCGTTTCCATCGTCATAACTTGCGGCGGTGGTCCAGACCACAAGAGTATCGGTTTCCAATTTTGGAGAGAACCAGGTCCATTTGTTGAATATGTTTTCTCGGGTTCTCTCGGGAGATTCGTTGGTTTCTGGAAGGCCCTTATGGGTGCAGTCTACTCTTTTGGTGGTCTGCAAGGTGTTCCGTCTTTAGCTGCTGAGGTTCAGTACCCAAGAAAGACTATCTTTACTGCTTGTAAGAGAGTCTTTTACAGAGTGACGTTCCTTATGTGTGGTGCAGCTTTCTGTCTTGGATTGATTGTTCCCTCAAACAACAAGCTCATTGCCACCTCCTCTGGTAATGCTTCATCTTCTCCATTTGTTGTTGCCATGAAAAACGCAAACATCAAGGTACTCCCACATATTGTCAATGCTGCTGTTTTGACCTCCGCTTTCTCTGCCGGTAACCAGGGTGTTGTTCATTGTTCCCGTCTTTTGTTCGCCCTCGCAGTGAAAAAACAGGCTCCAAAGATCTTCCTCAAGACAAACCGTTGGGGTGTTCCTTGGGTTGGAAATCTAGCTACTTGTGCCTTCTTGCCACTGGCATACATGAACTGCTCCACCAGTGCCGCTAATGTTTTCAATTGGTTCCAGAACATTTCCTCATCACAGACTTTGATGGAGTGGATCATTATCTCGGCCAATCACATCTGTATGACTCGTGCCATGAAAGTCCAGGGTATTCCACGTTCCAGACTGCCGTATACAATTTGGTTTGCCCCTCAGGCAGCATGGATATCTGGTCTCTTGTCGTTGTTGTTTTTGCTCACTGGTGGTTTCATGAACTTCGTTCATGGAAGATTTGAATTCTCTTCTTTTTTCTCGGCCTACTTTGTCATTCCATTGGAGTTTGGATTGTACTTTGGCTGGAAATTCTACAAGGGAACCAGATTCTGGAGACCACACGAGGTAGAGTTGGAGGTCTTGTTCAAAGATGCTGAAGACCACCCAGAGCCACCAAACAAGCCAATTAAAGGCTGGAGATACCTCACTTTATTGTGGTCATGAGCAGTTCCCCCAATGACGAGTCCTATTATTGTTTTTTATAGTATTTTTGATGTTTTATTTTCAATTCAATGTAGTTTCCTAATGACCCTTGTATCCCTCGAATATACCTAATTATATACGAGACTAGACGTAAACACCAACCCAATCTGAGGCAAAGATAGAACCAAAGCCCAATGCCAAAGCTCCACCAAGGGAGAACAGGATGTATCTGATATTACCAAAGAGTGATTTCTTCTCTCCAAGAACGGACAATGATAGGAGAATGGCAGCTGTTTATTATGTGTTAGTTTGATGATTTCGATTTGATCCAGGAAAGTGGCATGTAGTACAGTGCGCATATGATGAATACTCACTCAGCAAAAGGAAGTTAATTGCAAGAAACTTGTTACTGTCTGGGACAACCGGTGCCTTCCAGTAAGATGCAGCATTGTATTCGGCCTGGCCAGAAGGGGAGGATTTGTTAGTAACATTTCTTTATCAGTGGGGGAGAAGGGAGGGTGACCAAATGGGATCAAGGACACTATGGGATCACATACAGCAATTGATGAGTAATGGGACATGTTCTGTAAAAAATACAATGAGTAAAAGCCAATGAAGGTTGTATCAGAGTCTGAATCCAGCTCAATTACTGAGTTTCCTGTCTCCTACTTCATTGACACATACTTTATTCAAGTACGTCAAGGTTTGGGATCGCGATGTTTTATATGAGAAAAACAATGATGGGCGCGGTTACAATAGTTCCATCATTAAATATTTAGCTTCTTGTGCTCTCTAAGTCACGCTATTTGGACCAATCAGACTTATATTGTATCATATAATGCTCAGAAACACATCAAACCAGTCTTTAAGATGGATAAATATGGCCACTAGAGCGACGTCGCATGCATCTTATGCCCGACTTGCTCAGCGCTCACTCAGCTCGACATCATTTCTCCACAATGCCGAAAACGTTGCCCCAGATCTGAGAAACCTGGAGCACAGGTGGCCAAAGATGAAGGAGTTCGATCAAACAGATGTGGTGGAGTTTCTTGAGGAGCGCGCACAGGGAGATTGGAAGGAACTGACGCTACCTGAGAAGAGAGCTCTTTACTACATTTACTTTGGAAACTGGGGTCCACGCTCAGAGTCACAGCAGAAGAGTACTTCGCAGTTTGTCCTTGGCAGCTTGGGTGCTGGTATTGTGATGATCGGTCTGGGAATCGCTATCTACAATTACGCCCTCGATCTTGAAAGAGCTGAGAAGATGGAGGTGTTGGAGAAGAGACTGGAGGAAGGATTGAGAATCAAACAGGAGCAGACGACACAGAAAGAGGCCAAAAGCTGGTGGAAGATCTGGTGATTGAATGATATCAACTTACAATAGAAGGTATATACTTGTAAATATTTATCCAAGCACATTATCGACAGATATTCTTGTAGAGGAGCTTAACTATGGGTTAGCTCATGACGCCAGGTCACATGACACGATATGGGCACTATGTGATTCGGGCGCCGATGTCGCAAAATGCTTCAACTTGAGTACACAATACTTAGAGGTGTTTATCTCAAAAGGCTGTCAAGACTCCAAAAAGGGGAAATTGCTTACGACAATGTCTTCAATTAACGGTTTGTTTGGGATGAGACAGAAACTGGCTCTAAACACGCGTTTTTTAGGCACACAGAGTTCTCTTCTGACCTTTACACGCGGATTCAAGACTACCAAGGTGACACTATCTCCAACATCGACACTAGCTTCAACACCCACAAAAGGAAATACCTTGAGTTTTATGAACAACAACATACTTAAAACGAACAGATTCATCAGTAATAGATTCCTCACGACATCGCGCATCCTGTATACTACACAGTCAACAACACCCGCTTCCAAAGACTCTAAGAAAGAAAAGCAGCTAGATCCGGACAATGCACTTCCAACGGCACGGGAGCAGAAGCTTTCACAATTGAAGATAATCAGGGATCTTCTGGCATACTTGTGGCCTCGCAATAAGCTCTCATTTAAGGTACGTGTTGTAACAGCGCTCTCCTTCTTGATCCTTGCAAAGGTACTTAATGTGCAGGTGCCATTTTACTTCAAGTCGATCATTGATGGTATGAATATCGACTGGGCCAATGAGGTCGGTACAGTTTCGGCTGTTATTGGTGCTACAATCTTGGCCTACGGTGGTGCTCGTTTTGGTGCAGTCCTCTTTGGTGAGTTGAGAAATGCCATCTTTGCGACTGTTGCCCAAAGCGCCATTCGTAAAGTGGCTCATAACACATTCCGCCATTTGTTGAACTTGGACCTTGGTTTCCATTTGTCGAGACAGACTGGTGGTTTGACAAGAGCAATAGACAGAGGTACTAAAGGTATTTCTTATGTGCTGACTGCTATGGTTTTCCACATTCTTCCTATCACCTTTGAGATCTCCGTTGTTTCTGGTATTTTGACGTACAATTACGGTGCACCATTTGCTGCTGTTACGTTATTGACTATGCTGGCTTACTCAATCTTTACAATTAGAACAACCGCATGGAGAACGGGCTTTAGGCGTAAGGCGAATGCTGCCGATAACCAAGCTGCTTCAGTTGCATTGGACTCCTTGATCAACTTTGAGAGTGTGAAGTACTTCAACAACGAGGCATATCAGGCTTCTAAGTATGATGCTGCTCTTCAGAAATACCAAAACTACTCTATAAAGATTGCTACGTCATTAGCATTCCTCAATTCGGGTCAGAACTTGATTTTCACTTCGGCTTTGACTGCCATGATGTATATGGCTGCTGATGGTGTTGCATCAGGCGCCTTGACTGTTGGTGACCTGGTACTGATTAACCAGTTAGTCTTCCAACTTTCTGTACCACTTAATTTCCTTGGTTCTGTCTATAGAGAATTGAAGCAATCCTTACTGGATATGGAAACGTTGTTTAAACTGCAGAAGAACGAGGTACTTGTTAAAAGCAAAGAAGGCGCACAACCACTTATGATTTCTAAGGGCGAGGTCCGTTTTGAGAATGTTACCTTTGGATATCATCCGGACCGTCCAATTTTGAAGAATGCAAGCTTTGTCATTCCAGGAGGTGAGAAGGTGGCTATTGTCGGACCTTCTGGTTCCGGTAAGTCCACTATCCTCAGATTGGTGTTCCGATTTTATGACATTCAGAGTGGTAGAATCCTCATTGATGGACAAGACATTCGTGATGTTGACTTGGACTCTTTGAGACGTGCAGTGGGTGTTGTTCCACAGGATACTCCGTTGTTCAACGATACGATTATCGAGAATGTTCGGTACGGTAACCTATCGGCCTCTGATGAAGAAGTTCAACGTGTAATCAGGGAAGCCCAATTGAACAAGCTGATAGTTGATCTTCCAGATGGATTGTCAACAATTGTTGGTGAGAGAGGTATGATGATTTCTGGTGGTGAGAAGCAAAGACTTGCCATAGCTAGACTTTTACTCAAAAAGGCGCCAATTACTTTCTTTGACGAAGCCACATCTGCTCTAGATACACACACTGAGCAGTCTCTCTTGAAGACTATGAGAGCCATTTTCAAGCAACACCACAACACTAACGTTTCCATTGCACACCGCCTCCGTACCGTTGCTGATTCCGATAAAATTATTGTGTTGGACAAGGGTTCTGTGAGGGAGGAAGGTACACACCAGACACTTTTACAGAATCCAAGCTCCCTTTATGCTGAACTCTGGAATATTCAGGAACACCTAGACCTGGAGGAAGAGTTGACAGAGGTTGCCGAAACTGTTGATTTTCAGACAGTTGATGAAAATGGGAAGAAAAAGGAGATAAGTATCTTACAGAAAAAGCACCCTGAGGAAAAATGAAACGTGAGTAGAGTATCATTTGATATCACTAAATAGCGTTAAAGCATATTACATATTCACGACATTTAAGATACCCCCATAGAGTAGCGAACATTGTGCTAAAAAGCGATGGCTAAAGTCTTTCGGCCCTAGTCCTCTTAGTCTAATAAGTTGCGGGGAAGGGACTAGCCTTGGGAATCGTTCAGGAATTATAACCCCACCAATAGGAATATCAAAGTTATAGCAGTTCTTCCAAATTCTCCAAGAAAGAGTAATGGAATGAAGTTACAACTAACCAGTGAATGATTCGGCCTCACTTTCCACCATTACTCCGAGGCCCCTTGGTCAGGGTGACACAGAAGCAGTTTCTTAGGTTGATCTCTAGGAATTACCCGTACCAACAACAGCTCTACTTACATAACATCGACAACACGCCGAACGCTCACATGCTTTCGTTCTCAAAAGACCCCTCAAGGATGCCAATTGGTAAGGTCTTCCTTTCGTCAGAGACTGATAAAATTGGTCATAAAAACTTTGAGGTCAACAAGAAGTTCGTAACGTTGCTACACTCGGTTATATCTAAGAATGTCATGTACGACTTTAGTTATCTCGTTGAGTCTACAGAGTATATTGATCAACACATGCCAATTTATGATTTGAGAAAAGTTCCAGAGTATCAGAGAATACCAGATATTGAAGATGTTTTTGGTTTTGTGAGATGCGATGAGAAAGGAGGCGTCATACCTGACAGCTATCAGAGTAACTACTTGTACAGTGTAGTATCTTACAATGGACCAATAACTTTGACCGAACACATTCTTGAGAAACTTTTGGAAAAGTTATAAGGGATGAAAGTTATAACTAATGGAATATAGATAATACCTTATTATTCATGTAAATAATTCGTGAGCCATTAATTTAAAAAGTAGCTCAATCGAACCAAGAAAATAATTGATAAACTTCCGTTATAGGCCGAAGTCTTCATTCGTCATAAGTAGAGTGTCCAGTTGTGCCTTATCACAATTCATAACTTTGAGCATGGCCTTTGTATGCCTTACCAATCTTTCAAGATCGGAAATACTGGACTTACCTAAACTTTTCAAAATTTCTGCATTCAACTCATCAGAAAGCTTCAAGATCTCATCTTCCTTCAACAAGTAACCAAACTCACTTTCAGTTTCAGGATGTTCATAAGCCAACAAACTGAAGATATCGTTAAGAAATTCAAGATTCTTGTCATTGTTATTGTATTTTTCTCTTAAACTTTGACCATAAATCAGTGCTTCATCAATTTTAGACTGTTTTATCAACTGTATGAACTTATTACAGGATGACCTGAATAAGAGTTCATCATGTTCTTCGAAAACACTTGGGAAATGAACATTTATCAGCTTAATAGCGCCATCAATGTCTCCTTCAAGCAGGTATTTACGAATTTGCTGACGTGTCTTGAGATTTGTTTCTTCGATGGATGCTGTGCTAACCTCTACGTCGTCGCACATTTTGGAATCACCATCAGCCTCTTTTCCTTCAGATCCGGAAGAGGAGCCACTCTGGAATTGTTCTTTTTTGACCTCATTCGCAAAAGTCTTTGATATATCAACATAACCGAGATGATCAAAGTATGAAGAAACAAGCTTCTGCATCAAATTTGGAATTTCCTTATCCGTGTTTGTGTTAACTCTCATCTCCATATCAGCTGGAGAAGCAGTAGAAGTAGCGCTTGTAGCATACCCAGTAGATGTATGTTCCATGACCTTTTGTGAGATCTTCAACTTTTCTTGATCAATGTAACCTTCAATGTCAAATATGAATTGCTCCATACCAAAGTTTGTTGTTACTGAGTTGCCGCTTTTCAAACCTATACTTGGCACCAATCCCTTTGTGATATCCTTGAAGGCAATTCCCAAGTAGACACCATTCTTTGTGTAAAAGACAGCTTTAGTTGCGAAATTAACTCCACATCCAATAACGTCTCCTTGCCCGAACTCCCGACTGTAACGTCTTGAAATAGTTTGGTTGGCCATCGTAGTTCCATCACGGCCGTTCAGTCCATATGAACCAATCTCAAGCCCAGGCATCTTTGGTGCACCGGTCAAATTCGAGTAGTGAAATCCAATTACAACATCACATAACCCCTTATTATTGTTGTTTGTGGCGGTATGGATCTTTGTTTCGTAGTAGAATATACCTGTATGGACAGGGATTGTGGCATCACCTCTTGCACAGTGGTAATCATAGTTTTTAGCGATTGATGTGCTGGAGGCTGCTGCTCTGACTTGGTCAACTCTCAAGGTAAGGCCGGAATCAGTGATGTTGAGTTGTGCTGACTGAGTGGACTCCCACTTCACAGGGAGCGGATACTTGAAACCAGAAAGTGATCTAGTTTCGCTCATGGCAGTGTTAGATCTGCTATTAGCGCTATGAGAGTTCACGCTGCTGCGTCTTCTCCCGTCAGCTGATGACGAGTTAACCATTCGTCTCAAGACCAGCTCAGGGCCTGAGAACGAATCCATGTCGATATCTACGTCGTCTCGGTCGCTTTCGAGCGCTTCTTCGTCTTGGTCGTCATCTTCAACGTCAAGAATATTAGATGCATAGTTTATGCTCCCCAAAGGGTCCTGGTGGTCCTCGTGGTCAATGTCTCCACCGAGGCGACGTGAAGAATCTAGCATGGTGGTATCGTTTGAGGTGTCGGTTGTTGAGGCTACACGGCGGGATACTGTGTTGGGGACGTATGGGGAATGGGACAGCATGGAGAGAACTTCATCGTGGTACCTCGGGTCGTTAAAGCGGGAGGGCAGGGACCCCAGAAGTCCAGTGGTAGAAAGCCATGTGGACCGTGACAGTTCCTGCTTTGATGGTGCTGGCTGTTTGAGCTGCTGCTGGAGGTTATCGCCGTATGGAGTCTTGAGCAAGTAGGCTGGCAACGTGAACGTCCCGCTATCAGTCTCCATGGTTGTGTGGTCTTTTCAACGGGCAGCGAGTATTCAGGTTTGCAGGAGGCAGAGGTTAAAGCGCTCAGCTATCTCGCGATGTCAAGGGATCAATGATTGCGCGTGAGCTCTTCGGAGCGGTTTCGGGTGTGTTGAGACGAACACTGTGTAGAGTAAGTACGTTGAATGACACTTCCTCTCCGGTCCTACAATTGCGCGATAAGGCGAAGTATTGTGTGGGAGCGCAGGGTTTTTCTGTTTAAAGGGGAAAAAAATCAAAAAGTAAATCTTCCCCGCCAGGACTCGAACCTGGAATCTTCTGGTTTCAGAAGTAACTACTTAAATCGTAGCCAGACGCCGTGACCATTGGGCCACGAGGAACAGATTTATGATTGTGTTTTGATTTGGCGACTTTCATACTATGATTTTAAGACGAATACGGCGGGGAGGGATTGCGGCAGAAAGAGATAGAAAAAGCATTAGCAGTGGCCTCGTAATGTATTTCAAAAGCAGGGCAGATAATTTGGTATGTGCTTGTAACACTAGTTGTACGCTACTTTAATTATGCATTAGTGCACCCTATCTTTTCGGATTATACCCGTGACTATGTCATTTTACCGAGATGTAGATGTAGCTAATCTGCAGTTGGTCATCGCTCAGGTCTGAGTGCTGGTTTCAGCGCTCCACCCTTGAGATATCGAGCGCTTTCAAACCCCAGAAATGCTTGATTTTTTAGCCAGACTACAACAACAGCTACCCCATTTACAACAAGTAATACAGCTAATTCCTCAGCATTTCTTGCCCCCTAGTGTACTCATTATACTAGCCAAACATAAAGAAGGGCGCGGTTAAAAGTCGTTTGGTGTGCGGGTGTGGCCAGTCCATCGTGAACGTCGGAGTATCATGGGATGAAAAACCTTTGACGGTGGGGAAAAGGAGGCTAACAGCTTTATTCCTACACATAACACCAGAACATAGGCAAACACTCAAGTGAAATATGAGCGTGCGTTTTGCTAGTGCAGTGCTCTCGAGACACCTGAGAGCCCGTGCGGCTGTGCCAGCTGTTGGTACAGTCTCCGCTGTCTCAATGGCCAGATGGATCACCACCTCGAATATGAGACTCGATGAGAAGAAGCAAAAGGACCAGCCACAATCCATTTTGACGAATGACATGCTTGCTAAGGCAGGTGTTGATGTAGAGGAGCCAGCATCATCTGCGTCTGCTGAGCAACAGAAAGAGCAGCCAGATCAGCAGCAGAAGCAAACTAAGAAGAAGAGAAGCGCACCACAGAGTTCCACTGATCTGAAGAGAGAAAGATACGCTAACCTGTTCTACGTTGGATTTTTTGCCGGTGCCATTGGTGGTGCTGGATACTTGGCCAGAGACTGGGAGGAGGATGAGGACCCTAAGATCAAGGAGGACATTCCAAACGGTTACACGATGGATCTGTTGTGGAAGAGATTCAGTGCTAGATTCAATTCGATCTTTTCATATTTCCAAGAGCCACCATTCCCAGATCTCTTGCCGGACTCTCCACCTGAGCCATACAAGCGTCCATTGACTTTGGTCTTGGCTCTTGAGGACTTGTTGATCCACAGTGAATGGTCGCAGAAGAGTGGCTGGAAGACTGCAAAGAGACCAGGTGTCGACTACTTTTTGGGTTATCTGTCTCAGTACTACGAGATTGTTTTGTTCTCCTCAAACTACATGATGTACTCTGAGAAGATTGTTGAGAAGTTGGACCCATTGCATGCCTTCATTACCTACCAATTGTACAAGGAGCACTGTTTGTACAAGGATGGTGCGCATATCAAGGACTTGTCCAAAATGAATAGAGACTTGTCTAAGATGGTCATCTTGGACGTTGAAGAGAATGCGATCAAGTTGCAGCCTGAGAATGCGATCAAGATCCCAGCTTGGGACGGATCTGCGGACGACACATTGATCAAGCTGATTCCATTCTTTGAGTATCTTGCTACACAGCAGTTTAAGGATGTTAGACCTGTTTTGGGCACTTACAAGGACAAGGAGCACCTGCCAGAGGACTTTGCCAAGAGGGTGGAGATTTTGCGTGGCGAGTGGGACAAGGACCAGGCTAAGAAGCAGAGTGCCAACTTTTTGAACAAGCTGCTTGGGTTGCCAACCATCAAGCAGACCTTCCCACTGGATGCTGTACACGACGAGGGTGTGAGAAACTACACCAACTTCATGAAGCTTGTGAAGGAGGAGGAGGCCAAACTTAAGGCGCAGGCCGAGATGCCTAAGGAGACGTTCAAGCTGAAGGACATTGTGGAGGGCAACTTGCCCTCTCAGGAGGAGATGATGAAGAGACAGATGGAGAAGCAGGCTGAGTATGAGAAGCAGCAGCAGCAGCAGACCAAGGCCTGAAACAAGAATTGCAAAAGACGAGAGTTTACTTTGACCCTTTTTTGTATGTACATAGTGTCTCTAGCATAATGAATAGTATTATGACAAAGCTGTATGAGTATTGGCCCCGCGTACCTTTTTGTTGTACACACAGAAAGAAGCACGTATATATACAGATGTGTTTGTGTACACAGACACAATGCCATTTGCGCAAATCGCCATCGCAAACTCGAAACGAGACCCACCCGCAGTCTGTGTGAGCCAGTCCCTGTTGAGTCCCTCTCTTCCCCATGCCTCACCCACACCAATTTGGGTGGCAAACACGCGAATTGGCGAAACAGGCTTCCTTAAAAGTTTTTCGATTCGCCGGCAAGTGACGTCCGACATTGCCACATTTGGTAAGCTTGTTTACATCAGCGAGTGTACTTGTTTGTGTTTGTGTGGCGTGGCGCATACCGCATTCCGCAGAGTCGTAAAGTGGCGCTGCTTTGCGCCAAAGCGGTGACTCCCTTGGCGCCCGCTCGGCGCGCCGGCACGCTGTGCTTTCGCCACTGTGCCGAATGCGGCAATATCTGCCATGGTGCTCCGGGCCAGCTAGGCGTGTATTTTCGCGGTAGTTCTGCCTGCCCAGTCGGCCAAAGGGCCAAGTTTATAATTTTGATATTTTTGATTTCCCAGCAATTACAGCGTTCGGCACAGGACAACAACAAGCTACAACGAAACCGGAAAACACCACCACAAATAAAAAACAGTGAGTATCCTACAGGCCATGGAAACGTGTAATTAGAAGTACACGATTGAGTACATCTGGGAGATAGCAGGGCACGGGTGAGTGCTGTTTCCGTGTGTTGTTTTTTTGTCGTTCTCTCCTTGTTTTGTCTTTTTAGTGGCGTGGATTGGCTCCGCCATCATACGGCGGGCCCGTTGTGACGTTCACCAGCGGACACCAGCAGAGAAGCACATACAAGAGTGAAGCACGGGTGCCACCACTGGTCAACACAGGAGCTATTTGCAATGGCTTGTGTTGGGCGCGTTGTGAGGGTTTCCCGCCCTTGTGATTGATCCATAGTGCGCGCGTGGCGCGCCCGCTCTCCCGTGAAAGCTCTCCCCCTTTCTTACCGCCGCATAGATTTTGGGCCGGTAAATTGCATTGGATGGCCTCGTCTAACAGAGGTTCAGTGCAAAATTGATACAATTCACACAGCACAGACAGCGCTGGATTAATTGGACTGGCGCTGTCTTGTCTTGCCGGAGCCAGAGGCTCGTCGTCCTCTTTTTGACACGCCGACAACGAATCTGAGCGCGAACAAGATTGGGGCTGACCTTGTGTTTTTCTTGCCCTTTTGAAGCCTTAGGTGGTGGCGATCTGTACGAGGATCTTGTGAAGATATGAGAGTCTGATCGAGGAAAGGCCGTGGTTATGCCAATTGTACGTGTTTTTCCTCTTTTGTTCCAACTCATTTGAGCCAGTGATTGTACTTTTGTTTCACCACCTGAGGCGGCCATATAGGAGAGTGGAGAGACGCGGGGGGGGGGCAGTAGTCGTCTGAACAGTGCGTCCCAACTCTAAACCTACCCTTTTTCCTGTATTGGTCAATCAAGTTCCATTCCCAGTGACCACTGTTTGCCTGACTCATAGAAATATGTGCGCGTATTTGTGTCCTTGTGTCCTACTCGATTTGATCTGAATTTCACACTCAAACTCTTTCCATGCGCTTTCTTTTCTTTCTTGTCTCAAATTTGCGAACAAGCAATACTAACAAAAACATATGCACCAGACCTTAACAATGTCTATTACACGTGAAGATTCTGTCTACTTGGCCAAGCTCGCTGAGCAAGCTGAACGTTACGAGGAGATGGTTGAGAACATGAAGGCTGTCGCCTCTTCTGGTCAGGAGCTCTCTGTTGAGGAGCGTAACCTTTTGTCTGTCGCTTACAAGAATGTCATTGGTGCCCGTCGTGCTTCCTGGAGAATTGTTTCTTCCATCGAGCAGAAAGAGGAGGCCAAGGGTAATGAGAGCCAGGTTTCTTTGATTCGTGAGTACCGCTCTAAGATTGAGGCCGAGTTGACCAAGATTTGCGACGACATACTGTCTGTTTTGACAGTGCACTTGATCCCATCTGCCGCTTCCGGTGAATCCAAGGTGTTCTACTACAAAATGAAGGGTGACTACCACCGTTACTTGGCTGAGTTTGCCACCAACGACAGACGCAAAGAGGCTGCTGACTTGTCCCTCGAAGCTTACAAGTCTGCTTCTGACGTTGCCGTCACTGAGTTGCCACCAACTCACCCAATCCGTCTGGGTCTTGCCTTGAACTTCTCTGTTTTCTACTATGAGATCTTGAACTCCCCAGACCGTGCTTGTCACTTGGCCAAGCAGGCATTCGACGACGCCATTGCTGAGTTAGATACCTTGTCTGAGGAGTCTTACAAGGACTCTACATTGATCATGCAGTTGCTCAGAGACAACTTGACGTTGTGGACCTCTGACATGTCTGAGGGTGGCCAGGACGCCCCAGAGGAGGAGAAGGCTGAAGTTAAGGACGAAGAGTAAATTAAACACAACTATAATCTACTTCTTCGATACCCCCTTTTACTATACTCTGACTCACTTTTTTTTGATTCTGTTTTCTCTTCTTTGCTTCCCCTAGACATCAGCATTCACCCTATTCTCAAATCCATCATTGTATCTATTACAAACAATTACAATCCTACCCTTATCATTGTGCTTGATGTTCAGTTCTCACCCACCGACCCATCACCTTTTTTATAAGTTATTGTCACTACAGGTTTTGTAACTGATTTTGCCATCGTCCTTTTTATTCTGCTCTTTGCCTTCCTCCTTTTTTATATATATATCACCATTGTTTACTTTTTTTGAGATATACATATATGTGAACCCGATTTTCACAAGGTTGTAGTTTGGTGTCGAGGAGGGCATGGACAGTAGGTTCTATTTAAAAAAGTGTACTAGACATTACATCAGCGCTCACGCCCAGGCTAGACACAACTTCGCGGTGCTCATTTATAGCCTTTTTATGCAATTGCATCCACTATACTACCTCCACGTACACATGTACGCACAATCAACGAAATTTCTAAGTCCTTTATATTGAAACATGTCTGACCTCAACGGTGTCTTTAAGATCGTCAATCTCACAGTGGGAGGCCTCACAGTAAGTGTGCTGGTTTTGCAACGAGGGAGGAGACGGGGGTGATACCGGTGATCCGACCTGCTCCCCCCTATCATTATGTACATGTATGTGTGTGGAGTATCACGTATAACTAACTAAGCATTTGAAAAAAAGACTCTATCCGGTGTTTCCCAGCTTTTATCTGGAATGTGAGTATCTGGGCTTATATCACTAAGACTTATGATTGAGTTTTGCTAACAATATGCTTATTATAGCCAATCATTCTTCCTTGGCCTCTACTTGATCCTCTTCGGTGCCGCTATTGTCTTCCTTGGTAAGTTTTCATATTAATCAGCTCTGTTAAGAGCCAAGCAGATAAAAAAAGTCTTATGACACTAACATTTTGCAATAAGAGTTCAAGATTCCACCACTGACGTTCCAATATGCTTCATTCCTCTTCTCCTTCCTTGGTCGTGGTTTGTGTAAGTTCCCCCATTATTCCCCATGCTTGTGCAGCTCAGCCGACCATTGTTCTGGAACATACTAACGGGATATGCACATATAGTTTACATTCTCATTGGTGTCATTACTGCCAATGGACCAATCATCAAGGCCATTTTCGGTTTCTTGATTGTCATTGTCGGTGTCTGTTACGTCGTCTTGGAGTTTATCCCAAGTATCGAGCCGCCTGAGAACTTCAGATCCCAGGGGCACGTACTGGAGGAGAACGATGAAGAGGATATCATTTAAATGTGGTGTTCTGCCTGATCTATACATCGCTGTTGTGTGGTATATCTCAGTAGGTATTTCCGTCCGGATGCATCGCAAGCACAGACCGTCTACATAACTAGAAGGTAGTTATAGTATATCAATTATTACTACATATTCCAACATAATTGATGACGATTTGTTTCAATTTTAACGATTAGTGTAATATAAAAAAGACCATAAAGTCCTAGTACACGAGTGCTCTGTCATGTGATGTGGTGGCACTATATTTCAACCTGCTTTTTTATTTTGGGCGGCTGTAATCGCTATTGATTAACAATTAACAAGTAAACAAACAGCTACCAACTGAAACGAACGATTATAATTGCCCGTCTTACAGGAAATATAGAGGGCCAAAGTAGTGGATAACAGGAGTTCTGACCATCAGAAAAAAGCATTCGGTAAGCTGATTTGTTTATTGGTACATTCTGCACTTTGTCTGGGGGGCACAGGGAGTCAGACAACATTACAAGATGAGCAGCGGCGAAGTGCCCAACTCACCCAGGGAAACAATCATCCTTCCGGCCAATTCATTCACAGCGTCCAGGTTCCTTTATGGCTCGGTCAGCGAGATTAGTTCAGCTTCAGAGACCGTTCTTTTGGGCGGCTTGCCGGTGTTGTGGTTTAAAGAGCAAACTATCCACTTACACAAAACCTGGGGCCACAAGACTTACACCGATGTTGAAAACCATTTAGGGGAGCTGTACTCACAGGCAAAGAAGCTGGGATTGAAGGATATCTCCAGAGACACCAGAGTCAGGAAACTCGTCAGTCTGCTGAAGCGGTTCCCAGAAAGCGACTCTGAAGATGACAGCGATGAGGAGGATGTTGACTACAACGATATGCCACTTGGGCATTCTCTGTCATTGAACAACAATACTGACAACGACACACAAACCATAATCGAGGAGATGAAGGTTCTATTTCCAGACGGCCAACACTATCTTGAGGCGGATGAGATTGAACAACCGAGCAATGATCAAGGCGATGAGTTGCTTACAGCTGAGACATCAGGCTCCGAGCCTAGACCAACAACCAATAATGTGATACCATCTATCATTGTTCAAGAGCATCAAGGAAGTATCAAAAGCAATATACCCAAGCATCTACACATTTCACATACATCATCATCTCTGTCAGTGGAGCAGTCAACCCAGAGCTTCTACACGGCCCCCGGATCAGCTGCCTCATTAGTGTCCGAAGAGAGTATTACTACATTCAAAGCACCTCAATCAGCGACTTCCAATCGTCATAGAGGTAATAGTACAACACCAAAAGTTCCGGAAGTGCTATCAGACTTTGTTAATGAAAGAAAAAATGGTACATCATCCCAGGAATCATTTATATCGGGTAGTAGTGACCCAGAGAATGACAATGAGCACCTGCTCACACTGGCTGGTAAACCCACTCTAATTTCGCCGCTTTTGGAGCCAACACCAAAAGTTAGGTTTAATGACTTGTCACACAGAAGAACACGATCCAGAAGCAAAACAGTAAAGATGCATCAGTTAAAACCATCTCCATCATTGAATGTCCAGCTGGAGAAGTTGAATACTAAGCGTGAATTAGCAACCGAAAAGGTCAAAACAGTGGCATCCATGACCAAAAGGAAAATCAGGAAAGATGTTAAGAAAATGCAGCGGAAGAAACTGTACAGAAGGTTTCTCAAGAGTTTCCGTGCAGGCGAGATAATTAACATGGAGAAAATGTTGGTATTGGTGAAGACTCCCGCTCGAGGTTCAAATGTTAAAGGTTTCACACAGTTCACAGAAGCCGAGTCATGTGATACCCGAGTGCTTGAAAGATGGAAAGAGTATATTGTTGTGGTAAGGTCCACTGGTGATATAGAAAATCCAGTTCTTTTCCAGTTTTACACTAACCGCGAGATCCCAGATACAGAGGAGTCCAAAAATTACAGAGATATAATGGGTTTCACATTGACCAAAGACTGCCATGTGAGTTTCTACAACATACTAGATCGTACGATATCTCTTGTAAAGGATAATAAGATCTTCATTTTGCGATGCCAGACTCCGACTTCCTCAATTCGTTGGTTCACTTTCTTGAATGAGATGCTTGGAATTCATTCCCCAACAACAGTAAATATCCATCTTCCTGGTCTCAAAACGTCAATTAGTCTCAATCTCTCTAACGATTTCTATGATTCTATTTTGGATTTCAAGTTCGAAAAAGTGGAGTTGCATGTGAAAGAGAAAGGATATCAAATGATCAGACAACCCATAGTACAGGAGATCAGCAAGAAGATCAGAAATAGGTTGATTCACGCAGGATATGGCAAGCTGATTGAAAAGTTCGAAACTGAGGACAATATTATTGGCGTTTGTTGGAGATATTATGATCGACTTGAGTGGCTCTTTGGTGAAACTTTGGGAAATTTGTTCTTTCAGCAGGCTATGAATTTCACACATGAATTGGAGTTTCGTTATGTTAAACATTATCCAAGGAAGTCAATAATAGAAGAAGGAACCGTTATGCACGAACCACCTCCAGTTGAAGGCTTTTTGGTGAGACTCTCCACAAGGGAAGGTAACTTGAAGAGAGGTTTTTCCAAGAGGCAAGTGATTTCGTTTGATTATTTCTCAACATGTGATCATCTTCTTTTCTTTATAAAATCTTACAAGTCAAGGCCTGCTATGCCTTTTGATGACGAGTTTTTTGAAAAGAAGGAGCTTTCCAGGGACAAATTTGATCAGATTTGTTCTTCCCTTCCTTTGATTCATCACAATAACCCATTCGAACTTAATAATGAAGGTCACATATCATGGTTAGCCCCTGATATGGATCAAATCGAGTTCCATAAGCGTGATGTTCATTCAGTATATGAGTTTGAGAGAAGGGTGAACATGGTAAAGGGATCTGATGTTTTGAACCTTCTTGAGGTAGAAAAGATTTCCGAATTTGATCCTAAGGAAATCCCATCAAGTGTTGAGTTATCTAGCAGTTTAATTTGGGGAGATAATGTTGATAAATCAAATCGAAACACCTATTTGGCAATTCTGATGAAGAATGGTGCTACCATGGTGTTGAAAGCCAGAAATTCCCTGATAAGAGATGAGTGGGTCTTGAGGTTGAATCAGTTAAAAACTTATTGGAAAAGCAGAATAGCGGAAGATAGCGAATTAATAAGTTCCATGAGAGGTGAGAATGCAAACAAGTTGAACCTGGATGATTTATACGAGGCTGATGTTTTTGAGACGTCGCCTAAGTGGGAAGCAACCAGAGGTGGCGCCAAACCAGAAATTTTTAACATCACACCTTACGCGTTATATCGTCCAATTATTCGGTGTGGTTTTTTGTTTCAGAAGCCAAAGAAACATTCCACGTTTGCCAAATACTTTGTTGTCTCGGTTCCCGGATGCCTTATTCTCTATAAGATTGTGAGGAGGAACATTACTGGCCGCATCAGGCCGACCACTCATTACAAGCACTACATCACAATTCCATTGAGTCAATGCTATATCTATTCCGGATCGATCTGTGCTTTGGATCTTTTGAACAGAGACGCAGACGTTGAAAACATCCGTCCCGGTAAAGTATTGCTTCCTCGTGTTTACGAAGACGGTTGGCTGTCGTCGGATGATGAACCGTCGAGGTGTTTCACGTTATGGTTTGGATCTAAAAGGGCCATTGCTGGTAACTCCTTACAGAAGCTGAACCCGGACAGCAGTGAGGGTGGTGTTAAGAATCCAAATTTCATTCGCATAGTGAGCAGGTTGGGCGTAACTGGACAGAGCATGGTGTTTATGTGCAGGTCTCGTCAAGAACGAGACCTCTGGGTGTCTAATTTGTACACAGAATTAGAAAGATTTGGGAGAGCTAACGAGAATTAATGATAATTTAATAATCTAATGAATGGAATATTTTTAGCAATACGGTTAAATTGCCAAAGACGACAATTTTGTTTTGATCCTGTTAACGACGTCGAGCCAGGGCTTGAGGTGACCACCTTCGTTCCATAGCTCGTATGCCTCCGAAGCGTTTGGGTTTGTTAGTTTCTCCAGACAGATGTTCACGTCGTTTACGATGGACCGTTTGGACTCGCTGGTCATGCTGTACCACTTGTGCTTGTTATGCTGCAGGAAGGAGCCAACCTGTTTTCTGAAGGGCTTCCCCAATTGGGCATCACTCATCTGCTCAATGGCAGAGTAGTCGGCCAATGCGGTCAGCAGGATAGCAATTGGCAGCACTCTTGCACATTCGTCGATCTCCACGTAGTCGAGAGTCTTCACCTGGGTGAGGCACTCTGGGAAGAGCGTTGTGAGTGCCTCGTCCTTGTAGGAAATACACTTTGCGAGAAAGTCGCAAGCCTCGTCGTCGTCAAACACTTCCACGCCGAAAGTACCCATGAGGCCCAAGTGGAATCAAAATGACCATAGACAGAGACATTGCACTCAGTTTCTCCACTTCTATAATATTTTTTTGGGGGTGTTTCAAACATCCTGGCGAACTTTGCCTGGTGAGGTTGGCACCGGGTAAATTGGATTTCCGCTTTGGGAAAGGGTGGACATGAAGTAGGGCTCCACTCACGGAGGCCCAGTATTCCGCCATTGCGACCACCAGCCCGCACTACTGCCAAAGACAACACCACAAACTGCCCCACAGCCGCAAAAGGTGCCTACTTGTGGAGAATTGAGCTGCTTTGTTGCGCTCTGCTGGGGTTGCTGTGTAGGGCCTGGGACGTGGTTTCTTGGTGTAATCCCGGCATAGAGGTGCATCGCCAACAACTTCTGATTTGCATGTTGCCTGGTCGAGTGAATTTGAGTGCTTGTGGAAGCACACACGACGGGGCCTCCGCCGTAGATAAGTATGTACACAGATAGGCACGGACTCGGCGATTCTTTATATCCACATCCGAAGAGGATGTGCTCAGCTGGGCCGGCGAGGTTTTCTATTTGGGCACCATCGGGGCCCTGGGCACTGGTCAGCAGGACGCGCCAACGGCTAATGGGAGGTACACTGAGATTTTTTCGGGCTACTCTGGGTAACAAGTGCTGTCTAGATTTTATTAGAGCACGGTGTGTGCTGTAATTGGTACCTGAGAGGGATGCATTCTTTGGATGTGAGCCATGGCACGCCAGAGCTGGCGGACCGCAATGGTTTCTCGCATGTGGTAGAAAGGACCAGAAAGGACGGGCACGCTGGCACGCTGGCACCAGCGCACTATCCACCCCTGTGGAATGACTATACAGAATGACATTGACCCTGGCCATGGGCTCTCAGCATGGTGAGATGCGTTTAACCGAAGAAAACGGTGTAGATCAGCCCTGGGGCGCATGTATATCTACCACTCCTGCTCCTCCCCAACGCCTGGGGGAACCTCCCCCACTTTCTCTCTGTTCGTCTCTCGGTTCCATCTCTGGGATATATCAGAGTTTCAGTTCCATTAGCTTATCTCGTAGTGACTCCACGACGGAAATCCAGTCGTCAAGCTCATCTGTATCCATCCACAGCTCGTAAGACTCGCAGCATGTAGAATTGAGCACTTTGCGTTCTATGCTCTGTATCGTCATGTTGATGAGCATCTTTCTCTGCTCAGTCGCAAGCCTGTCCCAATGGCGCCGATTTTTGCGGACAAACTCAAACACTCGGGAACGGTATGGCTCTGACAGCTCCTGGTGGCTCATGTCTTCTACTACACCCATGTTTTGAAGACCCAGAAGTAGCACCGCAATAGTAAGCACCTCGCCTGAAAGATCTGTTTCCACGTACTCGGACCCCAGCGCCCTCTGCAACGACTCCTTGATGTCTTCAAAGGGAGGCTCTGGAATGTCATGGAGGCAGTACGCAAGGTGGGTGCAGCTCATGTCGTCGTCGAAGACATATACCCCTGTGACGCCCATATCGTGTTGTTGTTATTAATACTCGGTGCGGGTGGTGGTTTGCTTAGCCGGGTTAGTGCAATCCAGTGGAAACCCAAACTTTTGGTAAAAAAACACTCCACGCAAAAGCTGACAGACAATTTGGTGGCTCACAGGGAGGCTCCTGTCAAGGTCTAGAGTGGAGCCCTTCTGTTTCCCCCGCCTTAAGTACTTTGAAGCTTGATGCTGCGGGCACTCGACTTCTTTATAAACAAAATCCAAGAAAGCCGGGGACTCGGACTTTCTGCTTGGGGACTGTTTTTGCGACAGGCTGTTGGGCAGCCGTTTTCACAGTCTGAAACCTTTTTGTCGCAAAATCCTGCAGTGTGTATCTCATATATAAGCTACGACCAGTGTCCTTCATCAAGTGATATCGTATCAATGTGCTCATTAAGGTTATTAAGTTCTAGTCATTAAAAGACACCAAGGCGGCGCAAAAGAGAAAGAGAGAGAGAGGGAGAGAGAGAGAAACAGAGAGGAAGAGAAAAAAGATAGAAAGAAACACAGGGACAAAAACAGAGAAATAGAGGACACGTACCTAATAACAAAGTGCATTCACAGAACTGTTTCTTTCAATGCATCGTCAATGTCCTGCAAAAGTTTGCTCCACCGTGTCGAATTGGAACCCGACTTGTTGAGCGTGCTGTAGTTGCCACACTCGCTTAACGGGTCTCGGACAACAACGTCCGAGCCTGGTGTGTTATTGCAGTCAACAGTTGAGTTTAAAGAGCTCACATGGTCCTCATCACTGGACTGCAGACTTGGGCTACGGTTATCGTCGTCATCAGAATCAAAATCAGAGCCAAAGTCTGAATCAAAGTCGTTTCCCAACTCATCATCCGAGGCCTCAAAACTGGTTTCTCCAAACGAAATCTGATACTTGGAGATCAGACATTCCATGATATCATCCCACGAAGGAACACTCATAACGCAGGAAAGCTTTTTCTTTGGCTGTTGATGGTCTGTACCAACCTGTATGACCAACGTGTTTCGCACCGGGAATTCATCCAACGACTTTTGCCTCACACCGGTCGTCAACAAGCATACTCCAATGTCTTCTGGCAGAACCATCGACGCCAGAGTTTCTGATACAGATGTACCACTGGAAAACTTAACTGGATTACCTATTTCGGCAATCATTCTGGAGAAATTGGATCCATCCACGTAGACTTGACTCATGGAATCCACTGAGCAAATCACCTTGAAAGATTCAAATCTGGTAGATAGAACACGAGCAATGTTCTGCAATGTTACGATGGTGGATTTTTGCAATGGTCTCTTATGGTCAATACACATAATCAGGTGTCGTGGCTTGGTAAACTGAAGTGGCGTTCTTGGTGTTTCCAAAACAATTGGAGAAGGGAATGTCAACGGTGACAGCAACACGGAGATAGTCAGCTGGTCAGAGTCGATTGTCTGTGGCGCAACTGTTGGGTTCTTTGGGTCCACGGTGCTTGATATATTCTTGGAATTAAAGTGCTGGTCCAGGTCGCACAAGCCCGCAACCCATTTTTCTAGGATGTGGGAGTCCTTTTGCTTAATAAACAGTGTCTGTGAGGCCAGTTGTAACTTCAAAGTCTCATGATTTGGAGTACCGACTTTAACACCACTCAATAAGGGAAATGCTGTCATGTTCTCGTAGCTTTTCCCAACTACCACCAAAGAATACTGGAACAAATAGACGATCACTTCTTGGAACTCATCATTCTGGTCATAAGCGAGTTGGAGAACATCCACCAATCTCAGCACACCAAATACATCAATGTCAGTTTCACTTACGGGATTTCCACAGTGATAACGCAATTCTCTTAAAAGAGATGAGACATGCTCCGAGCGTAGCAGGGCCAATTGTATGTCATTGGCTGCAAAAATCTCTGTATTTGGCGAGGCAGACTTGGGAACTGAGGACACAATGGAGGAAATCGCCGAGATAGAGGAGCCACGCGACTTGTGTGAGCGGTGGGTGCCACGGTATTGGGCTGATGAGTCTCGTGGCTGTGGTCTTAGGTTGGGAATATTGATGCTGAGGTCCTTGGAGTTCTTGTTTTGGAGAGAGAGGGCCTGGAATTTGTTTTGCTTCGGGATTGGTGTTCGCTCTGGAATTAGTACAGGTTCTGGTGCTGGGGCTACTGTAGCCGATGGATTAATCAAATATTTCGAGATGAGTGCATCTCTTAGTTCATCGTCGTTCGGGTAGGCGACTTTGTTACATAGTTCACAATGTGGGAATATGTTGTGTAGTTCATTGGACTTTTCTGGAGCATCGTTCATCAGGAGCCAGAGACACTCTTCGTGGCAAGTGTGGCCACATGTTAGTTCGACAATCTTCTCCACTTTGAGGCGAGAAGATAATAACTCTTCGCAGAAGCAGCATGCCTGGTCGTTGTAGTTCTTTTGTTTTCTGGGCGTAGGCGTCTTGGAGTGGAGAAATGGGTGCACTCTTGGTGGGGCTGCTAGTAGGCCTGATGTGCTGACGTTAGACGTGGACCCTGCGGAGATTGGTGTTGTCCTTGGGATGGAGGTGGTTCTCTGTTTTGGAATGCCTGCAAAGCTGTAGATATGGGGCGAAGAAAGGCCCAGGGCATGGTGGTTCATCTGTGTTTCGTGGCTGACTATCCTTGTGATTACAGGAGAGCTGTGAGCCTTTTCCAGCGGCGATGGCCTAGATATCTGGGAAATCTTATCATGGAGCCGGGACCACTTTGATGCCTTTGCAGAGCTATGTGACTTGTCAGCCTGCCCGGGGGTCGACCTTGTTGACCGTGGGATGTAGCTTTTCGGGGGCGTGTGGAACTCCATCTGCTTTGGTAGCAAGCCGTTTGTGTGCTTGTGAGTGTTTCAGATTGAGGCCTATGGATGTTTTTTTCTCAGATGAGGCCTGGCGATGCTGTACAATGGGAGGTGTGGTCTCCGAGACTCAGTGGATGGGGTTTGGCGCGTGGGGTCAATTTAGCTGTGGAGTGAGAGAGAGGGAGGTAGAGAGGTGGAGAGGTAGAGATAGGAGGCCTGTTTCCCTTGCTTATTATACCTCCCGTACGTTTTTATGGTGAGATGCAATTGTGAAAAAAAAGTGTTTCAAGATCTAAAATGTTCGCAGGATTAGCTCTATAAAGCCCTTGGCTAAATCAAGAAGATAGAGTGAGGCGGGGAGAAATACGCATGGCTGGGAGCAGGAAAAGCATAAACATGAAACATCCATATTGGGTAACTTCCCATATTGGGAGAACAGAAGATTACCCGGCCGCAACCCAATGATAACACCCGCACACCAGGAATGTTGCTGTGATAACGTTATCCTCCGCACACACCTGCACACCAAACATGCGCACCACACGACACGCACACACACACGCGACATGCGCGCATGGCCCCTTTATGTGCGGGCTCCCCACACATACAGACACATTTTTTTTGCCTTATGGCACAGCTTTGGCCCACGCAGATTGGCAAAGCGCTTGTGGGAGACTCTAATCTAAGAGGCCCCTCTTGCGTTCTCACACAGCGGTGAACCCACACACGCCAGCGGTGAAAAAGCAGTGGCGGATCCGAAAGAGTAAACAAACAGGCTCTCTACTTGCCGCCCACACGCGGAGCTACCACCAAACAGAGTCACACGTTTCCTCCCCTGTCTTACCGTAGCTGCTCGAGCTTGACACACAGACACACGGAAGCCCCCAACCCCGTATCCGCTTTGCCCACTAGCCGCTTGGATTGCTTTTTGTTCTGGTCTCCGTGGCGCCCCCTTTTCACGTCTGCCCCCTGACTGGAACGCCGTTGTAGTGACAGGTGAGACTGATACGCCGAGGTTTATAAAGGTAGCCGCTCCTGCCCCGTATCTTTTGTGATCCGCATCTCTTGTGATACGTGAGACTCCAGAGGAAGCGCTCCACGTCCCACCCTGTTCCCGCCGATGGCTTTGCCCAGTGTGATGACCCGCCCGTCACCGTTTGCTACAAAGGACCGCATCTACATTGTTAACTCCAACTACAACCACTACGGGCAATCCGTGCTACGTCCACATTCGAGGAGCGAGCTCTCGTCGGCACATTCCACTCTGAGCCGTTCCGGATCAACTAACAGCAACAGCAGCTACAGCAGCTACGGCCACCACGGTCACCAGGGCCACCTCTACCCCCACCAGCATCAGCACAAGAGGCAGAGACTCGAGTGCGACCACCCCACCAGGCCACACTCGAGGCTCGCCATGAACAGCTGCACCGATGACCAAAGTCTAAGCTTTGTAGCAGATGAGGTGGAGAACCAGGTTGTGGAGCTCAACGCCGAGTCGGCGCTGGCTTCCATGAAACCATCGAAACAAAAGTACTTCTCTTACCGCTCCCTGATAAACCCAGATTCGAAAGTCAAGCGGTTCCTGACAAAACTGGATTCGGATGGCTTTTCCTTGTTTTCAAGCTCTTCCCGTGCCCATTCCAACGCCATAGCAAACATCAACACACTACCAGTGGAGGTGTTGAAATTGGTCGTGTCCTATTGCGACGACTACAAGACGCAGGTGTCATGTCTCTATGTTAATCACAGCTTTTACCACGCTGCAAAGCCAACTGTCTATGAAAGACCGCTCATCACATCCAGCTACAGAGTTGCACAGTTGATTTCCTCTTTGAAAGAGTACAAAAATGGAGCGCTAATCAAGGTTTTAGATCTCTCAAAACTTTCCCCTGGAGTTATAACAAGGGATCCAGATATGGATAACGTCGGAGACGATCAAGAAGAGGATCACGAAGGTAACCATATGGGACCCCAGGTATTCGAGTACGCCATGGCTTCGTGGAGAGATTGGAAATACAGGGACGACCCGTTATATGGCTCTTCATTGTTGAACTCTTACACATTGAGTAAGAGCAAGTCCAATATTAGTTGTGACAGCACAGTTTCTATTGGATCATCGTTGCAGAGAATCTTATCAAAATGGAGAATACCTTCTGAATATCTGGAAATTGGTAATGTAAAACAGTCAATGAAGAAAGGAATCTTCAAATGGAAGAAGAAGCTGAAAATCAACCACAACCAACTGTCAAAGAAACCATCTCTGCGTGAACAATCTGATGGATCGATCAAACGCGTTAGCAGTGGAACGATGAAGACAGTAAACTTTACGACAATGAGAGACCCAAAAGATCAACCATTTGCAACCCTGCATCCTTACACGAACAAGTTTCTCTTGAAATATGCTGGGATGAAGGATTTGCCAATTGGATACATACTCTACTTCATTGACATGTGCCCAAGTTTAATAAATTTGAACATTTCGCAGTTGACTTTATCTAGCGATTTCTCAATTGTCAATGACGTGAACGAGTCTATTCCAAAAGTCCCATCGTTGATCGACACGGTGTTGGGTATTGAAAGCCAGGAGTTGGAAGGCGCCCATTATTTGTCGGATGCTAATGTCTATTTCAAAGTAAAAAGCTATCATGAGAGTGAGTTTACCAAGTTGTATGAACAGGATGTGTTAAAGTATTTGAGCAAGCTGTCCAACTTGAAGTCATTAGACTTATCGTCGTTGAGTTGGTTGAATTACAGAAACATCAGGGAATTTGTTCATCACTCAAAAGCCATAAAGAACGGAAGCTTACAGAAGATTGACTTGACCAATTCAGGGATGATTAGAGATTTAAAGTGGGCAAAGCGGTTTAATGTGGATGAGTTGAAAAAATTCTTTGCTGAAGAAATTGAAAAGGTTGTTGTGGTGGAAAGCGAGACGGATATTCTTACTCGTACTATCGGTATGGATTACTGATAATTTTGTTATTCAATTCTATTATTTTTGGTTGCATTTAAGGAGTTTATTGATTTTAATCTTAGGGTTGTCTATGGCACACTTGTCTATGTTTTCTTTCCTATTTCATATTTGGATAATCTACGGTAGCATACAGAATACTCATATAATCCATGCCCATGTAGTTAACATCAATAAAAAAAAACCTTGTCCAATGCAAATAACCTGATTTTTATATATACAGATCAACTTTGTTTGAAATTTGGAGGTCTTTCTACCTTATTCCTCAGTATTCTTACCTTCAACCAGTCAATTGCATCCCTGACACCTTCTCCAGTATAGGCACTGATTGGTAAGACTCGAGAGTCTCTGGCGCTGAGATGTTCAGCCATCTTGTTAAAGATTTCTTTAACATCTTCAACTTCCATGTGATCATCGCAGTCCTGTTTGTTCGCAAGCATGAGAATAGGAACATTGGCAATCGTCTCATCATTTACAATGTTCAGTAGCGACGATGAACATTCCTCCAGTCGTGACTTATCGCAAGAGTCAATAATGAATACAATGCCATGACAGTGTTGGTAGTACTCCTCCCACATAGATCGTAGTGATTCTTGGCCACCGAGATCCCAAAACTTAATAGTTATTTTATCAGTGTTGATATGTGTGACTGTGGTTATGGTTAGTTTGTGATTCAAAAGGCAAGAAAGGGAAACGATAGAGATCTGCACTTGCCATTCTGACCGACCGTTGGATGGATTCTTTCTGGAGGTGTAACTTTCAGATCTGTATAGAGAGCTTTAATCTTCTCAAAAAAAGTCTTTATAGATGTTAGGTGATATGATCTTGGAGGGGGGAGGGAGTGAAACAGAACCAGATATACCCACCGTCTTTCCGGCATTGTCGAGTCCAAGGATAAGGACAGCGTACTCCTCCTTCATCGTGTAGCGAGCATAGAGGCCCTTCGCAAGGTGAAACATTTCCCTGCACACTGTTCCAAGAATCACAATTAAGTGGATATTCAAAGAATATGAAACTAAAAGGAAATAAAGAAGACTCCTTTGGCTTTTTTTCAACCTATTTTTGTCCTTAATTGTATACAAGCTAAGCGATATAATAATGATAATGATAATAAAAAAACGGATTCGCGAAAACATTAACAACACCCCGATCAGGACATTATAATTTTATCGTCGAAGGAGGAAAAAAAGAGCACCAAAAAGTATCAAAGCCAAAAACTTTTCACTATAAATCCTGCCTCAGAGAGTGCAGTTTCTTGGAATAATTCACCATATGAACAAGATGTCGATTCCTGAGCCAGTAACACAGTTTATCAAACAGTTCCACAAAGCATACTTGGACAACAACGTGTACGAGCTTCACGGCTGTTACGAGTCGCAGTTCAACAAGCTCACCGAGCAGCATTACAAGTCATCAGCATGGCCATCTCCTTCAGAGATTACTGATCTCGTTTCCAACGACCAGGTTTTCCTTGTGCTTTACTCCGAGGTCTATTACAGACACGTCTATGCTCGTCTCTCACCAACCCTTGAGCACAGAACAGGTTCTTACAACAACTACTGTAACCTTTTTAACCTTTTGCTTAATAACGAGGATGGTCCAGTTGGTTTTGAGTTGCCAAACAAGTGGCTCTGGGAAATTATTGACGAGTTCATCTACCAATTCAACCAATTTGCTATTTACAAATCCAAGTTGGTCTCTAATAAGGACAAATCAGACCCAGTGGAGTTGAGCTACGTCTTGGAGCACGGCGAGGTTTGGAGTGCATACTCTGTCTTGAATGCCCTTTACTCCCTCATAGGAAGATCTCAAATCATTGAACAGCTTAAGACTAACAAGACATTGGGTGCTGTCTCCGATGTTGCAATTGCTGGTGAGTTCGGTGTTCTCCCTCTTTACAGAAACTTGGGTTACTTCTCTGTCATTGGTCTCTTGAGAATTCACACTTTGCTTGGTGACTTTACTTTGGCCTTGAAGACAATGGAATACATTGACTTGGACAAGAAGGCCTTCTTTACTAAGATCCCAGGCTGTCATTTCACCACCTACTACTATGTGGGTTTCTGTTACTTGATGCTGCACAGATATTCTGATGCTATCAAGACCCTCTCTCACATCTTGCTCTACATCTCCAGAACAAAGAACATCTCCAAGTCTGGTCAGTACGACATTGTCTCCAAGAAGACCGAACAGATGTATGCTCTTCTGATTGTATTAACTGGTTTGTGTCCAACAAGACTTGATGACGTGCTGTACCAGGGAATCAAGGAAAAGTTCAATGAGAAGTACTTGAAGGTCACCAGAGGTGGCGAGGAGTCGCTTCCAGTCTATGAGGACTTGCTTAAGTTTGCGTCGCCAAAATTCATCTCCATTTCTATCTCTGAAAACGGTAACGACCCATTGGCCATGCACTTGAAGATATTTATGCTTAATGTGAAGCCAATTGTTTCCGTTCAAGGCTTGAAGCCATTCTTATCCCTCTATTCCAAGTTGGAGATGACAAAATTGGCCAAGTTGCTTGATGTCAGTGAGAAGGAGTTGCAGTCGATATTGTTGACTTACAAGATGAACAACAAACAGATCAAGTGGACAGAGGGTGAGTTGCTTGAAGGTGAATACGTTAGTGTTCACGATCTAGACATCGTTTTGGCCGAAGAGGAAGGAAAGCAGTTGATCCAGGTCAAGGAAGGTAAGAACGTCAGAAAGTTTGCTGATTGGTTCATTAGAAACACAATCAAAAATTATGCTGTCCAAGAGAAGATCAAGGCTTAAAATCACAGTATATTAATAAAAAGTCTATATCAAGAATCCACGTTGCTTTTTTTTGTTTAAATTCCAGTGAAGTAGATGTATGGCGCAGATATTATGAGAACTTCAGATAAAGATGACGCCAAAACTGACCTCAAGGAAAAATTCAGAGCAAGAGACTACATTACAAATGTTCTGCACGGGTTGAACATCTGCTGCATTCCAAAACTATTAGATACGTTTTTGGTGTTAATTAGTGATTGATTATCAAAATAAGAAGGATCACGTAGAAAAGAAAGGAAAAACGAACAGCCAGGAGTAAAAAAAACAGTACATGTTCATTGATTCATTGATCATAGGAGGGCATAAATAAGATAAAATTAGCGAAAAGGTATTAGTGCTGGTAAGTAAAGCTCATTAGATCTTGCAAAGACTGAAACCTGCAGACTTCCATCTTGCAACGAAATGCAAAATCACTGAGGAGATACCAGTAACAGAGGAGTAGATGATATAGTAATTATAGTTCTTCAGTTGACCATCGCCGATTATGGTACCGGCAACCGGAATGGAAACCAGCATAGCACATGCAGTCACCAAATACATTGTGGAGTACCTCTTTCCAAATTCGTCAGTTCTTGATACACAGCCCACAAGAACGGGAGACAAAGAGTATATGGAACCAGAGAAAAAGCCGTAGAGAGCAGCGTATGCATAGAGTGCATCCAAACTCTTACCAAAAGGCAACCAAACTACCCACATGGATAAAATTGCGAAGAAGTTGGTAAGAATGACAGTATTAAATGGGCCAAAGCATTTATCAGACAGATAACCTGGAATGATTCTTCCCCCAATTCCTGCTGCATTGATGATGGTGACTAAGAGGTATGCAGTGTCGGATGTGTAACCTCTCATAAGGGCATACGATGGGAAGTAGATTGAAGTAGACATTAATGAAACTTCTCCCAACGTGACGGCAGCAACAACACAACTAAATCTGAATTCTTTGAACCCTCTATAATCAAAAAGGTCTAAGATGTTATATTTGACGAAAGAGTTGACGTCCGTTACGGCCGGCTTTTCCTTTCTAGTCCTTTCCTTTGTAAGAATAATAGAGCAAACCAGGAAACCCATACATATGAAAGCAAATATTCTGATTGCCCAAGGGAATCCAACTGCAGGATAAAGAGCCTTCAAAAGCATAGGAAAGAATATTCCTCCTACAGATGCACCAAGAGTTGCCAGACTGGTATATGTTGCCCTTTTGAGTCTGAAGTAATGAGACACAACACTAATTAATGGTGAAGTGAGGATACCTGTACCAAATCCCAGGACAATACCAAACGATAGGATAAAGTGCCAAACCTTAGTTGATTGTGCAGTGCCCATTAACCCTAAAACAAAAAGAAGTGAACCAAACATCAATGGTCTTCTTGAACCGGAATAATCGAAGTAAGAACCAGAAAAGATGGCTGACGAATAAGAAGTGAAGTTGAACAGCGAGAAAATCCAAGAGATTGTCGAAGTAGATACAGTTGATAACTGGTTGGACGATATGTATGTTTGAATGGCACCGACTGTGCAGGATATACCAAAAGCTGGAACCAGTCCTAGAAATGATCCAAGAACTGCCAGGTAGGCTTTGAGGCCACCTTCTGGGTACTGGTCGTCGTCATTGTCAGCACTGTTTGATCCAGTTGAGTTTTGTGAAACAGCAGGTCTCAGAACGTTTTTTTCAGAGAAATCAGAGTTTGTTCTAGACCAATCATAAACACTATTTGATACACCGAGCTCAAGAGTAGTCTCTGCGGTAATTTGGTTCTCAGACTTTGTGTTTCTCTCCTTAGTGGTGGAGGAGACACAGTTTGCCCCAAGGTGGACCTTTTCTATCCCCTTTTCGTTGAAGGGAGACATAGGCTTGTACTTCAGAATGGAAAATACAGAGCCTTCAAAGAAACAGGAAAATACATGGCTTTTAGGGCATTCTTATGAGAAGGCTGGGTGTCAACGTAAAAAAGTTTTCCCCGTGGGTTTAAGCTATAACCACAACAACGCTGCGTGGGCCGGAACGGATTATGCGAGACCCCGCAGGATATACGTCTCTTGAAGGTTATGAGAAGCGATGCTGCTACTAAGGATCTGGTGTGATGGTTTAGGCCATACAGGGTGGTATTATATTGCCTGTTGATGATATTTTTGGTGGCATTTATAATGCATTTACTAAAGGTTGAGAATGTGTTAACATTGATTACTTTGGTAAAGTGTTAAGACAAGAGTACACGTAATATGTTAAGTGAACAAACACAAATTGCCCTGAAATTGATCTGAGATCTCACAAAACCTTTAGTAGTGAGTGCTGGTTTGAGAAGGCAAAAGCGAAAGGGTTTATCAATTCCCGTGCGGAGGTCCGCGCAGGTGCGTTAGTCTAGACCGGGCCATGTGGTCCTGTGTCCGATTGTCTCTTCCCCTTTTATTCTGAATTCTTTCACAAACGAGTATCTACTCCTAATGTTATTTCACTAATCATTTTACTTAAACTGCTCATAGTTTAATTAAATAGAATCAGGAGAGTTTATTTTGTTCTATTCAAGACAATAGAAACGGGTTTCATGCTAGTGTATGCAGAGTTTATTTCACTGGCAAACCTGAACACCTCAAAACCGTTGCATCTGCTTTTTGGTGAGTGGATCCTATAATAGTCTGATTAATACCATTGGTAGCACAATTGAAATAGAAATCGACTTGGATCAATGTGTTATACGAAGTTTATCAACTGCATGTGAACCTTGGGAAGCATTTTTCGATAAGTTTATGGAGATTAGGTATTCGATTGTCGTACAGTCTCTGCCTCGTTCACGAGAAAATTATCTATGTGTTTTTTGATTCTTGTATCACCCGATTTCTTTTACCCCATCGGGCTTCCACAGACACAAAGTAGTAGTGCCTTTCGTTATTTTGCAGTACTGCTTTTAAACATTCATTTACTGATAAGTTACTATTTGTAGTGTCCATGTTGAAGAACTAGATCCCAGTACAGATAGAAAAGATGAAAAGAGAGAGAAATCAGAACACTGAAATGCCAATATATTTTTGAGGAATACAAGTACCAATTATTTACAATGTCGTTATTACTATTAATTTATAGATCTACAACTATATATATAGAGAGGGTGACTACAATATATTTCCCGGAATTCACCTAATACAGTTAAATCCGACTGTCATCGCACTGTTAAAAAAATTTATATGCCACTATAATGAAATGTAAGTTGTGTTTCTTTATCTTGAGAAATTGATTTATTCTGAGTCATTCAGCTGTTGAATCGTTCATTTCATACATCTCAGGATGGTTAAGATCAGCAAGTCTAAGCTCTCAAAAGAGTACATTTCTGACTCTGGGTCCGACGAGGAGTTAGAGTACCAGCCTCCAAAACATTATCACAAGATCGACACAGTGGCGCTTCCAAAAGACAAAGAGATTTGGTTGATTAAGGCTCCAAAGGGATTTGACTTCTCTTCTCTGAAGACACTGCCCATCTCTTTCAACCCGCTTGAATCTTCTGATGTTTTCGAACAGGAGGGCACGAGTTATGTGGTACAGGAGGACCTCACAGATATCAACATGAACAACGACAGTGTTGCTAACAAATACAAAGTGTTGGCTAAAGATATGAACGAGATCAAGAGATTTTATAATGTGCAACAGAAAGTGAATATTCCAAAGATTGATATTGGTAAGGTGGTGAAGAAAAGAAAAAACGTCAGAAAAGTTGTTGGCTTAAAGCCACAGCACTTTGCAACGGGATACGATAGAACTACCGATGATGTTACAAGCGATGTTGAGAGTGAGCAACCCGACGTGGACGATGTTCAGATAAAGGATGTTTCCAATGTGAAGCCTGAAAAGAAGGAGAAGGAGAAGAAAGAGAAGAAGGACAAGAAGGACAAGAAAGAGAAAAAGTCTAAAAAGGAGAAGAAGTAATGGCTATTCCACTAGCCACAAAAGAGGTGAACAAGACCCTTTGAATGATAAATTGCATCATTTGATCAGGTTCTATCTGTTTGTCACATAGCATGCACTTTGTACATTATTTATAAAATCACGATAAACTTAATCCAACTTGTAGTAGTACATGTCGGGGGGGGGGGTGGTCACACGAGTATAAAACTACAAGATGTTGAACACGTCGTAATAAAGTCATTTCATTTTTCGGTTAACCTCCTTTATAAAGGAAATGTAAAATGCAAACTAAATGTATAAAGGACACACAAAAACATCTACTGTGAGTAATCCTTGAGGATACCAGTCATATGGGTATTTGTGATTTTACCCTTGCGTTGTTTACGTTTCTTCAACTCTGGACCAGAATTTTCCTTCTTTATAGTGGCAGGGTCGACAGAAGCAGGTTTCAGACCCAACTTGCTCAACATCCCAGGCAGTTCTGATCTCTCTGGTAGTTTGACTGATTGCCACACATGTACAAAATCTTCGTCAACGGCGCCAAGCTCTCCACCGTCATTACTCCATACGTATCTTGGAACTCCGTCTTTCTTTGTTCTCTGGACAATGATCTTTCCTTCTGCCTCCAGTTCGTTGACAGAATCGAGACACCCTGACCAGCCATCTCTCAGCTCTTTATAAGATGTTCCCTTGAATGTCTTTTGTGCTCTCAAAAAGATCAGCAATTGATCCTTTGTCTTGATATTATGAATGGACACATATTCTACTGTTTGATCTTCTGGATCATACTTTATCTTTTCAAGCTTGACCAACAGGTTCATTAGCTTGGTTCTCTCAGATTCGTTGTTGACATTCAAGTATGAGAACATATCCTTTAAAGGGATAGCATGATCCTTTTCCTTGATATACGTCACAGCCAGATGGAGCTGTGTAGACAAGTGTGTGCTGTTTTCGGAGGATTCAACCATTGGTTTCTTGAAATCCTTCTCGCCTTCGTCATCGTCGTCCTCATCATAGCGACGCTTGGGCGTCGTTGATGAGGCCTTGTTGGTTGCAGACGAGCTCAACGGTGGCGACACTGATTTACCAGTTGTTCTTGTAGGAAGAACAGGGGCAGTTTTCACTTTACTTCTGAAGGCATTGAGATTGTCCAGCAGTGACATATTTGGGAAGAGCGGCTTCTCTGATTAATGAGCTGTATAAACACGAAGCTGAAGAGTTAGCCCTCAACCTTCTCTTCACAGTTTATCTATGTGGAAAGACAGATCGCGTTTATTTCTTAATGTGGTTATTGGCACGAAACACTAGGGCAGACAATTTCCATCCTCGCCATTTAAAAAAAATTTTCCAGCTTCTTATTCTCTCTTTGTACAACAGATCTCTGAAATAAATACAACCAAGCGACATGGTCTGACCGGTCAGCTCGATTTGAGGGCTGTACCAGTTCACGGCTTCTTGCTCAGGAAGAGGCTGCTGACGGTCGGGCGTAGTCTCCAGAACAATTTCTTTTTTCTCATCTTTAAAACCATCGTTGTTTAGGCTCCGACTCCTTTGTGAGTTGTTGAGCCCATGAAGCGGTGATGACCTACTGTATGGGACATTATAGTCTGTGTATATAGCCAAAAACAGGTTTCTCTTTGAACTGGACCTATACTTCAATTGTAGAGAGTTCACAGAGTAATGGTGAAGCGGGAGACACTGTGTAAAGTGGAATTGTATTGACAACTATTGAATTGTTTCCTTATACCATTTTTTGTTGATGATGAAGGTCATTAGTAGGAGTGCGAGAACTATAGAAATAAGGGGATGAGGGTATATGATAACAATGCGTATGTAATATAGACAACCAGGAGAACTTGAGTATATGATCAATTCTTATTAGGCCGTAATGACATGAGTTGGTGCATCTTGCAAGCACAACAAGTTATTAAAAATAGGTATTTAGCTATCAGAAGAGTTCAATTGACTCAAAAATGTACTTTATGGCTTCTCATTTATAGACTTCCTCCTCTATATAGTTGGTTAAAATTCCGAGGGTAGGGTTCCGACTTCACAAGGAGTATCAAAGAAAATAGTAATTTGCTGTTGACACCAAGCCAATGACACAACAGGCATAATAAACATCATTAGTTTGGTTATAAATACAAACATCACTAGATACGCTACCAAGTACAATGTCCCGCTTAGTGCGTGCATTTTCGAACTTTCCGGCTGTTCAAAAGCAGCTGGAGAAGGAGGAGATCCTAAAGGCCATTAATCTTTTATCATCTAAGAGCTTCCAGTCTGTGACCAACAAGGAGAAGGTCAATTATATCAACTACTTCACCAGAGCCCTCAATTCTAACATTAAGGAGACTGACTTGCCAAGTATTGGAAAGAACCATTTTTCTCAGTCGCTAATGGGATTAAACTCCATTTTGAAGGTGAATCTGGTGGGCGGTGAGAAGCCCCTTGATGCAATCAGCACTAAGGACGCAGTGGCGCGTTGCCAGACAGAAGCAGAAGTGTTGGACATCCTTGAAGAGCTGTTGCTTTCACAGCAGTTAGATGCTAAGAACTTCAAATACATTCTGATGAGCAAGTACGTCAAGGATATGGCGTACTTGAATGACCGTCTGGAATTCATGAAATTGTATGATTTAAAATTGTTGGTATGCTCCAAGAGCATGATTTTGAAGGATGTGAAGTTCTCGAAAGAGATATTCGAGGCAAATATTGAGAGATGGCTGACAATGAGAAATGAAAATACTCTATCTCGGTTCCTTGAGAAGTCATTATATCAGCTGATGTGGAAGATATCGCATGACTTAAACTCATTAACGGCGTTATCATGGTCCCCACAGTCATTCATTTTATTAATCGAGGCGATTCCAAGGCAGTATTATAACTTGGAACATTTGTCCTTGAACTTTAGGTTGACAAAGAATCAGGAGTTATTTACAGATTTTCTGTGTGATCTGGTATCAAGACCAGTCTCCGCTTCATCGAACAAGTTTATCCAAAAGCTAATCAGACTGAACGCCCAAAATAACATATCTGCTGAAGTGGACAACGACATGACGATACAGAAATATAGATATATCAATGGACTGCTGGAGCTGGCTGATCAAATGGCAGTGGAATACCACGATAAGGGTGTTGATCAGTTGATTAAGCAAGTGCACGAATTAGATGATGTGGTGTTGAATGAAACTGTTTTGAGGTTCATTTAAGACTACTCACAACATATTATGATTATGACATATAACGATTAATATAAGACATGAATAATAGATGTTGAAATTACGATCAGGGGACTAAAAGACTCACAGAAGGAGGGAACAGAGATTTATTCCACTTCGTTAGCAACTTCTTGCTGCAAAATATAAGCAGCATATGGCGATGGGTAAACGTCCTTGACATTCTGCTCTAACAATGACTTCCCCTTACCACCGTACTTCTCGGGTACTTGATCACCAAATGTCTTTGCCACATGCTTGGAGTTCGTCAACAGTGTGAACTTGTTGGTAGTATCCTTCGACAACAATCTCTTAATGAACTCGTACACCCAATACATTACAGTTGGCACATTAACGAACAGTTTCTTCTTCAACAACTCTGGATAGTTTTCTTGAAAAATCTTGATAGTGGCTTTTGACCCCTTTTTAATATCGGGGTCAAATCTCAGAAACGAGACACCTTCATAGTCGTGTAGTTGGTTCATATAGCACTTGTCTTCATTGGCAAAGTCAAGCAATTGAAGGGACCTTTCCATGGCGCCAACACGAAAACGCAGAAACTTTTCAAGATCCTTGAACATATCTTGTGCTTTAATACCACTGGAAGATCCATACATATTCCAGGTCGTCACCTCGTTGCCGTACTGGGTCACAACGCACACCTTGTCAAACATGTGGTCGTGGCTTTCGTTGAAAGCGGCACTCAGAGGCTTGAATTCTTTGCGCCACTCAAGTGTGTTCTCTAGTTGTTCCTTAGCAGCATCGTAATTGTAGTTGTTTGCTTTGAGGAACTTGAACAGCAAATTTCTTGTGGCTATTTCGTTGTAGAATTGTCCTGAGGCGGTAAGCTGTTGACCGAACAACTCGTCGTACTCTGCCTCCTCCACAATGGAATGCAGCTCTCCAAGGAATTTCTCGAGGAGGTTCTCTTGTTCCTTATTCAAGTCTGAAACCGAACTCATCATCAAATATTTGGGTAAAGATAAATAGGAATGGGTGTCTAGTTCTGTTTAATCTTTTTAATCATCTTAAGTAAGCATATAACAGTGAGGCGTGAGATGTCCAGGTGTATAGGTGCTGTTCCGTGGCCGTTCGGGCGAAGCTCTCGAATCTAATTATCAAGGAGATCTTGTGTTTGCAATCATCTGAGCAAGAGAGAAGAATTAGGCGTACAAGAATTGTTTTGATTAGCTCGGTGAGTCCGTCAGAAATGTCATTCAACACTTATTTCGGCCAACAGGATTTTAACGGCGCACTACAATCACCGCAATTCCAGCAGTCTGATTACCAGTATCAACCACCACAGGGGCCCCCACCATCACAACAACAGCGACCAGAGCAACATTTGAGCGGAAAATATGACCAACTGTCTTTTCTCAGTCAGCAAGATCAGGTGAAGTTTGAGCAATTGTTTTCTTCTGCCACAAATTCGGTATCCATCTCACCAGAGGCTGCAAGATCAATCCTGCTTAAATCGAATCTTAGTCCACATAACCTTGCACGCATTTGGGAGCTCAGTGACATCAACAAAACTGGAGACCTGCTATTTCCAGAGTTTGCATTGGCTCTCCATCTATGTAACATTGCATTGAGAGGTGGTGAGTTGCCATATGTCCTTGACAATCAGGTCAAGCAGGAGGTGTCTCAGCAGGTGGACAAGATTAATTTCAGCATCCCAGAGGGACAACTTAACGATAACTCTACCATGAGCTTGGTAAACCCACAAACAAGTGACATCTTTGAGACAAATCCGGTTGCGTCATTGTCCAATCAAGTCCAACCACAGTCTATGGGCCTGCAAGTACAGAGCAATTCAAATACTCTCCAGGTGCATCAAACTGAGTTTAATCAACCACAGCTTTTTAGTAGTCCACAGAAGCCAGCACAGCAGGAGTTTACCCCTTACAACAACCAAATCTTGGCAAACCAGCCAACAGGATTTGGATTCCAAAATGCTTCTACCATGAACTTTCCACCACAGGATCAGCAGGCAATGCCTTCTTCGACTCAGCAACAAACTGGCTTCGCCCCATTGTCCACATATTCATCAATTCCCTTGACTAATCCACAGACCGGATTTATTCCAGAGACACAACAGAACTCTTCAACGACCGCACCGCTAGCCCAACAACCAACCGGGATTGTCCCACTCAAGACCCAGACTACCGGTGCTCCAATGCAGAGACAGCAGACTGGAATGCCTTCCAGGCTCACTCAGCATGACACTGGATTTCAATTAACCCAGCAGCCAACTGGCCTCGTTCCGTTGAACACTCAGCAGACTGGTACCGCTAAACAATTGACACAGCAACCAACTGGATTGATTCCAATTAAGACTCAGCAGACTGGTTTTGGTGCTGCTTCCACAACGGCTTCTGCACTCGCTTCGCAGTTGACACAACAGCCAACTGGCCTCATTCCATCAAAAACACAACAACCTGGAACTGTTCCATTAAATCCACAACCAACAGGCCTTGTGCCTTTAAAGAACCAGTCTACCGGTATGGTAGTGACATTGAACCAGCAACAAACCGGAGGACTCGTTCCATTGCAGTCCACCCAGACTGGAAATGGCTTGGTCAAACAACCAACTGGCCTAGTTGCTTTACGAACTGGTGTCCAGTTAGCTCCTTTACAAGCACAAAAAACTGGATTTGGTGAAAATAGTTTCTTCTTGACCAACTTGGTGGAACAATCCAATAACTATTCCAGGTCTTACAACTATTTGGCAAACATGGAAGTAACTGCTGATGAGAAGAACTTGTTTAATAAGATCTTTGACAACTATGATACAGAAAAGAAAGGACTATTGAGTGCTGAGATTTCTGCTGAAATTTTCAGAAAATCAGGCTTGAACCGTGAAGATTTGGAGAAAGTTTGGGATTTAGTCACAAGAGCGAATCAAACACATTTAGACAAAGAGAGCTTTCAGATGGGTATGTGGATAGTATACAAGAGACTGAACGGGTTTGAAATTCCAGAGGAGTTACCAGAGTCTTTGAAACCGTCTAGTATTAAAATTTTGGACGATGTTAAAAACCAATTAAAATACCAGTCTGGTGATGCAAAGACCATGAAAAAATCAAGTAATTCGAAGATTGATGGATCCAGATTTAAGAATAATGATGAAGACCTTATCACTTCTTCTTCAAGACATAGAAGAAGAAATACAACGAAGCTGCAATCTAAGACAACTGCATCTACAAACAAGACTGAAAAGTTGACCATTGATGAAATCAAGAAACTAATCAATGAGAAGAAGATTTTATTGGATGCACTCGCTGTACAACTAGAGGAATCTGCTGAAAACGAGAAGACATACGAAGCCGAAGATGTTCAAGCAATTGAAGACTTGAAAAAGAGAATTAAGAACCTGCCATCTGTTAATGGTTCCAACTTTTCATCTCAACGCGAAATGTTGAAATCAAAGTTTAGCAATTTGACTTCTAAAGTTCCTTTGTTGATCAACGAAATTTCTTCTATGGAGAATTCCATAACGGGTCTGAAATTGCAGTTATTCAAACTGAAGAACCCAAGCACAATGGTGGGTAGTGGTCCTAATGGAGAAATTACAGATGCTGATAAGAAGAAGGCCAAATCTAAGCTGTTGCTTCAGCAAAAAATGGCCAAACTGACTGGTAAGCCAATGGATCCAGAAGTTGAGAAGCTGGCAGAGGATGCTACTAAATTAAACATGGAGGCCCAAAAGATACAACTGGACAGTGTTAAGACTCAACAAATGATCAAGGATGTTGAGAGCTCCATCAAAGACATCTCATCGAGCGTGGTTGCTGGATTGAATGTGAAGGTTGACGAAAACGAGTATAAAAAGTGGGAGATGGGCATTGGACTTCAACCAGAGGTTCAGGACTTAATCAAAAGCTTCAGAGTTTCAGGTTTGACCAATAAACTTTCTCAGTTATCAGTTGACACTACAATGTTACCTAAAACACACGTTATACCACTACAGGTTTCATCCTCATCCAACGTCTGGTCGTCAACTTTGTCATCGCCAACTTTGTCATCGCCAACTATGTCATCGCCATCTGTATTATCGCCAACCACCAGACCAGCATACGAGTCTGAAAAAGAGAGAAAGGCATACATTAAAGAGCAAGCTAGAAAAAGGATGGAGGAGAGGATGGCAAAGTTGGGTATAAGACGTGGTCCAAGTCCATTGGCATCTCCAAAAGTCAATGGGACTACTTTAGCAGCACAGATTCCTGTTCCAGTACATTCTGTCATAGCAGACACTCCAGCTCCAGAACTGCCAGTTGATGAATCCTCTTCAGATGAGGATGAAGACGAACTTCAGCGTATGGAGGAGATCAGAAGGCTGAAGAGGCTTGAAAGAGATACTCGTACTGCAAGCAAAGAAAACCAAGCAGAGGCAACAAACCCTCAGTATTACCATGACTCAAATCCTTTTGCCCGCAGCAGTTAAATTGTTCTAAACCAGAAAAATCTACACAGTTAATTTGATAGTTACTTATAAGTAGAAAGTTGAGTTCATGCTTGTTGCTGTTTGTTTACCCCACATATTAGCGATGTAGCCAGCTATCTCGTCTCCACCTTCCCTATTTACACCATTCTATAATCGCGTGTCTGACTCCGCACTTTTCCCAAGGATCTGGCCGGATTTTGATTATCGGCTAAATAAATGATACTATATCTTGGATTGTCAACCTATTAAGCATACGAGCTGCTTGTTTCACAGAAACATTGGGATGGGTCCTGTGAAGGCCTATAGTTCAAGAAGCAGAAGCGGGTGTGTGGTTTGCAAACGAAGAAGGGTAAAATGTGACGAAAGAAGACCGAAGTGTCAACGGTGCGAGAATCTTAAGATAAGATGTGTCTTCCAGGACGTAAATTTAACTTGGGAAGACGATGCTGATGAACGAGGAATTACTTTTGGTAGATCCCTCAAAGCACGAATAAAGAAAAAGGAAGGAAAAACAAGGAAGGGGAGTCAAAGTGATCCAATGCAACAGCTAATGAAGGCACATAAGAACAGAGTACAAAGGCGAGATCAGTACCTATTTTTGAATGTCACGTTACTCGAACTATCACAATTATTCAACGGAAGACAAATAAATACACCTATAAGCGTGTCGACAACTTCCTTTATGGATTCAGCACCTTTTGAACACATCTTTGAGCAGGCACAGATACCCACATTGACATCAAATCCTACCTTCAAGTCAGATGCCTTTGACTTCATGTTTAATGACTTTGATATTCCAATTTTGTCTTTTGAAGATTTATTTATGGATTCGTTTGCTGAATTTCCCATATCACAAATGATCAACGCACCTGAGCCATCGTTAGATCAATGCTCTTTCCAGCTGGACAACACTGAGCGAATGATGATGGAGTACTTTATCGAGAAAATTGCACCAGGCTGTGTCTGTTGTGAAGTGAAATCCAGCAACAAAAATGCCCTGAACAGCTATATAGCACCAGAATTGAATCCCTATTTGCATTTGATCATCCCGTTATCTTTGAAATCGCACTTGTTAATGAAAACTGTCGTTGCGGCATCTGCAGCACAATTGTCTCTATTGGGAGATACAGGGTATGAGGAGTTGGCACAGAAGTATCTCAGAGAAGTTGTCTCTGAGATACCGAAAATCATCGAGGCAAAATCGGATCATGACGGCTGGGATGATGTATTTGCTATAACAATCATGCTGTGCTTCATTGAAATTTCTGTCAGTTGCAATAACTCCTGGTTGGCACTCTTAAATTATGCTAAATCAGTGCTGAAGGGATCTTCTGGTGTCAAAGAGAAAGTTCTGAGTCCAATGGGGAGGTTTTTTGTCAGATACTTCATTTCACACGAGGTTATGGGTGAAACTGCATGGGTTCATGATGAGTATGAGACAAAGGATATCAAGAGCGTCACCATTGAAGATGATCCATTCATCCAAGAATTGAAGAAGGACTATGATACCAAGATCGACTTGGTATTTGGATGCTCTCCTTATTTAATTTCCTTAATTCATCGTATATCTGTCATTGGCCAAGGACTGGATGACATTGAGCTAGAATCTCCTGGTACGACCAAGATTATATACACCAAGGAAATCTTGAAGCACGCACAAGAGACTGAGCACATGCTGAACTACTTGAACCAGCAATTACCTAACAATAGTGAGATATACTTTGATTCTGAAGAAAGAGGATATATCTCCAAGATTGCCGAGATAAAAAGGCTAGGTGCCCTACTATATCTATATGCTGTGGTGTACTCCAACTCATCTTCTGTAACTACCACTTTAAACCCGAGGAAGTGCACTATGAAGATAATGGAGCTGTGCAATGAACTCCCGGACTGCTACATGTCATTGATCTGGCCTTTGTTTGTAGTAGGGTTAGTTGGTGCTACCGATGATGAACATGTGCGGTGGTTTGTATTGGATAAATTAAGACACATGGAACGAAAAAGAAGACTCAAAACTGTCCAGGTAGCTAGAGAAATTGTAATGAATGTCTGGAAGGAAGTAGATCTAGGTGTCCGGCCAGCTGCTCATTGGAGAGACATCATGAAGGGAAAAACAACCACAATTTCATTAGCTTAGGTATTTAGTTGAGTTTATTAAATTGAAACTAATTGTTAAAACACACTTAGGGTGGCTCGTATTCCATGTTTCGGGTATGAGGGTTCCCTTGATAAGCAAAAGACCAATTGATGCCTGCGGCTCAACTGTCGTCGTTTCCACCTTCCTCACCAGAGTCCTCGTCTGGAGCTGCCTGAGGTTTAGTAGCTGCCCCCTCCGCATACCTAATCCGGTGACAGAAGTTTATAAATTTATATTCAGCTTTTCTCTCTCTAAATATCTACCACCTTATTTTACTCTGGTCTAATTCAATTAGTTTAACGTTCTTTTAAGCAGATTTGCTAAATCACCAAAGATGACATTTCAGGTATCAGTCGCCATTGACAGAGGTGGAACGTTCACGGATGTTATCTACAAAGTCGGCACCATAGAGAAGACATTTAAGCTTCTTTCTGCTGATCCAGACAACTATGCGGACTCTAACATTGAGGGAATTAGACGTGTTCTTGAGGATGTCACTGGAAATCCGATCCCAAGGGGTCAATTGCTTGACACATCCATCATTTCCTCCATTAGACTGGGGACAACCGTGGCCACTAATGCTCTGCTTGAGCGCAAAGGTGTATCTTGTGCTTTGGTAACTACTAAGGGGTTCAAGGATCTTTTACACATTGCTGATCAATCTCGTCCAGATCTCTTTGCATTGAATATCGTCAAACCAGGTGTTCTTCAAGACCATGTTGTGGAAGTTGATGAGCGTGTAACTATGCCAGCTTTCACTGTTGACCCGACCGGATACAATGCTAGAGACCTTGTTGACGGTGAAAAATACGTCCTTGGTGAAACTAACGAGGTATTTGAGATTGTGACACCATTAGACGCTAATAAGCTTGAAAAGGACCTCAAATATTTGAAACAAACAACAAATGTAGACTCAGTTGCCATCGTGTTTGTTCATGGTTTCAACTACCAGAAACATGAAAAACTCGCCGGGGAGATTGCAAAAAAAGTTGGATTCTCAAACGTTTCGTTGTCTCATGAGATTCTTCCTGTACTAAAGATGGTTCCTAGAGGCCAATCTACTGTTGTTGATGCCTATTTAACTCCAATTGTCAAACAATACGTTGCGCAGTTCCTCAAAGGTTTGAAGTCCGATTTTGAGAAGTACACCAGAATTGAGTTCATGCAATCTGATGGTGGACTTTGCTCTTATGAAAGCTTCTCTGGATTGAAATCTTTGTTATCTGGACCAGCTGGTGGTGTTGTTGGTGAAGCCAAGACTTCTTATGACAAGCTGCCTATTATTGGATTTGATATGGGTGGGACTTCTACTGATGTAAGTCGTTACGACGGACAGTACGAGTTTTCCTTTGAAAATATTGTCGCTGGAATCAAATTAGCTGCTCCGCAGTTGGATATCAATACTGTTGCTGCTGGTGGTGGATCCATCTTATTGTACAAGAATGGTGTTTTTGCAGTGGGTCCAGAGTCTGCTTCGGCACATCCTGGCCCTGCCTGCTACAGAAAAGGTGGACCATTAACCATTACAGATGCCAATTTGTTTACTGGTAGAATATTACCACAATTTTTTCCAAAAATATTTGGCCCAAATGAAGATCAACCGTTGGACATAGAAATAACAAGAAAGAAGTTCCAAGAAATGGCTGATGTGATTAACGCAGAGAACAACATGAGCAAAACTGCAGAAGAGATTGCATTAGGTTTTCTCAAGGTTGCCAACTTCCAGATGGCAAAACCAATCAGAGAATTGACAGACGCAAAAGGTCATGATATCAGAAAACATGCTTTAGCTTCCTTTGGTGGTGCAGGTGGCCAACATGCAGCATCCATTGCAGAGGTCTTGAAGATTAATAAAGTTTTGATTCACAAACATTCTTCGATCCTTTCCGCCTATGGTATATCGCTGGCTGATCTTGTTGACGAAGAGCAGGAGCCAGTTTCGTATGTTTACTCAGAAGCCTGCAGAGATGAGTTGATCTCGAGATGTACAGTTCTTCAATCTAAGTCACACGCATTACTTCAAGAACAAGGTGCAAAAGCAGATTCCATAAGATCCACGATGTTCTTTAATATGGGCTACAAAGGATCTGATACAAGGATTATGATTAAACAGCCAGAAGATAATGATTTTCTCAAAGTCTTTTACGACATACATGAGAGGGAATTTGCATTCAACGATGTTGAGAAAGATGTTCTGATTTCTGACATTCGTGTAAGATCCGAAGGTAATGCTGAAGGTGATCTAGCTGCGGAGATTTCCCCATTTGATGAAACTCTTAGGAAGCATCCAGTTGATCAGTCCAAATGTAAGAAGACTACGAATATTGTTTTTGATGAAGGTACTATCGCTTCTTCAGTATATTTCCTCAACGAATTAGAAGTTGGTACAGTAATTGCGGGCCCTGCAATAATCTTAGATGCAACACAGACCATACTGGTCACTCCAAATTCTACTGCAACTATCCATTCAAGACATATCGTTCTTGATGTCGATGTGGATGCCAGCAGAGACATTGTGAGCACAGAATTTGTTGATCCTATCCAACTAGCAATTTTTGCCAACAGATTCATGTCCATTGCAGATGAGATGTCTAGAACTTTGCAAAAGATTTCAGTGTCCGCTAATATTAAGGAGAGAATGGATTACTCATGCGCCTTATTTGACAACCAAGGTAATTTGTGTGCCAATGCTCCAAACGTCCCAGTGCATTTGGGATCCATGTCCTCTGCAATAAAGTATCAGTTGGATCATTGGAAGGGCAACTTAAAAGAAGGTGATATTCTATGTACAAATTCTCCGTCAGTTGGAGGTACCCATTTACCAGATTTGACCATTGTTTCTCCTGTTTTTCATAACGGTGAGATTCAGTTTGTTGTTGCCTCTCGTGCTCATCATTCTGAGATTGGTGGCTCGGCTCCAGGATCATCAAGCTCCTATGCCAGAGAGATTTACGAAGAAGGAGCTAATATTGAAACCTGGAAAATTGTTGATAATGGGAAGTTTGACTATGAAGGGTTGCATCATCATTTTACTGTTGTGCCAAAGAGTCATGGCGTTAGTGGTACTAGAAATATTGACGACAATATCTCGGATTTGAAGGCTCAGATTGCATCCAACCAACGTGGTATCAACTTATTGAAGGAACTTTTCAACGAGTATGGAAGTGATACTGTATTATTTTACATGAGAAACGTTAAGAAAACCGCTGCTATGGCCGTACGGACCTACTTGAGGGAATATGCCAAGAAGAACAAGGCTAGATTGCCATTAACCGCTGAAGATTACATGGATGACGGTACAAAAATTTGCTGTAAGGTACAGATTGATGGAGAGAAAGGCAGTGTGGTTATTGACTTTACTGGAACCTCCCTGGAATCTTACTCTAACTTGAACTCTCCAAAGTCGGTTACCTTCTCTGCTGTAATCTACGTGCTGAGGTGTCTTGTTGATATGGAAATCCCCTTAAACCAGGGATGCTTGGACCCCGTTGAAGTGATAATTCCGGAAAACTCATTAATAAATCCTTCACCATATGCTGCTGTCTGTGCTGGTAATGGTATGACATCTCAGAGAATCACTGACTGCTTATTTAAAGCCTTTGGGGTCACTTCAGCCACTGGTGGTTGTATGAACGGTCTGAACTTTGGTACCGGTGGTGAGAACGAAAAAGGCGAGATGATCAAAGGATTTGGTTACACTGAAACCATTGGCCAAGGTAGCTGTGCTGGTATCTTAGAGAGAAATGGTGAGAGAACTGGATTCCACGGATTTTCTGGTACACAGACAAATATGACCAATACCAAGATCACTGATCCCGAGGTTTTGGAGTTAAGATATCCATGCTTTTTGATTCAGTACACCATTAGACAGGGAAGTGGCGGTAAAGGTAAGTTCCATGGTGGTGATGGTTTGGTTAGAGAGATCCAATTCAACTCTCCAGTGCATTTGTCTTTGGTTACACAGAGAAGAGTGTTTGCTCCTTGGGGTATCTACGGAGGTGAAGACGGTAAGAAGGGAGAAAACTACTTAGGAAGAAAGAGGGGCGATGGAAAGTTGCAGTGGATTCAACTTCCATCATTGGCTGAAATTGAGATGAGAAAAGGTGACATTTTGAAGATTTTGACTCCTGGTGGTGGTGGTTTCGGTAAAGAGAGTGACAGCGATGAGTTCTGGGGATTAACAAAGGACTCCAATAAATCCACATTCGTTCCGTTATCGGGTGGGAGTGTTGGCCTTATGAAAGACTCTTCCGATAGTTCACAATGATTGTATACATAACTGACTCGCTTGAATATTACTATAAATGAAATTACAGACCAGAACGTAGTGTGTGGGTTTCGAAAACCACAGTGACTTTTGTATGCATCGACTAATCAAATTAAATCTAAAGGTTTTAATTACACCCAGAAGTAATTCATGACTATAATTTCACCACAAATGTTATTTTATGTCCAAGTTGGGGTCGGTATATACCAGTTGTGTTTGAACAAAATATGCTTTTCCAGTAGGATCTCCGCTTTGCGGACGATTGACTGGAAACTAACGCAAGAGATCAGCAAAGGGCACATCAACAGCAATAACTACAATTAATCACGTATCTCACTACCATTTACATCTTTTTTCTATGTTTATCTAAAGAAGTACTTTTTTAACGTTTGTTTTGTACCATATAATGCTTTTAGGATCGGCTTATCAGCTTTTTGGTAGAAGCGACTCAAAATGCGGAGTCATTCTCTCCAACTTCCGCTCGTCTGCACCTTCTGCCGTTTCTCAAGTTATCCGCACTGGGCCAACTTCGAGGGCTGTTGTAGACGATCGATAAGTATCCACATAATAATGGGGAATCTGTGAATATACATATATATACCCATAAATGTACCTGTAATATCTGCTGATTTTTCAATTGTGATATGCACTGCACGAAATTTCACTGATTTCATAAGCAGGCTGATACCTTTCGAATGAGTAAGGAAGAAGTGCTCGATATCGCCAAGTCTCGTTCGTCCCACGACAGCTCTAATAAAGAGGGTGCCGTTGTTTCTGCTGATGCTGAGGCTGTACTGGGAGATGACGTAGACGACGCTGCCCTTTTCTTGCTCAATACCGCTGGCAAGTATGATGAGCTCACCCTGGAGGAACAGAAAAGGGTTATTAGGAAGACAGACTGGATCCTCTTGCCAATGCTCTTCTGGACTGGCACATGCGGTGCTGTTGACAAGGTGTCCCTTGGTACCGCAGCTATCTTTGGTTTACAGACCGACAACCATTTACACGGACAACAATACAGTTGGCTCTCCTCCATCTTGTTTATTGGTTCCCTTGTTGGTATGTGGCCAATGTCCATCTTTGTTCAGAAGTACAGAACTGGTAAGGTTCTTGCTATTAGTGCTATACTTTGGTCTACTTTCACTCTCTTACAATGTGCTTGTAATAAGTTTGCCTCTTTGGCTGCTCTACGTTTCCTTATGGGAACAGCTGAGTGTTGTATTGTGCCTGGTTGTTCTTTGATTATTTCCGTCTTTTATAAAAAGGATGAGTCTCCGCACAGATCTGCTATCATCTTCTTCTTTGGATCTTCCATCATCAATGGCGCATTGTCCTCTTTGGCCTCCACTTTTGGTAACGCTATTCCAACATGGAAGTACATCTATATACTTGTTGGATCGATCTCTTTCCTGTGGGGATGTTTTATCTTCTGGTACATGCCAGACTCCCCTATCAATGCCAAATGGCTCACAGAAAGAGAAAAAGTGTTCATGGTAAAGCGAATGGCCGAGAACAGAACTGGTATGTCCAACAATGTGCTTAAAAAGGATCAAGTCATTGAAGCATTTTTGGACCCAAGAACATATATTGTCATGCTTTTCAACTTTGGTATCAATATCCCAAATGGTGGTCTGTCCACTTTTAATTCGATTATTATCAAGAACTTGAAGTTCACCTCAGTTGAGTCCTCTTTGATGGGTATGCCTACTGGTGTAATTGCTTCTCTTTCAACATTTTGTTTCACTTGGTGGGCTGCAAGATGGAATAACAGACGTTGTTTCATTGCTATGGTTTCCCTGGTGGTCCCATTGATCGGTGCCATTATCTGCTATGCTTGTCCACATTCAAACACTGCTGCTCAATTGGTCGGTCTATATATGATGTACTTCTACTTTGCTTCCTACATTGTCATGCTTTCTCTGGTTCAGGCTAATACCGCTGGAAATACGAAGAAAGCGGTGACCTACGGCTTCAACTATCTTGGGTACTGTGGTGGTGCTATTACAGGCACGCAGACGTTCCGTGCTAAGGACGCACCGAGGTATCATGTTGGTTTTGCATCCTTAATGGTTGGATACATTGCCTGTATAGCTCTTGCAGCGCTCTATTGGGTTGTCACCATCTACATGAATAGATCTAAATCTGCTGCTGCTGGGGCAGAAGGCAATCACGATGATGTTTGGGTAGAGGGATTAGAGAAAGAGGAGCTGATCGACATCACCGATTACCAACAGACCCACTTCAGATACACCACCTAAGCATCTATATTCAGTAACCTGCTTTAACTTCGTTTCTTCAATAATTCATGTACCAGAATTAGGACCTTGACGGTATCCTTTCTCCTTATTGACTCACTGTCCTTATAGAATATAAACATAGAAACCCTATAACATTAGTCCCGGTGTGTGCACTGTTATGAGCCCTTTCTTTTCGCGCTCTAATCTGGAACATTTTGTCTTTCCCCTGGTCCCATGTCTTGCGATCAGTTAAAGACAGATAACGCAGGCCTCACGATATGTACGAGAGTATAATGCAAAAGGCAAGGAAAATTAGTGCAATATTTCCATGAGGTCTGTGAGAAAGACGCTGTAAAGAAAATAGGCCTAATAATGCCATGTGGATAGTTGAATCTGTCTTTTTCATGTCCATCTCCTTCTAATTTACGCGGGGAAAAGTTTGTACGCCAAGTCCCCCTGTAGTAAGAAAAATTATGATATATATATAAAAGACAGAAAACACGGGTAGCGACACAATTTCATCCCACATTATATAAATTACCAGAGCCTGTCAATTTCTCCTTTCCACTCCCTACCAAGCATAAAGAATAGAATATGACGCTATCGATTCGACGCCCCAAAGACAAGGAGCCCGATAAAGGAAAAACACAAGAGATGACAGTGTCCCCTACAACCTCGAATACGGCGATGCCAGCACAGAATTCGCCAGGCACAAGGAAGCACTCGTTGTCCAATTCATTCAAGAACCTGTTCATCAAGCCACCCAAGGACAATGTCTCTGAGATCACATATTTGTCTCCACTCAAGACGACTTCACCTCGGCCAATACAACAACAAAACCCAGTGGCACTTGTTCAAGAAGACCACATTTCACCTCTTGTATCTCCTACGATTGCGTCCCCACGGGAGGCGCCATTTTCGCCACCGATAAGGTCATCACAATTAGAGGTTGTGAATGAAGAAGTGCTACAGACAATGGACGAGCTTGTTGAAAGACCGGAAGTAGCAGCTTACATTCCACGAAGATCATCACACACGCAGCAGCAACCACCAAAGTCAATCCCCTTTATAGAAGATGGTTCCCTTCGATTATACGAGGATAGATCTCACGAACATATTCTCAAACAGGTTAAGCCGGAAAAGATACCAACAAACTCTGGTATCCTCTCTGGGTTCCTCCGCAAGTCCAGTCGTACCAACAACACCAATGAAATTGCTTTCTCAATGCTTCCAGAACAGAACCGTATGGATTTCCAAAGACGACTAAGTATACAGTCGAGAAAGACAATTGAAAGCACAACGGAGAGCGAGAACGATGGTCGTGCTGGTTGTGATGACGGCAGTGGTGAAGATGGATACAGCGACAGCGACTACGAGACCGATAGTGAATATGAAGAAAGCGGCAAGGCCGCTATTGGTGATGCACAGCTTGCTTTGATCAATCAACTTGTGAGTGTTATTGATCAAGGTGAAGATGCAGTTCCACAGAAGGATCCCGAAACACAAACACCACCAAGAAACTACAAGCTGACTGAAAAGTATGGTAGGCCAATTGGCATTATTGGCAAAGGAGCATACGGAACTGTCAAGATCGTCTCAAGGACTGATGGAGCAACAAAGAAAGAGCTATTCTATGCAGTGAAGGAACTCCGTCGTAAGGATGCCGAATCAACCTCCCATTTCTCAACAAGGCTGACTTCGGAGTTTGTCATTGCTAACTCTATGGATCACATTAATATCGTCAAATCGCTCGACCTAATGCGCTCTTCTGCTGGTGTTTACTCTGAAGTGATGGAATACTGCGCAGGAGGTGATCTCTACTCTTATATTCTCAAGACCAACAGAGAGGGTTTACATCCCTTGGAGGCCGACTGCTTCTTCAAACAGATCCTTAGGGGTATTGCACATTGCCATACTAGAGGTGTTGCCCATTGTGATATCAAACCGGAGAATGTTGTTTTGACTTGTTATGGCGTTGCTAAGTTGGCTGATTTTGGTACTGCTGCTGTGTTCAGAACTGCATGGGAAAATGAAGTCCACTTAAGTTCTGGTGCCTGTGGTAGTGAGCCTTATGTTGCACCAGAGGAATTCATACAAAAGCAGTACGACCCCAGACCAGTAGATGTTTGGGCGTCTGCTGTATTGTATTTGACCATGGCTACTGGAACCTACCTTTGGCCGGTTGCAAAAGTGGGCGAAGACTTGTATGATGAGTTTTTAGAAGAAAGGCCTGTCAGTGGAAAGGTCACTGGTGGTCATTTCGAGCCCATTGAATCGTTGAGAACTGGTGATTTATACAAATCCAGGAAGGCCACGCTATACGGTATGTTGGACCCGGATCCCAATTGCAGAATCAATATTCATCAGGCCCTAAAATCAGGTTGGGTGCAAAACGTCAAGCTCTGCGACGCTTCCAGTGATCTATGAATTGATGTTTCAAAGAATTTTATAATGCGTAATGGTTTATGTAAATTGTCAAAAAACTTGGACACAAGTAGATCATAATCTAAAGTAGAGGATATATTAATAATCAACCGGGAATATATATACATATATATATATATAATGCAGGGGGTCATAGCACATATGAGATATGAATGCTAGTTTAGGGGGCCATGGAACAGTTGATATAGAGATCAAACAAAATGAAATAACAAAAACAAAAAGGAAAAAGTTAATAAAAACACATAAGTCAGAAATGGATGGATAAAGCAAAGAAACTATTACAAAAAAACAAAGGAAAAGGAAAAGGAACAGGGAAAAACAAAAGGCATAACTTTAAAATTCTTGGAAAAGGTGTTCATAAGGGTCTGTGCCCTTTGCACCGTAGTGTGTCTCCTCTTCTGGGTATCTATCAAACTGTGATGTATCACCGGTGTTTGGTTGCACTGGTGGTTCGTATGGAGTTTCAATGTCCCTGCTGAGAAGTCTTTCCCATACAACCTCACTGAACCATGTGTGTGCTTTAACGTCCTCAACACCATTCTGTAGGTTACCCAAGCGTTCACTCAAGTTTTTTGTTATTAATCTCTTGAGCAAATCAAGGGCATCTGGATGCAGATAATCTGGATAGTTTACTTGTCCAGCCAAGATGTTTTCATAAGTTTTCATTGGGGATTGGTCGTAAAACGGCGTGTAGCCTGCGAGCATTTCAAAAATGAGGATACCAAAAGACCACCAGTCGACAGACTTATTGTACGGTTTTGTTGCGACCACTTCGGGGGCGATGTAGTCTGGTGTTCCACATAGAGTATATGTGACGTCCCGGACTTCTTTGGCGAATCCAAAGTCTGTGAGCTTAATGTGTCCGTTGCGGTCGAGCAGGATGTTCTCCGGCTTCAGGTCTCTGTATATGATATTGTGAGCATGGAGGTACTCCAATGCTAGGCAAACCTCTGCAGCGTAGAACTTTGCCACTGGGTTTGGGAAACGTTGTGACTTCCTAAGGAGGGTGAAAAGCTCTCCGCCCTCAACATAGTCCATCACCATGAAGACTGCAAAAGAATCCTGGAAAGTTCCCCACATGCGGATTATAAAAGGATGCTCGACCAGTGCCAGCATCCGACGCTCGTCGTTTGTATGCTCCACCTGCTTCATCTTCACAACACGCTCCTTCTTGAGCACCTTCAATGCGTAGTAGCGGCCATTGTGCACCGAGCGAGCAAGGTGGACACGGCCAAAGGAGCCTGTCCCAAGAGACCGAAGCACCTGGAAATCCACGAGACCGTACTTGCCTTTGGACACAGCAGACTTCTGTGGAAGCTTTGATACAGAAGCCGTCGATCTCACAGCGTGGAGCGAGCACCCCCCTTGCTGTTGGTAGACATCCTCGACCGGTGCGTGTATCTGTCCTTGCGGCTCAGGCGGTGGTGTCTGTGCGGGGGATGTGTGGACCTCCGGTACCAGAGAAAAGAGAGGAATCCCAGGCGCTGTACGGGGTGTGTCCATGGCTTGTCTGATTATTCACTCTGTCTGTCTGTGTGTTTTAATGGTGCTGTGTGCGCGTCTTATAAAGCGTTCCAAGGGTTCTAAGAGCGCAATGTTCCTCTACCTCTGTGCGTCTCTGCCTTTCCTCTCTCTCTCAATATAGAAACAATTGCTCCCCTCCCGGACAGCTTTGGCGCTATAGATTTTGGCTGTTGGGCGTTGCCCCAGCAATCGGATTGGAGCTGCGTCCGACGGTTTTTTTTTGTTTCTTACGGTGCTTTTTCTTTATTAAAAAAAGGCTACGCGGCAAATTTTTTTGGAAAAGCGCCACAGTGCCTGCTTACAAAAAAGAAAAAAAAGGAGAGAAAAGCAGTTATCCGCGAACTCGTTTGATGAGGCGTATTCTGCCATGTTTTTGCGTGTCAGTAGGTGGAAGGAGCTCGCACCACACAGATATGTCATTATAGGGCGAGAGAGAGAACAGGGGACAGAGGTGGCATCGGAAGACAAAGGAGAGAATAACTAGCGGGAGTTATAGTTTGACTAGATGATGTCACAGACACATTACGATGTTCTGGGGGTATCACGGTCAGCGTCTGAAGGAGAGATCAAGAAAGCTTTCCGGAAGATAGCGCTCAAGCATCACCCAGACAAGTCCAAGTCAAAGGAGTCTGTTGAGCTCTTCAAAAAGGCGAACGAGGCGAACAGCGTTCTCTGCGACACACGCAAGAGACAGAGTTATGACCAAAACCTGCGGCAGGAGGAGTCTGTGCTCCGGCAGACAAGCAGCATGAGTTCTTTTGGATACTCCAACACGCCGTGGGGCCAGGCATATCGACATCCTCCTGGTGCCAACAGCTTCCCTAGCACCTTTTTCACACGCAATGCCGGAGCACCACAAGCACAGGCACAATCATTTACAAAGAATTCATATAGTTACGAAAGCCGAACAGGCCATTTCCAACAACACTTCACTCACGATGAATACGACGCTGCATATTCCAACGTAGGAGGCTCATATGCTGGATCCTCATCATTCCAGTCTTACATGAACTCTTTTACGGGATCAAGACCCAAACCACAAAAGCATAGTGGAAAAAGCGGTGATACATTTGAACCAGCTGTTCCAAAGCACACAGATCAACAACAACAACCAAATGACTTCAACATTGGACAAAGAACTTCTGCCACCAGAACCCAACCGCAAGAATCACATGTTTCAAGCCCTGAACAGCCTCAACAGACCAATAGCACTTGGTCTAGACAGGCTCAGAGTTTTAAGGAAAACCTTAGGAATCAGGATACCACTAAAACAAGGCGTCCAGAAGAGGAGCCAATTGGCATGCCGGGTGCTTCCGAAATCCCGAAGAAGGAAGAGGCTGAGATTCGTGCCAAGCGGAGAGCTGAAGAAGTATCTGAAAGGGAAAACATACGGAAAACCCAGCGCACAGAAAATCCAAAGGATACAGACACCCCATTAAAGTTCAATTCGTTCAATTTTCCTCTGGGCGCAAAACCGTCGCCAAAGAACATCCACACAAAGAAGACACAGACATATGGCCGCGGACACGCAAGGCGGCGTAGTGCTGGTAATGGATATTCCTCTCCTGCCCCAGTATACACACCAATCAGCATACATGATGATTCATCAGATGGTAACAGTGGCGCATACAGTTCCCATAATGCTTTCAAAGACACATCTGGTAGATCCAAGATGAGAAGTCGTGTGGAGGAGCAGGATCAAGCAGCTGGTGGTGGATACTCCGAAGCTCATCATGGTAACCCGTCATTCTGTCCCTCCTCAGAATCAGAATCAGAATCAGAATCAAATATGGAATCAGAATCAGAATTCGAAACATTAAATGGCAATTGTGAGGAAGAGGTTGATTATCATGGTGATGACGAGTATTATTACAGTTCAGATGATATTGTGGAGATCAATGAAAACGAATTCAAACAAAGTACATCCTCGGATAAGACTTCTCAAATGGGTTACAGATATCCACCAGAAAGTTCTAATAAGGGCTCCAAATTTGAGTCTTCTCAAAGAAAAAGAACTCGCCTATCAGAAGAAAAAAGACAGCAACCGGAGGATATAGGTGCTTTTTCCATGAACGATTTAAAGACTACTACGCCACTTACTCAAACCAATGGCAATATTAATCTGGGTGAATTAAATGATACTACGCCACTTACTCAAACCAATGGCGATTTTGACCTGCACCGTATTGCAGAGAGTTTGCCCTCTGAACCTGTTTTAAAGAAAAGAAAGCATGCGCCTTCAGAACCTATCAATCTCGAACCAATTGAGGATTTTGCTCTTGATGAGAAATATGGTGATGGTTTGTTAAAGGCTGAATATCTTAACATGAATGATGAGAATAAACACGGTGATTTCAAGATCTGTGTACCAGAGCTGTTGTTTCCCGACAATGCAGCACAATTGGATGAGAAGCATTGGTTGCTTTTCCAAAACCAATATCTTAGATATCAGCATGAGGCACTTGAATTTGAAAAAATGGTGAGGGGTGATATGGCTCAGCGTATGGACGCCTTTGACGAATTCAAAAATCACTTCGAAAAACTCAATAACGATGGCTCCAAGCCTGTATACCTCAATGAGAATAACATTGAAGTGTGCAAAGCCATGTTACATCGGAACGCACATGATGCACAGTTGTTGTTGGAGTGTAATACTGCACTTTCCAAAATCATTTCAAGGCTTGAAAAGATTTCCAAAGCAAGATCATAGATTCAAATTGGTAAGGAGCAACGTTAACGAATATAGATTATGACTTTGTGTATGTATAAACTTGGCAGATTTACGTGCCAATAGTCGCGCATTTCCTTACAATAACAATCGAACTGTGGGGCAAACAGAAACCCCTATATAAGCCGTCTGTCAAATCCAAGTAAGCACAAAGGCCAAGCTGCTGCTAATAATATCAAATGGGAAGTCTTGTATCTAAGCAACGTGTCCTTCCGAGAGAATCACGGAACGCTTTTGCTAAAGTAGTGACGAAGAATCGAGTATCTCTGCAACAGAAGAAGGCCCTTCAGCAGCCGGTTGCACCAACACTGTCAGCTAAGGAGAACATCAACACTTCTAAAATTACGCAGATCAGAGTTGACGAAGTTCCATTGAAGCTTGATCAAAATCATCCTGCTCTGAAGACACTACGAAACCGTTCACACCTGGAAAAGCTATTGAAAGATGCCAATGAGTCTAGAGAGGAGTGCATAAAGACGAGTGTCCATCCCACCACCTTTGTTGCTATTGTGGAGGATCTTAACCATTACTCTCCCGAGGAAATTTGTCAGAGGTATAACGTGGGTACGGAGTTTATTTCCCTATTGGATCATGCGAAACTTAAGACTGCTAAACGAAGGGTTCAGAAGAAGGAGAACAGAGAGCGTGATATCATTAACCGAGAGAATGACGACCTCAGCAAAATGAACGGTATACCGGGAAAGACTCACGTTGGACTAGAACGCGCCTTGGAAGATCTCATTGGTAATCCAAAAAGATGACATTTATATATAGATATATATTATTTAGAAATCCTATTTATTCTTATTTAAACACTATTATTTTATGGATATCAAGGGCTCCAGTATCGTGTTCGCGATCCCACCAGCATTCCCGCTCTTTCTAGATCAACTTTACCTCACTTGCTTCACCAGCTTTTTTACATTAAGAATTCACATCTATTGTGGTGTGCCAGCATTACTAACCATTAATATACTCAATCCAAAATTTCATCACAATCATTAACACCTACGAGTCCGAGGCTGGAACCAGCTGCGCACCCTACAACGTTTCAGTACCGAAGCAGCATCGGTGTGGGCCTCAACAAGGGTAGAGATGTGAATCCATTGAGAGTACTGACGTCAAGCCCGATGCAATTCCGCGGCTCTGATCAGACGAGGTCTCGCAAGAATTCATCTGCCAATGTACCTGTGACAGAATCCATTAATATTGAAGAAGATGGGGATCATTGGGATCGAATTGATGAATTGTTCCACCAGTGCGAAGATATCCAGAAAACCTTGGAATTGAAACTAAAACATTTAAATCAGATCCATGAAGATATAGCAAAGTCATTACAATCTGATGATATTAAGCATAATATAGTTCAGTCCAGAGGCTATCTCCTGACCCCAGAAGATAATGAGTTTACCGATGCATATCAGCAGGAAGGATCACACCAGCCACTTGCAAAGCCCCAGAGGCACCGCTCTCCAGACATACCATCATCACCTGAATCATACACGTCACAGACGTCGCAGTTGGAAATTGACATAAACCAGGAAATCACCAGGATAGCCCAGAGGGATCCACACAACAAAAACATTATGAAGTTGAAAAACGTTGCTACGAATATGCTAGAGTTAATGAGGTATGAGGTTGAAGATGAAGATGGCATCATCAAAGTAATGAACCTGAACGACGACGTACGCATGAGATCTGGTAGAATGATATCTAGCTTTGACAACTTGCTAAGAGCATTTTCTACACAGGACACAGATATGTGAAAAAAAATGCATATGTGTTTTGATATGTACAAGTGTAAATCGAATTTAGATTAAAAAAACCAGCCCGTTAACCCATTAGTTGTTATTGTCATTTGTTGATGATGTTCTTGATGTTATGAAGTGAAATGATAAAAGCACTACAATTAAACTGCCTTTGGAGCCATGGCAACAATTTTGTTAAAGTTCTTCTCCTTCAGTTCTCTTGAGACAACTGATGAGATTCTTGTACCAATAGGCTCAGAGTTCTTGTTGATCAGAATACAGGCATTATCGTCAAACCTGATCGTGGATCCATCTGGTCTCTGGATTGGTTGCTTTGTTCTAACAATAACAGCGTGACAAATGTCACCCTTCTTAACACGGTTAGAAGCAGAAGCACCGGTGATCTGAGCGTTCATGGGACGGGCCTTCTTAATGACGACGACAATCTCATCACCGACGCTGGCATAGTTCTTCGGCGACTTGCGCATCACCTTGATACACTCGGCCATCAAAGCACCGGAGTTGTCAATGACCTTGAGCATGGACTTGAGGTACATCATCTTGTCGTTCTGTATGGATGCTTAGCACTACTGGTGTTTCTTCAAGGTTTACAAAGCGCCGTTTGCCTTCTGTTAGTACATCCTACGTCGATAATGAAAACTCCGTTGATTTTTTCTGTAAAAGGCCAGAAACACGCCCAATCAGGAACAGTACGGCTTATGGAAGTATTCGCGTAATGACCAACCAGGTGTCCAGGTGTTACTTGGTGGTTCTTTTTCTAAAAAATTTTGGATCTGATTATGCTGCGCTTACCAGGAATATTTATCCGAAGCGAGCGATTGAGGGCTGCGCCTTGCCAGGAACTCTCTCGACTCTTCTAATTTTGGCTTCAGATTCCACATGGATGAACGTTGGGCAGCTACAGTTTGAAGCTATTCCTCTAATAAACCGAAGCATCAAATTAGACTAATAGAAATCTCGATAAGGACATCTTCAAAAAGGGACCATATAATCGCTCGTGTTTTACCGCTCTTTCCTTTTTTTTTCCTCATTGCTGTACCTTACTCTCACTTTAACCCCCTTTGAAATCCCAGGACACACAATCATGATTTTCAAGTTGAGAGACCTTGTTTCTGTTCTCGCTCTTCTCCAGGGATGTACTGTTTTTGCTGATGTGACAGTCTCCAAGCCTACAAAGGGCTCAACCTTCACTGTTGATGGTGATTCAGTCAGTGTTGATGTTACGTGGGTCGAGTCTAATGCCGTACCAAAATTGACCAATATTAAGTCTTACACATTTACACTTTGTACTGGTCCTAACAGCAAAATTAACGGTTTGAAGGCAATCAAGTCCGATGTTTCTTCAGATGATATCACTGGTGACAGTATAACTTTGTCCGTGCCAGCCAGTTTAGGTGCCGATGGTTCTTACTACATTCAGGTTTACGCTGTGACAAATGACGGTGGCTTCACGATCAACTACTCCCAGAGATTTACATTAGAAGGTATGACAGGCAGCACTCAGCCATCCGATGGTGGTGATACCACTCCACCCTCTGGTCAAACCTCTTTGAAGAGTGGCCAGACTAGTACCCTCTCTCCGGAGCAGCTTTCAAAATCATTCGCACTCTACTACACCTCCCAAACTGGTCCTACTAGATACGCACCAATGCAAACTCAACCAGGATCGAAAATTACCGCAACGACGTGGACAAGACACTATCCAACTTCGGCTTTTACCTACTACACTTCCTTGTCAACTGCTTCTTTGTCTCAGGTATCTACAGTCACTGCTGGTTGGGACTACACCATCTCCTCCGGTGTCAACTGGGCTTCTCCAGCTGCATTCCCATCTCAAAACGGTGGATGGTACAATCCTACTTCTCGAATTGTCTCTGCCTCTCTCACAGGTTTGACCACTCATGATGGCTCATCTGGTTCCGCAAGTAGATCCGATGATTCTTCTTCTTCTGCATAAATCATCTTTTTTCTAGTCTGGTATTGATATAAAATTGTCTTTTCAGACTTTGAAGTTCATTTTACCTTTCCCTTTATCTTTACTTTTACTTGTTTACCTCGTTTGCTTCAATTATCTGTTAGGGTTTCTTACTGCTTTGTATTGTCTGTTTAGTTTACAGTTTATCAATACATTTGGCCTATTCGTTTGTTACTACGATTCCATAATGTGTTACAGTAAGTACAAAGTCATCAAGGCATATATTTTACATATCAATAGTTCACAGAAATAAGGGCATCGAATACTCATCACCAATCTTCACCAGCATAGAAGAGCTCTGGGACCTTGTGTGAAAACTTGATCATACCGGCAAGGGCCTGTTCGTTAACATCTGGACCGAAGTTTAGTGGCAAGATGTCAATGGCACGCACCATCAAGTCCTCGGCGACACGAGCAATAATATCATACCAGATACCCTGTTGGAAATGGAGGTCTGGTGTGTATGACACGTCAAATCTCTCTGTGGATGGGTTGTCCAATGATGGAACATACAACGAAATCGTGTTTCCCGACTTCAATTTCTCAACACGTCCGACGAAACGAACAGTGCGGCTCGTGAACTGTGAAATCATAGAGCCATCAATACGGGGCGTTGGTTTGTCCATGTTTTTTAGAGTACTTTCTGTGGGGATTGCTGTTTGTGTTATATTGGTTTGAAAGATACCAATTCTTTCATTGTAAAAGTAAACTGACGCGTCGTGGTCTGTGCTCGCCACCAAAATTATGGTGTTCGACCAACGCTCCGTAACCGTATTTTTCTTTTTATTCGGAACTAACTGGAAATCAGAGTACTAAAGTTTTAATCAATAACTAAATAAATACTTTAAATCCAAAGAATATATATAGTGTATATAATGCAAATGCTCTTATAGGATTAGCTAGTCAAATCTGTGAGCGTACTACTCAACATTATAACAAACATTCCCACAACAGCCCATCTAATAACGGTAGTTGTGGAACCACCGAAATTGATAGCAGATGCAAACAACTGAAGTGAGATAACGCCCAAAAACCCAGCAGTGACCGACATCAACAATCCGAAGACATTCAATGATTCATTCTTGTCGAGCTTACGGCCATCCAACAAGAAAACGGCTGCAAGAGCTCCAATTGGCTGTGACATACCGCCAAGGAAAATAACGATACCGAATGCCTTTGCACGAGAGTTCAAAGCCAGGTATAAAGGCAGAACCATCGAGAAACCTTCAACAATGTTGTGGATGGCCAATGAGAGGAATATTGAGAGGCCAAGTTCTGGGTCTGCACGTGTAGTGGCATAGGTGATAAACCCCTCTGGGAATTTGTGCAGACTGAGTGCTAGACATGTTTGGAGACCGATAGACAAGAGACGGGATACTGGTGTTGTGATTTGGTGATGGTGATCATCTGCATGTGCCGTGTGGCGGTCAAGATTTGGTTCACTGGTGAGGCAGATGTTTGATGGTCGGGTGGTGATAACGGAAGACACAATGTATGGCTCTGCTGGAGTATTAAATCCAGCCAATGCTGAGGTATCTGCAATGTGGTGTGGTTTAGGGGATTCGTCAATTTCAGTAGTATATGCCACCAATGATGATTTAGTACGTCTCAGTGAGATGTCTCTATAAAAGTCCAGATTGTGAATGTCATTCGAGACACGATTAGTAAGTTGTTCGCTGATGCACGGGAATCCATCACAGTTCGTGTCAAAGATTCCTTGACACACCTGCTGAGCTTGGGGGTGAGCCAGCTTGTCAATCATCCCCATTATTGACTTCCTTGGGACAACTGGCATTCTGATATCTTGGTGCTCTGTAGCAATGATTGGAATATATGCGGCAGTGGTATTCTCATGAGTGACAAGTGGGGTAATTTCACTGGTAACAATATGTTTTACAAAAGCCTTTGAAGAGCCATTATCAATATCCGATTCTTCATCACGTGCGTGATTATTGTGGTACAGGTGACTGTGGCTTTGATTATGCGTGTTCTTCAAGTCGTCTTCATCAGATCCGCTCACAGACGAATGGGAGTGTGAATGCGAATGATTCGAATGTGAGTGAGCGTGAGAGTGTGAATGCTCACTCTCTGAGTCATCCCCTCCATGTGCACAGTGAACAATACTCTCAGCTGTCGCTTGGTGAATGATCTCGTTCAACAAATAGCAAACCAATATGCCTCCCATGAAACTAAACATAGTGGCAGTGTTTGGACCAATGTCAAAAAGCAATCCCTCGCTCGGATCAACGTCCTTCTTAGACTTCTTGTAAGCCTTCGCAAAGTACTGATACCCTTTTGGCAACAGACGGTACAAACTGGTAAGCAGCAGTGATCCGCAGCTCAGAGAAAAACCGGATATGAGGAACTTGTCGTTGGACCTGATAGAGAACTGGGAGCGTGGGTTAATCCACTTCACAACGACATCCAAGTAGATAATCGTGGCCCCAAATAGGCACATGAGTGACGACATCAGGGTGAGAAACCATGCCCTGTTGGACCTTATCAGCTCTATGAGGTTCATCATGATTCTGATAATGAGGGGAATATAATATATGTCCAGGACCTTCTATTGGTGGCTTCGTCTCTTGAGGAGACTCTGCTGGGGTAAATATCTGGTGATATTCAAGAGAAACCGTTAGAGATCAAGCAAAAAAAATATAATGAGAACTTGAAAACAACAGCGCCTCCTTTTGTTGTCCCTGCCTGGTGGGCTGTCTTCTCACAGGTGTGTCAAACTTGCAAGGTGGAATAACTCACAAGGTGTTGAATATGACATCTACGCGATTGCCGCATGTGGTGTCCAGATGTAACTGTCATTTGTCACATTGCAGAGTTCGCGAATATTCGTTGGCGTTGTGCGTCTGACAGCTGCATTCCTGGCTTTTTCTACAAGTAGGCCCAAATAATCCTTATATAACTGAATCTAAGTGCTGACTATTAAAACTAACATGGTATATGAAAGGAGTGTCCAATATACTCTATGATATAGAGGGCCTCGCATGAGGCAGTAAAGCAATGCGGAATCGGTAGAGCAGCAGTCTAAAAGTCTGCATCTGTAACAAGGCTACAGAGAGCAAACATTATGCAGCATTTCATGCTTCAAAAGCTGACTAGATCACGGGGAGTAGCACCGCCAGCACTTCCTCGTCTCACAACATCGTACGCTCTCATTGGAGAAGCAGGTACTGATCTCTCAGACTCATTATCGTTTGTCGTTATACTGTTCGTTCTCGGTCTCATAAATGTCGCGAGATCAATCTCCTCATGTAACTGAAGGAAGAATGATGCCACCACTGCAATGGTAACAACACCTCCGAGAACCACAAAGATCAAAGTTGGGTAAAAAGAGACGGAGTGTCCATAGATAAAGAGTGCAAGAGCAGGCCCAATCATCACGAGAATATTCTTGAGTACAGATAACGCGCCAAAGACCTCGCCAGATTTGGATTCTGGATAATACTTCATCAGGGTACTCTGAACAGTTGGGGTGACTAAAGCTCCAAGAGCTCCGGAAATAGCAGACAGATAAATCCAATAGACTGAAGTGGACTTCCAGACAAAGAATGGAGTCAGGAGGTCATTCAATGCACCAAACAATAGCATAATGAAGTCAATCCAATCTGGGGCATGTGTGTGTTGTTTAAGTCTCGATCTCAAACAGTAAAGAACTGCTGGACAAATGGTATACAGGGCAGTGGTCTTTCCAACACCAACAAGAGAGATAAAATATCCCAGTTGTTCAGAATTCATGCCGAAATTAGATGTAGCATATAATACTGCAACACTTCCGATAGACAAACTTGCAAAGAATATACAACACTCTATAACAACAAGGACTATCACGTTAAAACGAGGTGTGAATCCTAATTCTCTGTGTCGAGGCAACCAAAGAAGCTTCAACGGCGTGAACACATTCATAAATGTATGTGTAGTGTTTACTATGATACCAGATCTTCCAGAGTTTTGCGATGAGAATGAAGCCTTACGGACCAAGTGCATTGACTGTGATCGCGTTCTGAGTAGCTTTGGACGAGACTCGACTATTCCAAAGATCATAATCAAAACAAACAGAACGCACAAACCCGTCGATGTCCACAGTGCGTTCATAGGATTACCAGTTTCCCTGACGATAAGGCTTCCGACCAGCGGACCAAATCCCATAGATGCGTAAAAGGTTCCCATGAGAAATCCAAGTGCCTTCGTTCTCAAATCAGACTCAACAATATCTGTAATATAACTGCTAGCCAAGCTGAGCATGACAACATTACCACCTGAAATACCACTGAAAACAAAACGGAGTACAAACACCAACTTGCTGAATGTGATATTTGGTGAGAGGAGATAAATGTCCATGAATCTCACAATCAGTGTAACCACACCGACGTAGATAAGCAATTTACGTCTTCCGATTCTATCGGATACTTCACCCAGTTTGCCGGACACCAAACAACTAAGGGCTCCAGCAAGAATGCCTGTCTTCATTTGCATGTCAGAGATCATATTCTGCACTTTGGCCTCAGAGCAGCTCTCGAGAGAATGATCATGCGCAAAGGCATAGCGGCAAATTGCTTGAAAGAGAAGCACGATGTAGGAAGAAAGTCCAGTCGTTTCGGAGAGAAAGAAGACAAAGATTCCACAGCAAAGCACACCAACTGTTGGGCGTGAGTGCCATGCCAGCGTAGAGTGGTGCATACGGGTCTCTCTGAGCACACGCATGCTATGCTGCTCGTCGTCAATGTCATCGATCGCTTGGTCTGACGACGAAGGGGGGTCCAACAAACGGGTCCTCTCCGAGTCCCCGTTCTTTATGTGTTCAGGTAGAGTTGTGCTCATATTAAGCTCTTAGTTCTCTCACTTCCCTACTTAGTACTGTGCTTTTTTCCGTATCTATTTCTGGTGTAGCTTCTTCTCTGGTTATTTTTTCCAGAATTCAGATCGGGCCTTTTATTCTTACAAATTGTTTCATTGCAGGAAATCAAAATAACGGACTTTTCTTTTGCTCCTGAAAAGTGCGACCGGCACGGAGATAAAGGTGTGTTCCCGAAAGGGGGCCACCTCCGTCAGCAAACGGGCACTCTTCAGTGCCCAAGATGGCTTACCATGCACACCCGCTCACACATATATGTTTCTATACACATATTACTTGGTCGGTTCAGGATTTTGATTGTGTATTTGCAAATGATCTCTAAAATGTGGCCATATAGTGGCGCATTTCCGCCTCATCCAGTGTCCAGTCCTCAGGCAAAAGTCTCTCCTTTGCAGCACACCACACGTAAACTTGGCATGATCTCTCCTGGCCGTCGACAAGGACGTTCACATGTTCTCTGGTATACTCATCACCTTCGTATTGGTCCATAAACACCATCTCGTCGTCCGTTACTCTTTCAATGAGAGCGCCAGTGATGGATGACTCCTTATCTGGTAGCGCGGCCGGATAGTACTCGCCCTGGACCTTGTGTCGCCGGTACCCAATCAACCGGGCATTCTGCGTGATTCTATCGCTCGCAGGCTTGGATTCAAGTACCTTTGAAACAACTACAGGACTCATCAACGTACCGTAAACACTGGCCAGTAGTGTTAGTGTATGAAGTGCACGTTAAGTATCTGACACAAGGGCATAACCAAACGGGTTAGTGCAATAAGCTGGGCATACGTACAACAAAGCGTTGAAATCCATAGTACAGCCCTATAAAAGAAATAGGAACTCACGTATTTGCGTCGTTAACTCTCTTATAAAAGCTGCGCACGCTTACACTTTCCAATCCATTCTATTCAGCTTGACAGAAAGCAGACCCCAAACCCTCCTCTCCCCTTCCTCTCAACGATACGCGCGCTGTTACGGTATTTACAACCATAAAGCGCGCGCCAAAAAGTATCGATTTTGTTTCTAGTTTACGCGCTCGAAAACGTACGCTACAACGTGTCGCCATCTCTTTGTCTCTCTCTCTCTTTCTCTTCCCGTCTGTATTCTATATATTAACAAGAACACAACAAAGCAAAAATGGGGCTCCTGAACAACCGTCTGGTGCTTCTTATTGCCGGTGTGGCCTTTCACTTGTTCTACCTATGGTCTATCTTTGACATTTACTTTGTCTCACCGTTGGTGCATGGCATGGAGCCTCACCTCTCCACACAGGAACCACCTGCTAAGCGGCTCTTCCTCATTGTCGGTGACGGACTCAGAGCTGACACTACATTTGACAACATTACACACCCAACTACAGGAAATTCTGACTACCTTGCGCCATTTATTCGCAACATTGTGCTGAAGGAGGGGACATATGGTATCTCCCATACGCGTATGCCTACCGAGTCTCGCCCGGGTCACGTTGCCATGATTGCTGGTTTCTACGAAGACGTTTCCGCTGTTACAAAGGGTTGGAAGGAAAACCCAGTTGACTTTGATTCCGTGCTGAATGAGTCTAGACACTCATACTCCTTTGGTTCTCCAGATATCCTCCCAATGTTCAAAGAAGGTGCCTCGGACCCAAGCAAAGTAGATGCTTGGATGTACGGCCATGAGTTTGAAGACTTTACACAATCCTCAATTGAGCTTGATGCGTACGTCTTCAGACATCTTTACTCACTGTTTGATAATTCCACCAAGGACAAGCAACTCTACGAACAAATACATCAGGATCAAACTGTGTTCTTCCTCCATCTGCTTGGTTGTGACACCGCTGGCCACTCATACAGGCCATACTCTGCCGAGTACTACGACAACGTAGCCTACATTGACCAACAAATTGCGAAACTAACAACAGAGGTGAAAAAATTCTTTAAGGATGATAAAACAGCATTTGTTTTCACCGCTGATCATGGTATGTCTGCTTTTGGTTCTCATGGGGATGGTCACCCTAACAACACGAGAACTCCACTCGTGGCATGGGGTGCGGGCATCAACAAGCCAGTTTACAATGACGCTCCAGTGTTTGATAACTACACTGAGAATTGGAATTTGGGTAGCGTTGCTCGTCATGATGTCAAACAAGCCGATATTGCCTCCTTGATGTCCTACTTGATTGGTGTCAACTATCCAGTTAACTCTGTTGGTAAACTACCGTTAGACTACGTTCACGCTTCAGAAGAAAACAAGCTGAAGGCATTGTTCCAGAATGCTTTGAGCATTGTTGAACAGTACGACGTGAAAGAGCAAGAGATGAAAGAATCACAATTTTTTTTTAAGCCATTTGCACAATTTACAAAAAAACCAATCGATGAGTACAAGACACAGATTGAATCGCTCATTCAGGAAATCGCACATTCCAAAGCTCTTCTTGTCACTAAAGAAACAGAAGCAATTGCATTAACTGAGGAACTTATTCAACACACACTAGATGGACTCTACTACTTGACAACATACAATTGGCTATTATTGCGCTCGATCGTTACCCTCGGTTTCATTGGATGGATCACTTATTCATTCATTATTTTCCTCCAACTCTTTATTTTGAATTCTCAAGTTCCTGAGAATTGGTCAACATTAAATTACGCAACTTTCATTGCAATCGGTGCGGTGATGAACTATATACTGTTCTACCAGCGTTCTCCATTTAATTACTATATGTATTTGCTATTCCCATTGGTCTTCTGGTCTCAAATAACAGCAAACAGTGATGCTTTGAAACAGGGTATACAGCAATTCTTCAAGGGAATTCCACCTATTCAAATCTTTTTGAGCTTGGTGGGCATCGTTGTCGTCTATGAAGGTATTGTGTATGGCTTCTCAGAACGTTGGATTTTCACGGTGTATTTTTTCCTACTTGGTCTCTACCCTATGTTACTTGGTGTTACTGATATCATTAAGATCGGTCTGTGGTATCTCACCTGTGTTGGTATGAGTTCATACACACTCTTTGACGCTGTCAAGACCGAAGACCTCTATCAGATCAATGTTGCCGGGGCTTCCATCATCGCCCTTGGTGTTTGGGGATACTATGCTGTGCTTGTTGAAGCAAGGGAAAATATAAAGTTCCCAAAAATTTCCGTTTACACAAAGGCATTAATATCTTTGCAAATTGCATTCACCGCATTGATGCTTCTTGTTACAAACAAATCTGTGATGGCACTGCAAGCTAGGGAAGGACTGCCGAAGTATTCACAATTCTTTGGATGGGCCATTTTTGCTATCACATTGTTTGTGATTCCTTTTTTGCATTACTTGCAACCACATAACGATTACCGTGTTAGACTCCTTATAATCTTCTTGACCTTCGCACCAACCTTCATCATTTTGACTATTTCATTCGAGGCATTATTCTATATCAACTTCTCACTGTTGTTACTTCAATGGATTTCTATTGAGACCTCATTATTTGAGACTGAGAAGAAGATTAGCAAAGTTCACAACTATGTCCAGCTGCTGCGCGTTTCTGTTATTGGTTTCTTCTATTTGCAGATTGCATTCTTTGGTACAGGAAATGTTTCCAGTATCTCTTCGTTCTCATTGGACTCTGTTTACAGACTCTTACCGGTGTTTGATCCGTTCCCAATGGGTGCATTATTGATGCTCAAACTTATCATCCCGTACTTGTTACTCTCCACCGCTCTTGGTGTCATGAATGTTAAGCTGGGTATTAAACCTTACACAATCTCCACGTTGATTATCTCCACTGCCGATATTTTGTCATTAAACTTCTTTTACATGCTAAAGACTGAAGGAAGTTGGCTGGACATTGGTGTCACAATCTCTAACTACTGTCTCGCCATTTTGTCCAGTTTGTTCATGTTGATTCTGGAGATTGTAAGTCATGTGTTATTGATGAATGTGGAATACCACGAGAGAGAAAAGGTCAAGACGTCATGAGAGGAATGTCAATTCAAAAGTTTCTACAAGCATCGTATGAATAGAACATTTTCTATTGTTTTTTTATCTTCTCGATAAGCAGAATTCGAGGTTCAATTAAATTCTCAAATATTGTAAATATTACCAAAAAAATAATTCCTCTTCTTGCACCACATAAAATGAAAGAAACAAATATACATGCCCAGGAAATAATTGTGATTCGGAATTTTGAATCTATATAATCACTTTGAAAGGAGAAGCATATAGTAACTTGCTATAAGCAATACCCGATGGAGACCTAATTTAATTTTGCAGTTCTATAATCGGAGCACTAATGGAACGTTGGAGATTGACAGAAAATATCACGTGCAATTTTTAGTGTGAGATCTCTGTAAGCGCAATAATATCGCCACGTTGTAAACAACAACAAAAACGTGTCATTTTATCCAGAATCATTTCTTCTGTTTACTCTTTGAAGTTCAACTGTCTCAATACTCCCAGAGGCAAAGGAAATGTTGCAATTAATTGAACATATCATCAAACTGGAGCCGGTGGTGGAGCCGGTGCTCACCCAGCTGCGTCCATATACCGTATATATCCCACCCCAACTTATCGAGCTTGGTAGGGATTACTACACACCGGCTGTCTTTGATTCCATTATTCTAGATCTTAATGTCTTTGATCTCAAGAATGCAACGGCCTTGCAAATGTTCATTGCTAAAACTCTCTCACTGGGCATCCTCGCTTTCTCTTCAATTGTTAAACTTCCACAGATCATCGCCATTGTGTCTTCCTCTTCAGCGAAGGGTCTCTCATTTATCAGTATTTTCCTGGAGACTGTCTCCCTGATGATTACTGTGGCTTATAACTTCAGACAAAAAATGGACTTTGTAACTTTTGGTGAGGTCGCCTTTGTCGCTATCCAGAACATCATCATACTTGCATTGATTCTCTATTACACTGGTAAGGGTTCGTTCATTAACGCCTTCATCGGTTTAACTGCAGTTGGTGCGTACTCTCTTTTGGGAGCTCCACTCAAGGAGAACATCGGTGTACTCTCCAATGAGGATGTCTCCTTCCTGGCTCAGTTCTCTGTTCCACTTACAATCGCTGCCAAGTTACCACAAATTTTGGGTAACTTCAAGAACAGATCTACTGGTACATTGTCACTTGCATCCGTTGGTGCCGGTCTTTTAGGTACTGTTGTTAGACTATTTACTGTATTGAGCAGTGGAATTGATGACAAACTGTTTTTGACGGCCTTCTTTGTCAGTGTGGGTCTCAATGCCATTTTACTCTGGCAAATCTTGATTTTCAAAGGTATTAAACCTGCTTCTTTCCAGAAGAAAAACAACTAAACGGTTTTTAACAAGACTTATGTCAAAAGGAAAGAAAAAAATTAATAGAAGTAAGGCTCATATCTGTCTGCTTTATGACGTTTAACTGTTGTAGCGCTCGCTGAAGCTCTGAGATGCCTGGTAATATCTCTGCGCGCTATTTAACACCCTTGTTGTAAAAAAATACCAGGAAATATGAATAACCGGTTACTATTGATACTTTGTCAAGGAAAGAAAATTCAAAATTAGCAACAAAAGCATTGAGGGTGTTTTCACCACGTAGTCTATTACCTTATAACATCACGTGCCATGTATGGTCGGAATAGCCTGTATTGAGGAATAAGCGCGAATAGTGATTTGATGGTTTCGCATCAGCTTTGAACAAAAGGAGTGAAAAAAAGCTAATCGAAGGCAGTTAAACCAGTGGTCTTTTGAGACCTGACCTCGCACTTTTGACATTTCTGAAACATGTACAGATCATTACCAAAAGCCCGTTTGTCAAGACACATTGAGCGTTTGAACCTCTTGTCCTCCGGTGCTGGCTCTGTCACAGTACCAGCTGAGGTGAAGAGTGTTGAACTCATCTTCAAAAACAGAACCCCAGACGGTCACATGGGTCCAAGGTGAGTAGCAAGAGAAGTAGGGAGTGTTCACACCACAAGAAAGCAATTTTGACTAACGTTAGTCCCCACAGACGGTTCTGGAGAGAAAACCTTCCAAGAGTGCAGTTTCACAATCCAGAGCTACCGATTCGTGTTGTCAGAGTTGAGCCAGAAGCTGGTGAGTACAAGAAAGTACCAGCCATTCTGAAAATCAACTATCGTAGGTTTCTAGTTCACCCGTTGTACGCTGTTAATATACTAACACATAAAAAACAGAAGATGGTACCACAAAACAGTCCGATGTTAAATACAAGCACTCATCAGAGATTCTCGAGGAGTTTATTCAACTGACCAACGCTCAACCGGCTGAGAAAGTGACAATTGGTGAGCAGTAAGACAAGAAAGGACGACTTCATATAAACACAATCATGCATATTTAACGAACTTCTCTGTATATAAATGACTTAACCAGTAACTATCTGTAAGACTCGATAGTAGCAAACAGAGTCAATGCCAAAGTCTTCCTTTTGTGACTCGGAGACCGCAGTGATCGATTTCCCCTCGTCCGGCAACTTTCTTTTACCGATTTTCGGGAATCTGACTTGATAAGAACACTTATAAGCGTTCATCGGTCAGGTACGCCCTGTCTTCTAGTTCTCCAGATTATCACCCACACCAGATAGTTTCAATTCTGACACCATAATAAAATGGAACTTCTGTATGATATTCGGAGAGGTGTCAGTTTGGTAAGTTTTCAGCAGTTTAGTTTCCTGATAATGCTGTGAGCTCATAGCAATCACAATACACATGGCTCATCGCACCATCAACCCAGACCTCGACACATATGCTAACAAACTTGATTTAATAGGGAATGAAGCTCACTACAAATCATATAATTGACTCATATTTCAAAGTACCCATAGGCATAATCATAATGCTAGCAGTGCTCTATGGAGTCAACAAGATTATTATTCTCACCACGATTAACTTTCCGTCGTCAGTTACATGTATGCTTCTTCTATATCTTTTGCTCTCTCTTTCGTCGTGGATTTTCGGTCCACATAAAACATCCAAGATTGTCAACATAATCAACATTCCAGCAGGGTTCTCACTTAGATGGATTAACATATTCTTCACACCTGCTTTCATCCCACTTCCTTTGAGTGAATGGATCAGCGCAAGAGAAGCACTCACCATTGCTGCGGTCTTTATCTTTGGGTTTATTATAACCATGGTTGTCATGGCGTATTTCACCATCCTATTACAACGTGCCCTGAAAAAGGGGAGAAGATCTAATGTTGAGAGAGCTGAGGAGTTGGATCTGCTGGAAGATGTTGATTTGGGGGCTTCAACATCCACTGCTGTTCAGAATACTAAAGCACACGCTACTCCTGATGAGGTAGGGTCAAAGGAAGGATCGAGGACAAGTTCTTTGCCTGGGTCTAGAGACGGCTCAATTGAATTATTGGTATCATACGATGCACAGAACGCTCTAGATCACGTTCCAAGTACAATTCTTGATGATATTGCCAGAGGCGATGAAGATGAGGCAGAGGTTCAGTATCGTAAGTCATTGAACCTATCAAGAATCACCACTCAAAGACAGATAATTGAACAAGTACCCAGATCTGCCTCTGACGACAACGATCAAATGTCTCCATCTAGATCTGATTTCAGAGCAAGGGACATGATCCAGCCACCATCACCTGTGGCACAGCCCTCAAGAACATTAAGCACTAGTGTTAGTTTGGATATATTCAAAGAAAACAAACTGTTTTGTAAAAGAGCCATAATTACTCAAAAACCTATTGAACAGAAGGAACGCTACCTCATCATTGCACACTTCGTTCAGAGCTACTTTGATTACATTGTTTATTTCCTCTTATTCATTGCATCGCTCCCAATATTCTTTGTGTTGAATTATCCTATGTTCCTGCACTTGAGCATCTCTGTTGCCACTTTCTTATTCATGATTAATGCACCACCTCCAAAGTGGAAGAAATTTCTACACCCCGTACTGTGTTCCGTGGTTATTTCATGGCTCATATACTACCTCTTCTCGCTCATGAAACACGACAATTTCCTTGCGACACTCAGACAATACAAGACAGGTAGAAATTATCTCTATCTCTTCGACCGTTCAAATAACAACTGGCCAGGTGCAGGTGATGTTTTCTCTACACTAATGGACTGTTCTATTGTGTCCCTTTCGATCCCAATGTATACATATCGTAACGATCTGAAACGCCACTTTTTTGCTCTATTGGGACCAATCTTATTGATGACTTTCTCCAACTTCTTCATCTACCCGCCAGTATGCTATCATTTGGGTATCTCTCCAGAAAGGTCGCTTGGTTTTGCGGGCCGTTCAGTAACGTTGGCGTTGGGTACTCCCTTTGTCGAAGCTCTTGGTGGTTCTCAACAGTTGATGGCATGTACAACTGTGTTTACGGGTATTGTCGGTGCACTACTTGGACAATTCATATTTGGTCCAAAAGTCATGCGCATCAGAGAAGATGATTATGTTACTAGAGGTATCACCTTAGGCTTAAATTGTTCTGCTATTGCCACTGCACACCTGTTAAGTATTGACCCAAGAGCTGGTGCTATGAGCTCATTGGCATTTTGCTTGTTCGGCACATTGATGGTAATCTTGGGAAGTATTTCTCCTTTAGCGGATGTTATTAGGGGTTGGGTTGGGTTGTGATGACACCATCGCCAGAACCCGTGTTATAATTAAACGTACTTCTACTTCTTTCATTATGAACCCTTCTATGCGTTTTGACCGACTGTAGCTTACGAGAGACGCTTTCTCTCATACATATATTCTTCTATTTTTTTATGATTTACGAAAAGTTTTCTTCTTGATGTAACATGTAAATAGAGTATTTTATGCAAGAATTTCATCTACGAAAGCTTGCGTATCCTCGGCTCTCATCAATGCTTCACCAACGAGGAAGCCATGAACGTCATCATTGTACTTCTTTGCATCGGCACCAGAGGTGATACCAGACAAAGCAATGAGTAGCGTACCTTGAGGTGTCATGTCGATCAGGGATGATGTGGTGTTCAAATCAACATGGAATGAGTGCAAATCTCTGTTGTTAACACCAACGACCTTAGGGTGGAGAACCAACGCCCTCTCAAACTCAATCTTAGAGCTGACCTCAACAAGTGGCTCCATACCTAACTCGACAGAATAGTTATAGAGTTTCTTTAATGTGGAGTCATCAAGCATTTTAACAATCAGTAAGACTGTATCAGCACCAGCAAGTCTGGCTTCCAGAATCTGATACTCGGAGAAAATAAACTCTTTTCTCAAGACAGCTGGCCTGTCAGCAAAGTTAGAGATTACCTGACGAACGTTCTTCAAGTCATCCAACGAGCCCTTAAACCAATGTGGTTCCGTAAGAACGGAAATCGCCGACGCACCAGCCTTAGAATACTCAAGAGCTTGCATAGCAGCATTCACCTGGAGGTCAATAGGACCCTTGGAAGGAGAAGCTCTCTTTACTTCTGCAATAAGTGCTTTCTTTGGTGCGTTCTTCTGGAGCCTCGAAGTGAAGTCAATAATTGGAGGAGCCAAACCAAGCTCGTAGTTCTTCTTTAGGTCTTCAAAAGAATAACCTGGAATTTTCTGTTGCTCCTCAATGTCTTTCTGTCTCTGTTCATAGATCTTATCAAGAATAGATGGCTTTGTTTTTTTGGTCTCAGTAATTGTTCCATTCTCCTCCTGTGTCTGAGCACCATCCCAGTATGGGCTTCTGTATCCTAAGATATTTCTCATCATTAGATGACCCTCCTCGGTCAAAATGCTTTCTGGGTGAAATTGAACGCCTTCTATCGTGTACTTTTTATGACGAACACCCATGATAATACCAGACTCAGTTCTGGCAGTGACTTCCAATTCACTTGGGAGAGAACCTGTAGTACCAGCCAAGGAGTGGTATCTAGTTACTGCAATGCCCTGTGGAACATCTTGGAACATACCCTTCCCATCGTGTATAATAGTGGAGGTCTTACCATGAACAATCTCACCAGCATAACTAACCTCACCACCGAAGACAGAGAACATACACTGCTGTCCCATGCAAACACCAAAGATTGGTTTCTTACCAGAGAAGTACTTGATGACATCCCTAGAAATACCAGAGTCTGTAAGAGGATGGCCTGGACCTGGAGAAATAAGAAGAATATCCGGGTTCAACTTTTCCACTTCCTCCACAGTGATTTTGTCGTTTCTAAAAACATCAACACGGGCACCCTCCTGGCAGAGGTACTCATACAAGTTCCAGGTAAAAGAATCGTAGTTATCAATAAGGACAACGTAGGTCATATCTGGTGGTTTTCCTTTCTGATTTTAGTGAAAGCGTGGGAGAAGATCTTCATCTGTGGTTCTCATCTACGCATTGTTACTCACCGAGTGAGGCGATTCTGCAGAGATTCGGGGGCATATTTTTCTGATGTCCGGGTGTTCATGATTCAGTAATTATATAATTTAACAGGTTACCCGGCAGTCGCGAAATACGCTCCCCGATTCGCGAGACGCGTTCGGAATTTTCATAACACGTTGAAACAGCATAAACAAAAAGTAGCGCATACCAGTGATCTATTTTCCTCGCTTTACCATAACATTATACTCTTAATACGGGCTTAGGCAGTTATCACTCATACACATTCAGATCATTCATAGTTAAATCAACCAACAATGTCTTTCACGTCTGCTGCTCTCAGAAAAAGAAAGACCCTCAAAAAGGGAATCCAGTTCACGCTGATGGTCGTTGGTCAATCAGGTACTGGAAGATCTACATTCATCAACTCGCTCTGTGGTCAGCAAGTTGTTGATACTTCCAGTACGGTGCCTGCTCCAACAGACAGTTCTCCGGATCGTGACTTCCACTTAAGAGAGGAACAGGTTGAACTCGAAGACAATGAAGGTATCAAGATCTCCCTCTCGTTGATCGACACACCAGGTTTTGCTGACTCTTTGGACAACTCTACCAGCTTCAACATCATCACAGACTTCCTCAAACACCAGTACGATGAAGTGCTCGTGGAGGAAAGTAGAGTCAGAAGAAACCCAAGATTCAAGGACTCGAGGGTCCACGCAGTGATCTACTTCATCAATGCCACAGGTCATGGCTTGAAAGAGATTGACATTGAACTACTAAAAAGACTCTCTGGTTTAGTCAATGTTATTCCAGTCATCAGCAAAGCTGATTCTTTGACACGTGAAGAGTTAATCTTGAACAAAAAGATCATCCTTGAAGACCTCAAGCATTATCAGATTGAATACTACGATTTCCCATATGATCTTGAAAATGACGACACGGAGACCATCGATACCAACTCATATCTCAGATCGCTGATCCCATTCTCGGTTGTTGGATCGAACCAAGTCTTTGAGATCAATGGTGACTTGATCAGAGGAAGAAAATACCCATGGGGCTTTATCAACATCGAAGATCACGAGCTCTCAGACTTTGTGATATTGAGAAACTTGTTGCTTATTTCCCATCTTCAAGATCTAAAGGACTACACACATGAAATCTTGTACGAGAGATATAGAACAGAAGCTCTCAGTGGTGGTGGTTTACCAGATCATTTGCAAGGGCATGTATCTGCTCCAGGTGCTATTGGAACCCCATCTCTCAAGTCTCCACATATTAAGCAAGAGGGCAATGAGTCCATCACATCTGCCAACTCGCCAACTTTGAACAACCACAATGACACATATCTGGCCCGTGAAGAACAGATCAGACTGGAAGAAGAGAGATTGAAGGCATTTGAAGAAAGAGTTCAGAAGGACTTGATGCAGAAAAAGAAGGAGCTAATGGAGAGAGAGCGTGAATTGAGAGAGATCGAGGACAGACTTGAGCAGGAATCCAAGATCAAGAAAGAAGAGGATGCTTAATCGATCATGAAATGTTTAGCTTTGTATATCCTGAAACAAGATGGTTAATTTGGTTTTCCTATCATATTTAGCCCCGCTTTTCATTGTATTAATGCTCTACTAACAAAGAGGGCTTGACAGGTTCGCATTTGCCAAGTGAGAACCCTAATTTCCGCTTTCAAGCATTTTGAATGTTTTTGTTTTTTGGTTTCGCGCATGTATAACTTTTTTTTCTTCGACGACAACTGTTTCACTCTTTTGCACTTCACATTTATTTTACATCTATCAAGATCTCCTTAGGGAGTTTTCCACTTCAGAAGTAAGTCTTTATGATAACATAAAAATTCTTCCATAAAATATTCAACTCTGTTCTATTGTTGGACATTCTGATGAGCTCCAAGATAGGGACAACTGAGCTTTTTAGCTTGAAGAGAAACGTCTTACGCATGTCTTAGTAGAACTTTTGCACCTCTGATACCCTGTCAATTATCGACATATAACAAGAGATTTGACTTTATTATGAATATTTTAACTGACCAATATACTAACGGAATAGCAAAGGTTCCCTTTTTCTAGATCATGGCCAACAATAACCAATAAACGCCCTTTCCCAGACCTACAAGCGGAGATGTAGACAGTATGATGTATACGAAAATCAGAAACGTTAGACACTCAAAAAGGCCGCTGCAACAGAATTGTATCTCTGGCCATGGACTTCTTTACCTTGAAGAAGAGCGCCAATGGTCTTGAACTCATCATCGCTCAGGGTCACATGGGCAAAGTTTTCCTGTAATCTAGCGACAGAAGATGATGATGGGATTGGAATGATAGTAGGGTATTTGATAGCATTCATAGTCTTTCCAGTGTGGTATTTGAGCCAAGCAAGAGCCAATTGGGCAGCCGTCACTTGTCTCTTCTTAGCAATCTCAAGCAACTCCTCAACAACGGCTCTATTCTTCTGGATGTTCTCCTCGCTGAATCTTTCGAAGTGGTGACGAAGGTCGCCTTCTGGAATGTCAGATTTGGTCTTAATATCACCTGTCAAGAAACCTCTAGACAATGGTGAGTATGCAATGACTGGGATATCATGCTTACCGGCAACGGAAACAGCGCCATTCTGAACACAATCATCAGTAAACAAAGAAAATTCAACCTCAACACCTGCTGGCTTATATTTAGCAATACTGAAAAACTTCGAAAGACTATCACCATTAACCTCTGACAAAGTGTAGGCCTTGATCTTACCAGAGTCAATAGCAGAATCCAATGCAGCAGCCGTTTCTTCAAAAGGTACACTTGGGTTCAATCTGGCCGGTTCAAAGATGTCCAAATCCGGAATATACTTCAGTATTATATCAATAGAATTGGAGATTCCTTCCTTGGTTGGATTTGGTGCCAATGTTGGGAGAACAGCGCCCTTGATAGAGATGATCACATGTTGTCTCTGTTCTGGATATTTAGCAAAGAAGTCTCTGATATAGACCAAGTTGATATTGTCTGCACCATAAAATTCTCCACCATTAAATAACGTCTTCTTTGGTAGATTAGTCTTAATAGCCTCGTTCATGACAGCAAAAGCTGTGTCCTTATCAGTTGGTTGTGGCTTCCATGTAAAATTCATTAGACCAAGACCTTCAGCAGCAACGCTAGAGAGAATAGAGGACATTGTGAAAAAAATAATTAGTTTGATATAATTGAGATTCTTAACTGATCTTGGATGAGAAAAAGCTGTTTTAAAATAAAGAAGAACGCCTTGAAGGAAGTGGAAGATGGGTCCTTTTTATAGTTGGAGCCGAAAACTTGTTAAGTTACTCGCTTCAGACATAATCTGGGGACAGCTCCTAGTTGAGGATTTAACGGCCAGGGATGTTCAAAAAGAGGCACTTTTCGAGTATTTTGTTAAGGACCACATGCATATAACGAACGCATGAGTCTCTCGAGAGGTTCGTTTGGGTGTACCTTTTTATTCCGATTGGACAGAATATCTCTTGAAAAACGGATTTGAAGAATAAATTAGTAATAAAAAAGATAGGAGACAACTAAAAGCGCAAAGTCCGTTTGAAACTGTGGCCTGAGTGGACATTGCGGAGCCGCTACGTCTCATTGGGCAGGCCCAAGACCACTTGTCAGGTGCACTTCTCAACATGGTAAATAAGAAATAAGCCTTAGATATCTCAGTAACACATGACTAGTCTACTTTAATGGAGTCAAATGATTTATATAGAAAAATAATCCGAGCTCAATTAGTAAAATATAAAAGAAAGATCTTGTGTAAGAAGAAAAAATCAAGCCAAATCAAATTAAATCCCAAAGAGCTTCTCACATATAATATATGCTTAACAATTTCTTTCTATCTATTTTGTACCATGTTTCATATTTCATCTCAAGCATATATATTCAATCAGTCTTGGACTGTGTTGAATTCTGAAACTTGTTGCTCTTGCTGAACTTGACACCGGAAACCTTACCATCAGAGAAGATATCACGCTTCACCAAGAAGTCCAGCTCAACTAATTTTGGCCAATAGACAAACTGCATACCATTATTCAATAGGTAGGTACTTGAAAATCCTAGCATGGAAAGGCAGGAACCAAGTAGAAACAAGTTCTTAACACTTGTTAGAGCGCCTCTTGGGAAAATTAGGGTTGCAAAGAAAAGCACCGAGGATGCCAAGAGGATATATGGCACAGCCTGGACCAATGGTGGTCTTCTGTCATCAAATGGAGAAGATACAGCCTCGTAAGGTGTGAATTGACCGAGGAAAAGGTCATATGCATCCTGTCTTGGGCCATCACGAAGGTTGTTTTTGTAGTATCTTGTGACAGAGTTTATCAAATCATTCAATGCGCCTTGCTTCGTTCTCTTACCAGTTCTTGTGTAATCGGTCTTCAATGCCCCAGTACCTGAGTAGGCCTTACTAACAGCGTCAGCATTGTCTGCCCAAATGTTCTGGAACTTAAACAAAAGGAACTTATCATTTTCCCAAGGTTGGTTTGGCGTAAGAACCCCACCGATCTCAAACTGTTTCTGCAAAACCCAGTGAGCCAAAGTGGATTGAACAACATTTGTTCTGTCTAGGCAGTCCATACAGTTTGTACGGACAACAGACCTCTGTGTGCTGATAATTTCTGGTATTCCATCGACTCTACGCTCATGGTAAAAGTCCTCGTTAGAGAGACCAAGTTGAACCAAGTGCTCAATAAGAATTTTGACTCTATGCCATTTAAGTGATCTGCACTCGTGATGATAATCAAAGTACACATAGTGTAACTTTGGATCGTTCAAAGCACCAACGATATTCTCATAAGCATTTTTAACAGGGAACTCGTAGCCCTTGGAGTTAACCAAATTAACAAGATAGTTGTCGCCATACAGCTCAACCTGTTGATCAAAGTGCTTTTTTGTAGCTTCGAGCGGTGGTTCACCAATGCTCAAGTCTGGCTTGTATTTCAAGTTGTTTACCTCTGCCCAATACACGGGCACTGAGCCTCTTGTCTGAATATAACTATAAGTCTCGTAGGAGTTTTTGGCATTGTGCAAAGTAAGCAACTGCTCAGTCTCATTATAATTGGCAACGTTTCCGTTGGCGTCAATACCACGACGGAAATATCTTGTACCTGCTCTCAGTCTACTTCTTCTTGTGATAATACCAAAGGAAATTGGTTTCAGGTTTGTAGTTGTTTGGACGATATTGACGTAACCGTAAATCAATGGGACAATGAATGGATCAATACGAGAATCTTCCTCAGCCAAACTCATCAATTCCTCCGTAACGTAGTAATTCCAGAAGAATCTCGTGTCGGCACCCTTCCAGAGGGGTTGCTTGTGCTGGTGAGGTCTTTCCGAGAGCCTTTGATGAGAATTGGTTAGGTCGTAAGTATAAGAAAAGTATAGCTGTGCCGAATCCAAGTGGAATTTAAGAAGCTCAAGATACTTCAATTCGTCATCATCCTTGAGGAATGAGTTAGACAATGGTAGCACTTTATACTCAGTAACCTTGTAAAGCAACTCCTGACGAATCTGACCCACCTCGGCGATGTTGGAAGCAACAATGATGTACCTAGATGAACGGAGTCTGATGACACCAATAATAGCAGCAATCTGGGTAATTCCAGAAACTGGGAATAGTTCTGGCTTGATGAGCTGAGAGCCGTTGAGGCCGATATGAAGGGCAGAGGAGCTACCTTGTGAAAGCTTAAACGCGTATCCGTCCTCAAACTTGGCATAGAGAAGGGGTGCTGCCATTTTTTCTCTTTTCAGTTATATAGAGCGTGTCCGGTAGACTAGCTTAGGGTTGTGGGTACCAGGTTGTTATTATGAATGTTTCGGTATTTTGGTGTCTTGTTATTCTGCCGAAGGAAATTGAACAGCGCGTCCCCTTTCGTAAGGTTCCCTTGAATTCGCGAATTGTTATTGCTGTATTGTGTTTATGGGCCCTCTAATGGGTCGAATATTCTCAAATCTGGCAAGAATATATCCTTTATTAGTAAAGAATGCCCCAAAGTTGGGTATATGGATTTAGTATTTTTGGTGGGTATTATGTGGTATAAAGGCACACCTCCAATGCAAAATAATGGCGTCACTTACCATGTTTACATATGACAGACTAAAGGTGACCCTACCACTTTAAAAAAGAAAAAAAAAACAGAAGTAGTGCGTTTCGCCACTAACATGTTCCACGCTTAAGAACCAAACAAACACCAACCGCAATATTCAATCCGGCAGTTAGATCAAATGTCACGGTTCCAGCTTTCGGCAACACTTTCAGGACACAAGGGCGACGTAAGAGCTGTTGTTGCGCCATACAATGACACCATTGTCTCTGCCTCGAGAGACCACACCGTGCGAGTATGGACCAAAGAGGGCCTCTGGTCTCCACGAACCAACTTCAGATCTTCCGGCTTCATCAACTCGCTGGCATTTGACAAGAACACCACTTCCATCATTTCTGGTGGTCAGGATAATCTTGTTAACGTTACTGACCTTTATACAACGGCCGATTCAGAAGATCCAAAGTTTGTACTCATTGGACACAATTCCAACGTGTGCGCTTTGGATGCAAATGGAACCGGCGAGGTTATCAGTGGCTCTTGGGATACCACTGCGAAAGTCTGGGAGAATAACATGCTGAAGTATACTCTTGAAGGTCACAGTGCTTCAGTGTGGGATGTCAAGCTCCTCGGAAACGAACGTTACTTGACATGTTCTGCTGATAAGACGGTTAAACTCTGGCACAAGAATAAAGAGGTGAAAACATTTGTCGGCCACCAGGACGTTGTGAGGGCATTAGCCATCTTACCTGATGAAGTCGGTTTCATCAGTGCATCCAATGACACAACAGCAAGAATCACAAGTTTTGATGGACAATTAATCCAACAGCTCGTCGGGCACGAGTCCTTTATCTACTCCCTCGCCCTGCTTTCTAATGGGGACATTGTCACTTCTGGAGAAGATAGAACCATCAGAGTTTGGAGAGACGGCAATGTGATCCAGGTGATTACACTCCCTTGTGTTTCTGTCTGGTCTGTCGCTGTTCAGCCAAATGATGACATTGTTGCAGGAAGCAGTGATGGAGTGGTTCGTATCTTCACAAGAGATCTGGAACGAGTTGCTTCCACACAAGAGATTTTGGAGTTTGACGAAGCAGTTCAGAGCATGGCATTGAGCGCGCAGGCTTTTGATGAATCAAAACTCGCTGATGCAGTTGCCCTGCAGAAACCAGGTGACAAGGAGGGCCAGGTGATTGTCGTGAAATCGCCGACAGGCATCAATGAAGCTCATCAGTGGAGCGAAGGCAAATGGGCCAAAGTGGGTGAGGTTGTTAGCGGATCCACATCTGACCAAAAGCAAGAATTTGATGGTAAAATGTGGGACTACGTCTTTGATGTAGATATTCAAGAAGGAGCTCCACCGCTTAAACTCCCATACAACACATCTGAGAACCCATACGTTGCGGCTACAAGATTTCTGGAAACGCATGAATTGCCATTGACATACATCGACCAGGTTGTCGACTTTATTTCTAAAAATACGCAAGGCGTTACCCTTAACCAGGCTTCAGAAGTTGCTAACCCATACGCTGACAAGAGACGTGAAAAGCTCATTCCCCACACAAAATACTTAGGTTTTGCTACCAACAATTACGAATCTATTTTGAAAGGTATTAGAAAGTTCAACACCACTGAGAAGACATTTGACGACTCCCAATTGGCATCCATTGAAACGGCATTCAAGACTAGTGATGTTACCCAGCTGTGCACACTTGCAGACACAATCATTAAAAAATGGGGGAATAAATTACCAGGGTTTGACATATTCAGGCTGATTGTTTGCAAATTAGACACACCACCCGAGTTGTTGACGGAAGTTCTCGACAAAGGATTGGTTCCATCTCAACCAACAATACTATTTATGACCTTACGTTCGATTGCAAATGTCTTTTTGAATTCTAAATGGGGTGTGCCTATCATTACAGATGTTGGCATTGCCTCGAGAATTTTGAAAACTGTCAGATTGATTTCAGGTTCTGGTACACATTCTGTGAATATTGCCAATGCCTTGGCTACGGTGATTTTGAACTACTCGACTTATGCATCAACTTACAAATCATTCAAGATTGCATCTATGGTTGCCACTAATTTGAAGAACAACGGTCGTGATCTTGCGGGTGTTTCATCTGAAGCGGCATATAGGCTGACAGTTGCATATGGTAACCTCATCTACGTTGATTCAAGTGTAAGAAGTGAGTTTGAGTCCTTCAAGCGTGTGATCACCTTCAATGAACAAAGATTCAAAGACGTCTTTCAAGATATTGCATCCCTTTAAAAGTCGATAAGTACCATCTGAAATACATGATTGTATATTTCCTTATGGAAGAAATTTGTAGACCCTTTCTACAATTACGTCTACAACCCCCAATAAAAACAGGTAATTGTTAAGCGCCACACTTTTCGCTTCCCTCCCTTCCCCCTGTGAGAAAGATCGACATATATAAACGTTTGGGCCAGCCAAAACTGTTCAGAACCTCTTTGACAACCATATTATTTCAATATTGCTTGTAAAAGAACAACGAAAGAAAATATGAGTGACGTTTTTGAGAAATCATTGGACGAAATCATTGGTGAAAACAAACCATCTGTGAGTAAGATATTACTACCCAGTTATTAGAACCTTGGTGTCAACAAGACAATTGAGACACAGAAGAGAAGTCATCTAACATTACCAATAAAAACAGCGCAACCCAAGGGGCCCAAGACGTGATAGATCACCAAGACGTGATAGATCACCAAGACGTGAAAGGGGTGAACGCAGAGAGCGTTCAAGTGAGAGATTATCCCGTCGGGGTTCTCGTCGTGATGGCGATATCTTTGTAGAGAGGCCAGGTGAAAGCATGAAAAGCAGAGCCCATAGGCTTATGAATGGAAGATACTACATTAAGATATCTGATTTGCATTACTCCATAACTGAGGTGGATCTGGAGCGTCTATTGACAAAAATTGGGCCGCTGACTTTCCACTTCATGGAATACGATCGTTCAGGACGCAGTACCGGTGTTGCCTATGCCCAGTACCGCAGGCTAGAAGACAACAACTTTGCAGTTGAGGATTTCGACGGTAAGAAGGCTGCTGGCCAAACCATCTCCGTTGAACTGATAAGGCCTTTAAGAGTAAATGCCCTTCCAAGAGAAAGACCTGTGAGATCAGAAGTAAAAGGTGGTAGAGGTGGCAGAAAGCAAAGAAAGGGTAGACCAACAGCTGAAGATCTTGACAACGAGCTAGACTCTTATATGAACGGTGTAGAGCAAGAAGAGAAGCGCAAGAGTGCCCCACAACACAAGAAGGGCAAATCGACTGCTGAAGACTTGGATAAAGAATTGGAGGCCTATATGACACAAGACGACAAACCGTTTGCTGCTATCGAGTAGAGTTGACCTCTCCATAAACCTGTATAAATCAAAAACTGTTGTACAATACTAATTATCTAATAAAATACTGTAAAATACTACAAGAATTTATGAAAAGTCAAACTCAACTCTGTCGAATTTGTATTACATATTATACCCAATGCAAAAAGAGCACTCTTTATGTTATATGTACACATCCTTGAAAACTTGAAAGGAAGCAAAATAAGAGCTCGATTCTTTTGAGGCGAAGCATATGAAAAAAAGGTGTAAAAAAATAAAGAAACAAAGGAGTCATTCTATCATTCTGAATATGTGTTGTTATTTGCTCATTAAAAGAGACTGATGGGAGTGGATAGGTGAGGGTGAAAATATTTAGTGGCCCTTACCGCCAATCTCGATAGATGGTGGACAGTTCAAAGCTGGCTTCAAAGAACCGTAGATGGTGAACTGCAAGGAAGTCAAGGTACCAACCATGACCAATCTGGTTGGCAAACCGGCGAAGGAACCAACAACACCGAGCTCCTTGGCCAACTGACCGAGGAGACCGATGGTAGACTGACCTGGAGCCTTCTTGGTCTTGTTAACCTTAGACAACAAAGTGTCAGCTGGCTGGGAAACAATGGCAGCAGCGAAACCGGCAGTCAAACCAGAAGCCAAGTTAACAACAGTGTTCATACCGGTAGACAACTCAGACTTTGGAGTTGGGATGAAGCCGTAGTACAACTCAGCAGCTCTCTCGAAGACCAAGAACTTAGCAATGTTGTAAGGAATCTGCTTGAACAAGATTGGGGTGAAACCGGCATAGAAACTACCGACACCCTCCTCTCTGAAAATTCTGCTGAAACCACCAATCAATCCGTTGGCAAAAGTTGGCTGGGAAACCAATCTAATTCTGGTGGCCTCCAATGGACAAAGGGCAATGTCAGCAAAGAACTCAGCAATGGCAGCGGAACCGATGTAAACAGCATCCTTGTACTTGGTGGCGGTCTCAATACCCAAGTAGTCAATGAAAGTCTTCTTGAACAACTCGTAACCACCAAACTTGAAGGCACCCTGGAGGGAGTAACCAAGGACGGTTGGACCCAAACCAGTGAGCAAGGCACCAGCACCCTCAGAGGCGATAACCTGACGGAAAGTACCAACGGTACCCTTGTTGTAGGTGACTGGGTCCAACTGGATTCTGGTCTTGACAACGTCAATTGGGGTCATAGCACCGTGGGTAACACCACAGCCAATAGCACCGGCAAGGGCAAACTTGGAGTAATCAGAGATAGTGTACTGAGGAAGGGACATTGTGGTGTCTGTTCTGTGTGTCTTAGTCTTGGAGAAAGATGGAAACAGTCCTGTGTTGCAAAGAAGAGAGAAGAGAAAAAAAGGGGGAATTTTTTAAGAAACGTCGCCCAAAATTTTCTGGTTTCGGAATTTCTTTACTGCTTCCGGGATCCCAGCTGCCAGTGAGAGCACGCCCTCGTTACCTCGCGAATTGCGAACGCCACAGATCAAATTTTCAAAGGGTTCTACGCTGTTTTGATTGGCCAGCTGGAACAAGCACACATACGCGTTCTGTGCCTGAAACCCGGATGTCTGGGTGTATATGGATGTTTAGTTAGTATAGTTAGCAACAAATTCTAGACGTTGATCATAGGTTCACCAAACTACCTGTGTCGACACATTCAAACGGTTCCTGCCCACCCCCTCCCTAGAACGACAGCGAGTTTGTTGATACCAGCCTTGGAACAAACTCATAAATACGGACGTGTTATGTACCCACACACACATTTAAACACGTTGTTACACAAGCTGCGGGGAGGTGACACATCCGTTTAAGTACTCAGCTCCGTACAAATATACACACCTTCAACAGTTTAACACTACATGAATAATTTTGTACGTTGACTTCTTACCAGATTATATGCATATATATATATGTGTGTGTGTGTGTGTGTCTGTGTGTGTGTGTCTGTAGATATAGGTTTATCGGGTACAAGACATACATTCATAGTGAAGCCAATTAATCAAAGAGTATGACGTCACATCTGCAAAGCGAGGATAAGTATATGATCCTGTTCTGATAAATTAGACCATTATAAGGTTTTACACTGTATACTCGGGTCTAGCTGCGTATATATCTCCAGTTTATATAATAAAAAAAGTCCAATTGAATTTATATATATTGTCCAATTTCGTCTTTTAGGGATAACGAGTACGAGAGGTTTTTGAAAGTTGCGAAACGATGGAGTTAATAGCAAAGATCTTACCGATAATTAGTGCGTATAGAAAGAACTAAGCCACACATCACCTGTTCAAGCTCATGTGTACAAGTACAAATCATAAAAGTAATAATTGACTCAAACATGCTGTATAACTCAACACTAAAGGGACTAAATACCTTGCTACTAGTATGAGGGGAAAAGAAAAAGTGGCCATTTAGCAATGGCCTGACCAAACAATATAGCCAGATAATGCGCCGTATGCATTTGTTATTTCAGACATCAAGACACATACCAAATCATCTCAGGTCACCATCGGACTCCACTCCGTATATACCCATCAGATAAAAACACCCGAGATCCTCCTTGTATAATTTACATAAATAAGTACTCCATTTCCCTTGATGTATCCCCTATATATTTGTTATTCTCCTCCCTTCTATAGTGACATAAAAGGCACTTAACTTCCTTCACTCTCCCCCACAAATAACAAAAATGTACAATGTATCAATGAAGGTCTCACCACTCCGCTTGGCCCAGGCAAGAGCTTTTTCTTTGGGATTTGCCCGTTTGCAATCCATGAGGGCCCTGATTTACAAGTCACCAGGTCAAAAAGCACTAGAAATGGTTCCAAAACCAACAATCCAATCACCAACTGATGCAATTGTCAAATTGATTGGTACAACCATCTGTGGCACGGACCTCCACATTGTTAAGGGAGATGTCCCAGAAACCACACCTGGAACCATTTTGGGACACGAAGGCATTGGTATTGTTGAATCTGTTGGTTCAGAAGTCTCAGGGCTGCATCCAGATGATAAGGTTCTGATTTCATGCGTTACCTCTTGTAACAACTGTTCTTACTGCGCCAAAAACATGCAATCCCATTGTGTTGATGGTGGTTGGATCCTGGGCCATTTGATCAATGGTACTCAGGCGGAATACGTCCGTATTCCCCATGCTTCATCATCCTTGTACCCAATAAAGCATCTGGAAGGTAAAGTCGAAGATGAATCTTTACTAATGCTCTCTGATATCTTGCCTACTGGTAATGAAATTGGTGCTTTAAACAGTAAGATCGAGCAAGGTGATATTGTTGCTATTGTCGGCTGTGGATCTGTTGGGATCTCTGCTTTGATCGCAGCGAAGACTTTCCACCCATCAAAAGTCATCATGATCGACTTTGATGACGAGAGATTAAGAGTTGCAAAGGAACTCTTTGGTGCTGATGAGTCTATCAATCCGTCAAATACAAATGTTAAGGAGGAAATAAGACGTATCTGCTCCGAAGTTAATGTTGCTTCCCGTTCTGATAGAGTCTTCGGTGTGGATGTTGCCATTGAGGCCGTTGGTATTCCACAGACCTTCCAAACTTGTCAAGACATTATTGCACCAGGTGGCCGTATTGCCAATGTTGGTGTCCATGGAACAAAGGTTGACTTACAGTTACAAGATCTTTGGATTAAAAATATCAACATTTCCACAGGTTTGGTCTCTGCTTACTCTACCAAAGACCTGTTGCAAAAGGTTTCCACCAAGGAATTGAACCCAAGACCACTTGTCACTCATCAATTCAATTTTCAAGATATTATGGAAGCTTATGAAGTTTTCAAGAATTCTTCAAAGGAGAAATGTATTAAAGTCTACCTGAAGTTTTGAGTGAACTATATGCGCCTCTTCAATTGTGCAGGTACACATTCTTGCTAAATGGTTAACTAAAGCAATCCAGATACATATATGAAGTTATGATATTAAAAGATTGAATCTTTTTTTATTTTGCGTAGGGTAATCATTCGTTATTCGTTTCACGATACCAAATATTTGTTGAGGTTTACACATTGTCTGCTTCAAGCTAATCGTCTCATCATATTTGTACCTTCCCCACGAAAACGGCCCACATATCTTTGCATATCTGATAACAATTCAGAAAAAGAAAACCATAGTCGACATGAACTTCCATTTTGGGATTTATCTCCGGGGTACTAGTTTCAGGGTCCTACAGCGAATTATCAACAATAAACTTGACGTTTATGACACTTGCTATAATTTCCATGTTTGTCTCATTTGTTTGGGGAATATAACAAATATCCAAAAAATTCATAATCGAAATCTGAGTTTCAATACTGGGTGTCGGATCCTGAGCTTTATTTACCGTAGCCCGGGAATTTTCATCATACATTCATAGATTGGCGGTAGTTTACCTATGTCACTGATTATTCCAAGAAGCTAACGTCCAAAGAACTTATCACAAAATACTAAATATTTTTTACTACTCCTTACCCGCCAAGAATTATCTTCTATCGTTTAGATCCGTTTTTTATCGAAAAGCCGATTTTTGCATTTCTTCAAGTCTCCAAACATTGGCTTTATCTCTCGCACGTTAAAATGGACACAAGTTTGGAGATTTTCTTATCAGTTTTCCTAAAAGCCAAGACATAGTCTTATTGGAGTTCCTGTTTGCCATTAAAAAGGTTATGGACTTTATAAGTCAAGAAATATCACCTTCCATTTGACTTTATTTCCTTCCTACATGCATTAGTACCCTTAGTACCCTTAGTACCCTATATACGTTGGCTGCCATTATACACAATGAAAGGTGACAGCTTTGAGAAGGATAAAGTTTTCATAGATGTTGAGGCTAATTCCATTGAAGAATATGATGTTGAGACTGGTTCAGGTGAAGAAATCACTGAAAATGAGAAGCATATGCTTTCTGTGAAGGAAGGCTACAGGTTAAAGAAACATTTGAAGGCAAGACATCTCAGTATGATTGCCATTGGTGGTGCCCTTGGAACTGGTCTTCTCATTGGGTCCGGATCTGCCCTTAGTTCTTCTGGACCAGCCAATCTCTTAATTGCTTACACTTTTATTGGTCTCATGGTTTACACTGTGATGTGTTCCCTTGCGGAAATGGCAACTTACATCCCATTACCGGATGGTTTTGCAGGCTATGCTCATAGATATGTTGATGAAGCTCTTGGTTTCTCCCTTGGTTGGTGTTATTTGATCAAGTTTCTAATTGGCACTGCTAATCAAATTACTGCTGGTGCCATGGTTATCCAGTACTGGGTTCCTCGTGACAAAGTCAACCCTGGTGTTTGGATCACACTTTTCATTGTGATTATTGTGTTCATTAACATATTTGGTGTCAAGATTTTTGGTGAGTTTGAATTTTGGCTTTCATCCATCAAAGTTATTATTGTGCTCTCTGTTATTATCATGATGTGCTGCATTGCTCTTGGTGGTGGCCCAACTCATGACCGTATTGGATTCAGATACTGGAAAGACCCTGGTGCCTTCAAACCGTATTCTGGTATTTCTGATCCTAATGTTGCCAAATTTGTTTCGTTTGCTCAAGTTCTTGTCACTGCAGTCTTTTCCTATGGTGGTACTGAGCTGATTGGTGTTACCCTTGGTGAAGCTCAAAACCCACGCCGGAACGTTCCAAAAGCCATTAAACTTACATTTTACAGAATTGTGGTGTTCTACATCTTAGCTGTGTTTTTTCTGGGAATGTGTGTTCCATATAATGACCCTTTGTTAATCGATGCAACAAAAGCAACTACCTCTGCAAACGCTTCACCGTTTGTTGTTGCAATAAAAAATGCCAGAATTACAGGTATCGACCATCTTATGAACGTCTGCATCTTGATCTTCATTCTATCTGCTTCGAACTCTGATCTCTATATTGGAACAAGAACTTTATACGGCTTAGCTGTTAATGGTAATGCTCCAAAGTTCTTTGCTAGAACTAACCGGTGGGGTATTCCTTACTACTCTCTAGTAACAGCAACTGCATTCTGTTCCTTGGCATACATGAGTTGTGTCTCTGCATCCCAAACTGTCTTTTCCTACTTTGTTAACGTCACTTCCCTTTTTGGTCTTATCACCTGGATTAATATCTTGGTGATTCACATCTACTTTGTTAGAGCTCTCGAAGCACAAGGTATTGAAAGATCTCAATTGGCCTATAGAGCTCCTTTCCATCCGTACAGTACATACATTGCCCTCTTTTTTGCCACACTCGTTGCCATCATCAAGAATTTTACTGTTTTCATTAACGGATTTAATTACAAAACATTTATTACCGGTTATATTGCGGCACCAACTTTCTTCTTTTTGTGGATTGGCTATAAGCTTATTAAGGGTACTAAAGTCAGAAGACCTGAGGAAGTTGATCTCATTAGTTTAAAACATTTCATTGACGAGGAGGAAAAGCAGGGTATCATCGAAGAAGAGCAACGGAAACAAAGAATGAAAAATAGAAAACACAAATTTGACAAGGACTGGTTCTATGACACATTTGTGAGCTGGTTGTTTTAAGTTTCCTCTATATCTGTTTTCACACTTGCTTGCTAATTTTAAATTTTTAGTGGTATATTGATGGAAGAATTCAGATAAGAAATTATAAAACATAATTTCTTTAGTATATTAAATGTTCTTATTAATTGCTTTAGAAAAGTCACATGGGTATTCATGTTTCGTGTAAAAGTATCAAGGTAATAAAACGATCCAAACCTTTCGTAGTACGATATAAAATCCTGCAATATTGAAAAAAATACTTTTCAATAAATCTGTCATGATAACAATGGTTTGCAATGTGTTGGATATGATTATTACATCATCTTTAAACAGTCCTCGCCCGCAAAAGAAGCGCCTTTGTCTCCAATTTCTGTTAGCAAATACACCATAAGGTCTTTATAGGCTTCAAAATGTTCTTTGTCGTACCCATAAGTCATGCAAATTGTAATACCGTTGGTTGAAGCAACCACATGATTTCCCAAACTCTTCATAACCTTGCTGTTTGGTTGAGAAAAGAGGTAGTCCTGAACTCCAGAAATCATTTTTCTTAACCCAAGATTTGATATCTCAACCTTAGTTGGATCTGGAGGAGTTCCTATCAATTCCTTAATGTAACCCTCCACGTTGATATAACTAAGCATTCCAACCATGGAAGCAGATGACTTCATAGCATTATCGGTTATTCTGAATTCCTTCTTCAGCTGACTCCATGATAAACGTGCCGAAGTAGTAAAATTGATAACAGAAGCGTATGATCCATAAGTTTTTGGATCGCCAAGGTAACGACGTTGGTTGATAGGGATGTTGATTTTGGCTTTGGAGGCTGTCAACTTAGAAATCACATATACGTTCAAGATGGCCATCATCATGGTAAATGAGATGCTCTCCTTGTGCGTAAACTCCTTGATGTTACTGGCTCTTTCTGGGGATAACTTAAAAATAAAGCGATTACATTTCGAAGTCCCCTCAGTATGGGATGATTCTATTGGCGATTGTTTCTTGTTGCCACCAAAGTAAGCCCCCAATGCTTTGGAGAGCTGGTGGAAAATGACCTTCATAACAAAGCCTTTTGGTGGCTTTATGAGCTGCAAAAATTCCTGTCTCTTCTCAGAATCTGGGCCGATAATTTCTCCATTTGCAAGAAGCATCAACTCCTCCAAAACCAGTACTCCATTGGTACCATCACAAAAGATGTGATCATATGCAAAAAGAATCCACTCAGAATTCACCACAACGATCTTCCATAGTGGTCTTTGAACGTCATACTCAAACTTAATATCATGTAACTGGTCAATAGCATCTGTTAAATCTGTGACTTCCAGTGTTTCTATAGACTCTGGAACATCCCAAACAACTTCTTGCTCCTCTAAATTAATGACATTAAGACGAAGAACACGTCTCTGTGACACAAGATCTGATAGTGCTCTAGTAATCTGATTAATGTCGATGCCCTTTGTGAGCTTGATTCCTGTGACAACACATGTGTAGGCCTTATGCTTATTGCGATAAAAATTGTATTGGTCAATGCAACTGAGTGTCATGGTATTTTGGGATCGGGATAGATAGATTACAAATTCTTGATTGTCACGGTTATGAGTAAGAAGTTGTCAAGATATTCAATGAAGGGACCTTGGAGCTGTGAATACTGTGATTATACATAATTGTACTTCAATAAAGTACTGTCTCTTCCAATATATTGTGTAAATGAATAGAGCCGTTTATCACCGAGTTCTCGGAGGAAATTTCCCAACGTTTTCAACTCTCCGTTGGTATGCGCACCCAAGTATATGTTAACTCCGCTAAAGACCCACAAAATGCGTGTCTCGTCGATGGTTCCAAGAAGTTCAAAAACTTAGAGAGTCAATAACAAGTCCTTTTTAGAATTTGAAATGCTTCATTTCTACAACAAATAATGTATATATATAAAGTATAAGTTTTACTTCAAATAATTTATGCAGTATGAGCTGTTCAAAACTAAATATAGTCATATAACTCATCCAAGAATTTTACATCTGGTTATTATATATATTTCTAATGTGTATGTGTGTATGTGTATGTTTCTTAATTCAAGATGCGACCCCTATTTAATGATGGTCAGCATCAGAAACCAAAAATCAAATTCTTCAGCCCCTTTTTTTTTTCACTAGAAGAGTAACATTTAATGTATCAAAGGAGACAAGCAATTCATCATTTTCCGACAGCTTAGAGAAATAGGATCTGATGTCTTTATCTCTTCTTACATCCCAGATAGCCTTCTCATGTTAGATACCATAGTTGGTGAAAGTGTTAATTCCAGCTAAGTGGGGTCCACGATTCAGCTTCTCGTGCGGCCTCTAGTCACATCAGTGTGAAGCTCCCATATATAACTGGTAGAATTACGCCGAACAAGATAATAATAGCAGACGGAATCCTGAATTGTAATGCTAGACATCATCCTATTAATATATGATTTGCTGATTGACTCTATGCAACAATATAGAATTTTTCTCTCAAGATCTGCGATGTCTAAACTTTGAGAGTCAACTTCCGTGCTAAATTACCAGTCAATTTGTAATCGCCGACATGCAACTGAGTCGAGTAGTTATACAGTTGGCCATCTTTGAAAACATCACACGACAATTGGTCCAGAGTAAAGCCAGCATCATAAATGCTACGAATTAACTCTTCCAATGGAATAAGATCTCCTTCCAAAAGTCTCGCGTGCGAATCATTAAATGCCAGCTGCAAATGAACACCATTCTTGAACCGTCTGAGGCCAGTCCTGTATGCAAGGCCAATGAGGGCTATAACCGTAAGTAGAAACAGGATTGGAGCATTGTCCCATATTTTACACCATAATGGAATCAATCCCAACGTCGCAAAAGCAAAGGCGACAACAAAAAAGCCAAGCGCTACTTTGCGTTCTGTAGTATAATACTTGGTTATGGTGGAGTTAGCGAGTAATCGAGAACGAGCAGTGGTATTCACTCTGTGCTTGTGAAGAGAATGAATCAATTCATTCTTTAGGTCCATCCCTCCGGTTGTCTAACTCAAATAATATATCGCTCTTGATTTATTCTGTGAGGCGACGAAGGGAAGCAGAAGAAGTAAGAAGTTGCAATTACTTGAGAAATATGGCCAGGGTGTTTTTGTTTGGTGTGCGGGTGTTTTTGTTTGGTGTGCGGGTGTTTTTGTTTGGTGTGCGGGTGTTTTTGTTTGGTGTGCGGGTGTTTTTGTTTGGTGTGCGGGTGTTTTTGTTTGGTGTG